>OU896707.1:70469957-71030885 GCA_918026855.4 Phaedon cochleariae | reverse complement strand
ATGCGATGTTTAAAATTTCAGAAATAAATCTAGAAAAACAAAGGAGAAAAGGGACGGTATACTATGAATCACCCGGTATATTATGTATTGACTGCATTTTGACTTTATTGTTTTTGCTACTTTACATGGAATGATATTTCAAACAATTTTTCTGTTTGTTATGTTCGAATATTGAAACTATCTTTCTCCAATCAAGAGATACCTAAATTATCTCAGTACTTTCTTTATCCTTATTTCAAACCTGATGCAGGTTCGTGATTCAGGTCATCGGGTCTAGAACTGATCCTGCGAATATATCTTCAGTCAATCTGCTCACGAAGCCCTCACATGAGACGTTTTTCCTGAAACAGAACACAGAATTGTCAATCTCAGCTGGATCTTCACACTTGCGTGCTTGCATAAAATATTTTACGATTATGTCGGGGACCTTAAGCCATGGAAGCGGAAGGAACATGTAGGTCCTCCATTTTACGTTGAAGTTTTATGGATACGGATTTTTTGAATTCAATAAAAAACACCTGGCTTCCTAGCGTCACTGCTGATCATTATATTGAAAAAGTTCGCGAATACGTGATATCGTATTTATTCAGATACGAATATCGCAGCCAAGTTTTTGGTTGGGATTATAGTTTGGATGTGTTGATATACATGTAAACAAGCTCCTGTGAAGGATATATTCGCGGACGCTCTCGTCATTAGTATTCATAGAAAATGTAACTTGAGCTTGCTTGAAATACATAAGAAACTTGGGAAAATGGAGTAGGAGGACGAATAAAAATTGACAGTATAACCAGGTTGATAATTATCACGCGTGATATCATTAGTAGAACGTCATCTATTGAGTCCTCATGTATATGGTTGTGGATTTATGCATCATCGAAAAACAAGTCTCAGCAAGTATCAAGAATTATTGTCAGTCGATTAAGTATGGTAGAAGTGACATTTCAACTACTCATGCACAGTGAATGATCATTCGATGGTCCAAACAAATTATAATAGGCTTGTTCGCGTTCGAAATATGAACAGTCCGAAATCATCAGGAGCATGCGCAGTTTCACAGAACAGTACGCATTTTTTGTGTTCCTTGGAACTGCGCATGCTCCTGATGGTTTTGGATTGTTCATTCTTCGAACGTGAATAAACCTATTATCTTTCTGAAATCGTGGTACCAATGGGCGGCCATCTGTTTATATTAGTTTGCGCACAATAACGACATATAGTAGAATTATTGAGTAATTTGTGATTTGATTAATCTATGATATTTCATTTCAACTGTGACTGCATAAACACAATCATGAATACGAGTTCAACTCATATATTGATAATTAATTATTATCTGAGGCCTTGAGGCTGCATCCATCCTAACCTAAAACCTAACCTAACCTAAATCCGTGTCAGAATAGCTGCAATTACAATTCGCAACTCCTATCTGTTGAAGAATGCATGGTTAAATCAAATTTCTAACTAGAGTCAATTCCATGGCAAAATGATGAATATATCAACTATATTTTAAGATGGGATGCTATACCATGATCAAGTTCGATGAATCCCCCTGAAACTTGAATTAAGTATATACTGCAGTAATCACCCAAACTAATTTTCCTCACCTCGAAAACAGTCTGATAATTATTGTTTTGAGCCTCAACTAACACACTAGTTGTTATGTTTGACATTTACTATGAGAGCTGGGTGTTTCAGAAACAGCTGAGTGGAAAGAATGAATAAATGAAAAAGGTGATGCGATTATGAGGTTGAGACTTTGGAATATTCTGTTGATTGCTTATTTGAAGTTTAAGGACTAAGTATATTATTCTTTCAGTGTTTGGACCATGATGTTTGATTCGAATTCTTCATTTACAAACAATAATTATTGATTCACGGGAATTTGGTCATGTATTTGATTTGGTCTCGGATTTGGTGCCATAACTCACTTTGGATGCATCGATTTGAATGAAATGAGAAACCATAAGTTGTTCTAACAAAATTATTTCATTTCAACTTTCATTCTCGTGGAAAATCCTTTACAGACGACATCATAATTCCGTTCATTCAATTTTAGGATATAAACTATAATGATATATACTTACTCGATTGATATTGAATATTCATATTTTTCAATTAATTGATCAGGTAGCCCCAATAGTATATGACCATAATCAGTGAAGTTCACAACTCATTTTAAAAATAATTTCGAATGTGTAACTCATTCAATGAATGATAACTTCACCTGATTTGGGATGATGCGGATAACATTCTACCGCTGAGTAATGCCGTGAACATTCTCGAAATAACTTTGTTCCATTACCTCCAGGAGATAAAATCAACGTAGGAAAAGAGCAAAGAAAGTAGTTTCGTTCATGGCAAGAAGGTAATTGATTCAGAAGAGATGGGAGATAAACCGAAGCATGTACATTGTTTTCGATTCGATGAGATCCGGAACACAAAAACATTTGAGGTTGGCCATTTAATTGAAACTGCACTGAAACGAGCGAATTCATTTGATAGTAGAATACATCGATTCCATGTTCGCAATAAATATATGGCTTGTTTGTATAATTCAGTTCTTGTATAATATGAATGTTCAAATATTTACTCCGCCCTATTTTGAATGATGAAATCAATTTTTTCGTGTATGTACATATTTGCATTTTTATCTTCGATGTTGTGTAGAACTGAATTCAGTACGTTTTTGTGTTTCATCGCATGTTTCATTAATGCATTTTCTGGTGAAATAGTTAGGAGCTATACATGGTGTCCGGAAATTATACGCAAAAAATAAAGGGGATGATTCTGCTTCAGAGAACAAGAAATTTATTTTATATGTACGTGGGTTTGGAAATACATAGTAATCAAGATACAGTGTGTTAAAAAAAATCGGATTTGTATGAATATCTCAAATATCCTTACACCGTTTTTCTCACAATATGGCAATAATATTTTTTGTCATGAGTTGCTGATTTAGTCATAATTGAATTGACATTAAGGAATTCAGTGGCGTCTCGGGGGCGCACCCTATCGAATATAATTATCCATAAAATGTGCGCCATTGAATTTTTTGAATTCTATATCTGTATATCCTATTGACCAACTAGAAATACAATATTTTGGTCTTCTGAATTGTTTTGCTTCGTTTCCGTGGAGAAAAATAAATACAAATTCATTGTAAGAATTTGTGCAAAAAATTCCTTCAAAAACTGGGGTGAAAATAAATGTGTGATCCATGACCATAGACGTGGAATGAGAAGGAGATTCATAGACAAACATTTTTTGATATGTGTGAGGTAATCAGACAGAAAGAATGAATGTTTGCCATGAAATGGAAGGACATCACTTTGAAACTTTGTTGTAAAGATTATGTACTAATTTGTTGTTCACGAAGTTATTCGTGGAACAGAGTGATAATCTCTCACTGAATGAACTTGTTGATTCATTCAATTTGCTTCTTGGTCTTTTATCAAGATAGAACAGGACATCAAAATTTCAATTAACATAATCGCCTGAATATTGCGAGGCATTTTCGATGAGTGAAACCTTTTTCAGCATGAAAGCCAATATGTCGTCAATGCCAAGGAAAAAAAGGAATGTGAAAAATAAATCATGAACTTATTTATGAAAACGGCGAATCGAGCAATAAAGGCCGAATTCCGAGGATCGATAGGAATGTGGCTGCCATCCAGACCTGGAAATAAATCATGTTCCATCGCTGTCTTGTGCTCTCCTCTTCATCCGATCACTGCCGTAGAATTTCGTCGATCTTGACTCAACCCGGATTTCTGAAGAGCAATCACTTCATTTGCAGAATCGATGAAAAAGTAGAAATACTATATTCTATAAGTACGTCAAAATATTCAGGTTATATGTCTCTAACTTGTTGCATAAATATTACAAAGCGTGTCAGTTCAACAGTGGAAACTTTGGTTGGACAGCGACAGCGAAGCGGATGGATTATTCTGGAAAACATCAAAATATAGTGAAACCATCAAAGTATATGATTGTGTTGCATAATGTAGAAGGTGAAATTCTGGTTTTTCTAGATCATTATGATTTGCTGTCCTCGTCTTCTTCCACAGAATGTTACTGTGCTTGAAATGGCTTGAATGTTGAACCACGAAATCCCAGAGAAAAGAATAAAATCATAATTCCAAAAAAAGGTTTGCGTGTTTTGCAAGGTGGCTCCCAGATGGGAATTATTATTCGTATACCTATAGAACTTGTTTCAGAAGGAATAACATTTTCATTCAACACAGCCTGGCATTTCGAGAACAACTTGATATTTCCTGGTTTTAAGAAATTCTGCGTTTGACAAAAGGGGGTGCACGTATAAAAATTGTTATAGGAATTCAAAGATATGAAGGAAGGAGACCAATCATTATTGGTTCAATCATTCTAATCAGGAATTGAGTGAAAAATATACAAAGAATGAACAATTACCTATACCTATACCCTATTAGGGTATGAATGCGATTAGTCAAATCGTCACTGCTGATCGAATGTGTTGTGCAGGTTATACAAACTTGGCCATATGCATTGATAGTGATGTGTACTATGGCTTGAGGTATGATCGATAAAAAGGGAAAACACCTCAGTAGGTACAACTATGTTACAAATATAATGATATAATAATACTACACCACTATTATCCATGACTCAACACACTTGCTTCTTGAACACTCTACCATTGAAAATCGAAGGTGCTTTGCACCGTCTTCAGAAGAAGCAGCAGCGGCAATGACGAATGGCGGCTAATGACTGACGAGTCAAATGGGGGCAGGCGTTCAGTTGTCCCCCACCGCTGTATATAGGTCACTGCAAGTATTTTAGACAAGCAGATAATCCCTTGAACCAGAATAAATTGGAATTCATGTCACTTGTGGTCGCGGTTTTCTCGAATGAAAAAATATACTGTTTATGTTGAGCAAATTCAAATCAAGAAATTCCCAGTAACAATTCAGACAAGCCGATTGATTTGAGACAAGTGAATATTGCTTCATTCGAATCAAAATTCCTTGTTTGAAGCAATCTGATTTCAAGAAAATAGATCTGTTTGATTGAAGAAATCAATTTTATCTGTGTATAAGTACAGGTATAGTAATGGTATGCAATTATCACCTACCGTAGGTAGCCGAACAATGTTTCATTCATGAATTGAGGTTGCCTAGATCGAACCGAAGTATTTCTAAATAATATCCAAGAACACAAAGATGGGTCTCAGAGAGCATGGGTTGCAGTACAGAATAATTATTTAGAAAGCATCCAATGTAAGATAGATATGTAGGTAGATTCAGTTCATCAAATTTCAGAGTGAATATAAAATGCATGATACAAAAAGCACTTAGCTGCTGGTAACAAACAAGGTCAAAATTGGTATTGAACTTTCCAAAAAGAACTCAACAAATCGTCTATGTTCTCGCCACTACGGTATGGAAATTATTGAAATTGCAGACTATCTTGCAAGACAGGGGGCAGCAGTGGTTTCATTGGACCCGAATCTGCCATTGGCATCTCACCAAGTTCTATCAGACATAAACAGAACACCTGGTCTGCAAGAAGAGTTTCAGACTCCTTCCAAAAATTACCAGGAATAGCTCATTACAAGGCATTCATGCATCTTTCGAATAATCCCACCAAACAAATGTTACACTTCAGCAGGTATGATCTTCTCTCTTCATAACAGAGGCGTTCGTCTAAATCATCATGATTTCCAGACTTCGACTTTCGAATGATCCAAAGAACCTCCTATCTGTTGTGATGATGATGAAACAGCGGAGAATATACTTTGAGTGTTACTGAGCTGTGTGCATGGGTAGGTATACAATCAATTGCACGAAGTACAATATACTGTACAATAATATATCGATATTTTTTCCCAGGCCCAGTACTAACTCATTGTGAATCGGGAAGCTAGCATTGTAAACCAGAAATCCAACATGAAGCAAGTAGAGACAAAAAACCAGTCAAGAATCTGGAGTTAGCTGAGGGATGATGAAGAAGTCCCTACACCATGAATTTAGTTTTAGTTCCAATAATAACCAACCAACAATATTCAGAGCCAGAGTGACTTTCCACTGCCAATCTTTGTTCTTCAGCTTGGTTATCGACACTATGATCTCATCTGAACTTCTGGAAGATTCAATTGCAATGTGAATGAATTATGAATATTGAAGAAAATTCCAATAAGTAACCGATTTATTAATTCATCGTATGGCTATCAGAGGTATATTATATTGAAATTTGGAATATGATATTCCAAGAATATAGATTACATTACAACATAGAATAATAGTATAAAACATAATTTGATGGTAACAAACATCTAGTCTATTTATGTAGTCTATCGACCCTGGGGTCGCTTCAAGGAAGTTCTAGATTCTGCCGTTGTATGATCGTGGTATTCATTTGTGATATGTCTGATGTTTCGAGTTCCTCTGCAGTCACAAAAAGGAGATGGCTGCTTGCACCATTTGTGTTAACAGCCTGCACATCTACCATGTTGGGTTCTGAATCTATTCTTCGGTTACCCGAATTCAATGTCGATGAATCATTTTCAATATTCGATGGCATGCCACTTCTACCGATCAGATTGATACTCAGGACACCATTCAAAACTGATAAACTTCAGTTCATCCGCTTGAGAAAAACTGTGAATCGGATCTATCATTTGCGCGAATCTCATCTGCGAGTTCTGCTATCGCCATTTCAACTTCAAGCTCTCATCTGAAACTCTCGAAGATAAAACTCCGTTAATTGTAGAACATTATTTAAGTTGGTAATGGGAACTTTAACAAGATCTGGAAACTGTGCTATTGAACCACATAAAAGTAATTATCATTCGTTTGAACATTGGTCGCTCGAATGGTACTTTTTCTCATTATGATGTAGTCGGATAGTAATTTCTACTGAAATTATACTCTTTGTTTTTTTTTTCGGTCCCTTCGGCGTATAACATTCGTGGAAACTTGAAATTGACTATATTGGGCCAGTATTCGGAAACAGTGAAATCCGGTACACACATTTCAGAGTTGCGAAAGTTACATAGCATTTGTTGCTAGATTCTCAATATCTCTCACGTCATATTAACTTCTCATTTTCAACTGATGAGACTCTCAACAGAAAATGTGGCAACAATAAATCGATATTCCGTACACAATATCAAACCGCCACGAGTAAAATTCTCTGACGTCACTCAAATATAGCCCAATTGATATGTACTAGGTAACTTCTCGCAGATATTCTTATTCTAAACTAACAGAAGATACAATTTTCACAAATTCCGTATTGAAATCACTATATTCTATATATTTCAATTTGGATTTGGAACTTCTGTGCTCAAAGTGAATTTTCAGGAATGCAATATTTCTATGGAGACATTTCAAATGTCAATTCTTGTTCTTCTTCCTCCAATATCATCACAGCTTCTCTACAGATTATATTGAAAGTGTATACCTATTCCTAATTCATTGAGCCCTTGTCGAAACATAATTGATGGGGAACGGTGCAAATTTTCTGATAACGCTAGATATATAGATATAGATATGTTATTGTATATGAAAGGCATTACCTACACTTCTCATCACAAGAGTTGAGGTAAAGCAGGGCCTACTTCATCTGTAGGCCCTGGCTAAAGCCTATTTGACAGAGGTGATGCATTTATTACATACAAGCTGAAGACGCGATCACATTGAAAGTGATAATTCATCGATATTGGTAATACATTGAAAGTGGTAATGCATTGAAAGTGAAACGATTGTTATTCATACACCAAGGTAGTAAAGAATATCATCATTATCCAGGAACCAATATTAGGTCCCTCGGTAATAATATCGTCGCAGCTCAGATGTTGACCCTCCTATAGGTCGTGACTGAGCTACTCGCTTGGCTTTTTGACGAGAGGTTTTGATCATTTCACCACCCAACCATATTTATTCTCAAATAGAGAAAACTGTTTCTCAAAAGTACAACAAGCAATTTATTCAATCATGAAAACATGAAAATGTGCCAAGAGAGCGGAACAGCAAAGAACAAACATGAAACGAGCAAACAACAGAAACAAGATGATGGTTCTTGGTATTTACATTATGATATGTACTGATTTTGATATAATAATTCTTAGTGACGAATCGAATAACGATTGAAGTAATAATGACCATCCTTATCTATTCGGGTTCTATTTATATTTGGAATTGATGCTAGGTTCGCCATTTTCCGCAATGGGAACGGTCGTTACCTTTCGATACTGCTTACCTAGGAATTATCGCGCGGTAAGCGTTTTCTTCGCAAATTATAAAGGGAATGACGTCTATGAACTCTGCTGACCTGATGGAAACTACAATATACTGAATATATCAATTTGGAGAAGTTAATAAATGATGAAAGATCTTGAAATGAACGAGAGTTTGAGTGATGTTAATTCATAGGCATTTGTACTTCTTGACAATATTCTTTACCCCCGAGGTGGATATCAATTTTTTTTTTCACCACTATAATATATTTCAATCATTATAGTTCTGTGGGACTGAAATATGGACCTATTCTCAATATTAAAGCACTCCTTTTCAATTCGACTTGAAATCTAGTGCCCATGACCATCATGACAGCTTATGATATTATGATAAATACCTACTAGATTCGAGTGCCATGCCTGCGAATCACATCAGAGGTAGCTATGATTTATTGACTAGTATAGTTCATAAAATGACAAAAACTACTTTGGTTTTAAAAACATACTTCACGCCTCGAAAAGTAGTAAATAATGATAGGTTGGGGATGAATGGTCAAATGAGTATGATATCAGGATTGGTACACCCCAGGGCGGAGTACTGGGGCCTTTCCTATTCACTCTCTATGTCAATGACCTGCCTAAACACATCGCTCAAGGACGTACTTTCATCTATGTGGATGATACCACAATTGTTGTTACTGCTAACAATAGGACAGAATTAAATCACAATATCAAGATTGTCACAGAAAATTTCAACTGTTGGTGTAGAGCAAACCATCTCATTAATAACATAAATAAGACAGTACTAATAGAATTCACTAGCCATTTCAATTCAATAAAAAATCTTACTTATGATATATGTGACACAAAGATCTCAGCATCACAACAAACAAAATTTCTAGGTCTGGATGTAGACCATAAACTATCTTTCAACAGTCATGTTGACACCATCTGTGAAAAACTGAACAAATTGTATTATGCATTCAACACCTTGAAATCAAACTCCCATAGAGATCATCTAATAAACATGTACTATGCTCTAGTGTATTCCATCTTGAGCAATAACATTATTGTATGGGGCAGGGCAACAGAAGCTTCTAGGGCATTCATTTCGCAAAAGAGATTCATAAAGCTATTGTTTGACCTAGACCATAGGGAGTCATGTAAAGACACATTTATTGAAAGCGGCATTTTAACACTCACTTCAATTTATCTATACAAATTATTGCTATACACACACAATAATTTAGGAAAACTAGATAGAAACGGCGAATTTCATGAATACCCTACAAGAAGACGTGCCGATTTTCGTCTTCATCAAATCAAAAGAATGCAGCATAGAAAATCTCCTCTTTATGCTGGAGGCTATTTCTTCAACATGCTACCTCCAAACCTGAAATCATTGCAGGGTACCAACATTTTCAAAGCGCACCTAAAGAAATATCTATTACACCATGCATTCTACTGTCTTGACGAATATGTCCAATTAAATAATTAATACTGTCATCTTTTTTATACTGCATAATCCTCATGTACATATATATACACATATCTTGTTAGTCCTAGTCCATAACGTGTTTTTACTTTTTTACTTTTTTTTAAATATTATATTATACAGACAGTATTATATTTCACCATTTTTATTTCCTATATTGCATATCTGTACTTACAACTAGTATAAGGACCTGTCTCATGTTATGTAAATAATCAAAAGAGATCAATAAAAGTATCTATCTATCTATCTATCTAGGTTCTATGGCTAGTGGTGAGAAAAATATATTTTGAAGATGAAAAGTTATTTCAACGTCAAACTTCTCAAGTGGGTCGTGGATTTCAGATGGATATATTATTTGACTAACTTAAATCGAGAATTGACAACTCCGAGGCCATCATTCGGACCCCATTCTGAAAATCCAGTGATTTCAGTTATATATCTGAATATTTCTTGTGATGGAATTCCACGAAACAACGGAAGTTATGTATGGAAATTGCATACACTTCGGAGAATGTCTGTTTGTTTCCTCTATATTCTCTTCAATCGATTCGGAAATGTTGTCTGATGTAGGTACTGAGTGTGCCGAAATGAAAGGGACACATTTCATTCTCCTATTGAGTTCAAAATTCAATCTGGAATTCCTTTTTTGTAAAATGAATAGCCTGATACTTGAATTTCTCCAGACTATTACGTTGAAAGTTGAGTGGGAACATATCAGAGCATAGTACATATTGAGAAGTTGATGTTGATTGAATTTGCTTTTGAGTTGAGAAATTGCATAATAACCAATTTTAACCTTTTACTGGGTTGGTGAACTATCCAGAAACGTTCCAAGAAATTTTGTTGTTTTGGACAATGTCACATCAAATTTTTTTGTTGACACCACTATTGAATTTTCAGCATTTCATTCTCGTTTATTTTATCAATTGCTCGGAGCGCAAGAAAGGGGATCGCTATAATGTTCGAAGGTCATCGTGATGTCAAATTGAACTACTGAAGTTTTGCTGTTTGATTCCAAGCGGTTCATTAGACACCATTCGCTGAATTTATTATGAAGAATATTCAAGTTATCATATAGTACCTCAGTAGACTTCGCAAAGTTGGCAAGTCATACATCGTCAGCATATTATAACACAAAACATTCAGTGTTCATATAGGTGAGTTAATCGTTTATAAACAACAGAGAGATCAGCAGACCCAATACATATTCCTGAGGAACTCCTAGACTTACATTTGCCTCATTCGAGTGACATTCATCGATCTTAACCATAATTATTTTTTTGTTCATTGAATATAACATTAACCTATTCAACACATTTCCTCTGAAACCTGATGAATCAAGTTCGGATTCCACAAAATCTAAATCTAGGCATTCGAAGGCTTGTGTGAGTTCGAAGGATAGTGTACCAATTTTTTCTCTTTGTCAAGATGTCGATATACAAATTCGACAAAATCATAAACAGCACTTTCACGTTCGATACTGTGATTTGCTTATAATTATCTATACAAAATGGATAATCCTCTTTGTATAAAGGAGTAACTATTCCAGTTTTCAAACTATCCGGATATTCACCAGCTTGAACTGGATAATCAATTATACTCGATGAAGGTTCAGCTATGTGGAAAGAGATGTGCTTGATTATCCAAGTAGGTATACAGTCAGCCCCAATAGAATTGATACTTTTCAAACTACTGATTATCTCAGAGACATCTTATTGTTTGTCGACAGGGGTGAAGAAAAAAAGATTCATTGTCAATCAGAATGGAATTAAAACACGATAATACCGATGCACTACCTCAGAAATGTTTTTCCTTCAAAATTGTTACTGAATTACTAGAGTATCCAACGAATCTATTTGGAATGTCGAATTTATTTTGAATGATCGCTTCATCGAACTCGAGTTTGATTTGTTGTTTATTTGGGGTTCTACCAGTTTTTTCTCTCGATGAATTCCATAAATATTTCTCTTTTTCGATTGAACATTGAAAGAAAAACTCTTCAACTCTTGTTAATTTTTTTTTGAATTTCGATTCATAATCAGTTTCTGAATCATCATCTTGAAATTTCATTTCAACCAACGGAGGTTTTTAACCTCGTTTCCTAGTTCGATGGATTCATCCGTTATCTATTTTTATTTTCTGTTTTTGTTGATCGTTTTCGATATTATTATTGAATTCTGCTACTATATCATTAGCATTTCTTCTTATTTTTGTCCTGGGAATTTTTACTTCGCAAATAGTTCTGCAGACTTTAGCAGAAGCATTATCACTCAAATTTCTGAATGATATTTTGCGTTTTGTTGAATATATTTTTCTATGTATTATAGGAGTGGGAACAATAATACCTCGAATGGAAAGATATCGAAAACAAACATCTGTTATTTGTATCAACTTGTTTGTAATTTAACCATAGACCAAGCTTCCCTATATTATATATTCCCTCAGATATTCCACAGTATTTCAGCCCAGAGCGATTCCTGGAATATGGAATAGATTGGCTGGAAGTGGGGATTTCAGAGATAATATTCAGAAATTTACATCTAGATCTACACAATGCAAATTGTTTGCATCGATTTTCCAGATACTGGGTGTTCATCGAATTACATTTCTGGCTGTCTGCCACGAATTCGATTGCTTTCAAAGTGGAATGGTATCAATCGGACAAAACTATGTATCTTTATACAGGATGGAGCAATATTGATTAGAAACATTATTCGGAAACGAATATTAACGAGATAACAATAACAAGAAATTATCTCGCATATATAACCAAATAAAGCCAGATTTTTAGATAGATATTTAGAAAAGCAAAAGGTATCGAAAGAGAAATCTAATTGATGCGTCTTCTTGGAAGCAGAGGCAACACGCAACTGAGTTTAAGTGGATTGAATTGGGTACAAATGAGTGGATCGAATTTTGGAAAGTATTAAGTAGCAATTTATAGAAAATTCAAAATCCTTATGAATGCGTTATCACTTGACCGCTGTTCTCATTTCGAAAAAAAATTGGGAAGTTTGAAGGGTTCTGCTATGCTTGTTGCGTCAAAATTTTCTGCTTCAAAAACTCGATTCGTTTCTGGAGTTTGTTCATCTGGCTCTGATGAAATCCGTGCCTAGGCAACACTGTCCGAAAGTCCCTCCGCTGGCCATTTGCACATGCAACAGAATGGATTTGTTTAGATTGCAATTTCAACGTTTCTCATAACAAGAGGATGGGTCTATGTTGTGTGACCTGGTGTTAGTCAAATTACGCTTTGGGGAAGAAATATGTATACATTTTCACATTTTGTGAAGATCAAGAACTGCGAAAGAAGTGAATATCTGCAAAACCTCGTGAAAATTGAACCCAATCCCACATTATGCAGTGTGTGCAATTCATTTTGTTAAAACAGATACTCTAGATGTGATACATTTTCTCTTCCAGATGGATCAATTCGAATGGAATAAATAAAATACCCACAGTTATTTGAAACAGTATCAGTTCCCTCAATGTTTAATGATTCCTAATTCACCAAGATATTTTCCTTAACCTAACGCATCATGATTTTCAACAACTTATAAACTCCAGAAGTTCAAACATAATTCCAATACCTACCTCCTGTCCCTATCCTCCCTAGGAACGCAAGATGTTCTTTGAACATTATAGGAATTTCCTTTCGTGCGCTCCAAGCGATAAAAAAATATTTCCGAAGTATGAGAGACGTCAGAAGAAATATTCAGATGTTCAAAATGAAGAGAATAGTGGATTGTCAAAAATATATTCTACCTCGCATTCTCAATTACGAGCAGCTAGTTGTGCAATATGCATATAAATTGGATTTCGATAGTTGGAATCGAGAAGTTTATGACACAGAGAATGGATAGTACATTGTTTAACGAGCACGGAATGATAACGATTTTCCACTAGCATGAAGTTCGAGTCATTCGAGTGGGAAATTAGCATTCCGTGCGAGTTATACACTATATTTTTTCTACGATTGTATAGATAACAGCGTAATGTTTGATTTCTTCATCTTGTAGCCATCTGATTTCCTCTCATAGAATAATGCTAATCTATATATAGAGAGAGAGAGCTGTCATTGCTTGAATTTCTACATTCCATGAGCGAAGAGATTTTTCGGCATTGTCATTGTGGTATCAGAATTGATGACATACAAAGTACCTCATCGATGTATCAAACACAGTGAAACAAGAGCCTTTTTGTGTTACTTGTGTACTTTTATCAATTAGGTTTACTGTGAGATGTATTGAAAATAACTCACCAAGTGCTAGTATTGAATGAGATGTAGGTCCGAATTATACTAGGTGATAATGAGTTGGGATTCGATGATTCAAAATTGCTTCTCCCTTTTCCTAGGTAAGATCTTGCCTAGTCATTTCGTGAACTTGAATGTTCGATGTAGACTGGGACTTGTCAGTGGTTCATTCCATCTGAGAAACTCAAAAATACCTGACCTGTAACCAAACCCATTATTCCTTGCTATATTTTTCATCAAAGCCAAGAATTGACGTTACATTAGCGCCGTTAGCTTTTATCGGTAGGTACTAAATACCAATGTTTTTCTTATGTCGCCCTGCTTGCTAGTAGACAGTAATATTTTCTGATCACGATGATGCGGTGTGCATTTTTCCCGCTATGGCGTTATCGGTTGTGATTTTGTCGCATGTTTTTTCCTTGCTTGTAAAACCTCGTTGAAACGCTATGGATTTCCGCCAATCGTCGAAGGATTAGCTTTATTTTAATCATCCATCTGCAGAATGAGTCTGGGCTAATTGTCTATCTCATTCGAATTTACCAATCCCTATCAATCACCTGATTTCACGTCATTCCGGATATCGCCGTTATTATCCCACGACTGCGAGGAAATTCCAGAAGGGCGAAAAGCTGGGACCTTTCGAAGGTGGGATTTAATCAAGCGGACTTTTTTACGCTGCCAGGGATTGTGGAGAATATACTCTCTTGAATAGGCACTTTGCGATATTAAAAGTTGTTCACCGAATTTCTTGTCCAATTCAGCTGTATACATGGAGATCCAAGTGATTGACTCGAATTTTTGAATGTAACGTAAGATTCTGGAACTATTGCATTCTGTTTTGGAGGAATGTTTATATAACCAACCATTGTGATGTTGAGATGGTTATTCCTGGTTTACATATGAACAGAGATAGGTATCTTATCATGAGCCCCCGATATTATTCAGGAATGAGATGCAGATGATGTCGTCATTCTGGTAGAGGGGCAGCATCCTGAAATTATTTCAGACTTGATGCAGCGAGCCCTGAAGATAGTAGAAGGCTGGTGCAGAAAGGCAGACCTCAGCGTCAATCCTAGTAAAACTGCACTTGTGGCCTTCACGAAAAAGAAGAAACTGGACAAACTAAGAGTTCCCAGACTTTTTGACACACAGCTAAGCATGACACAGGAGGTTAAATATCTGGGAGTAACCCAAGATGCTAGGCTAACCTATGGAATACTCAACTGCGAAAGACTGTCAGCAAAGGCAAAATGGCTTCTCGGAGAGCGATTGGTAACACATGGGGACTGAAACCACGCATGGTACATTGGCTATATATTGCTGTGTTGAGACCAATGATTGTATATGGATCGCTTGTCTGGTGGCCTAAGACTGAACAGATATCAGCTATAATGGAGCTTTCAAAACTCCATAGATCAGCTTGTCTCTGCATCACAGGTGCAATGCGCAGCACTCCTACCGCGGCTATGGAAACCATACTCAATATTCCACCTCTTGAAATATTCATCAAGGCGGAAGCGAAGATGGGGGCATTCAGACTGAAGTGTAGCGGCAACTGGTATGCTCGGGGTGACTCCCTGGGACAAACAAAAATAATCAGCCAAGTTTCAAGCCCACTAATGGATATGGGAAGGGACAAAATGCTGTCTAGAAATAACTATTACAGACCCTTCAACACTCAGCTCTACTGGGATGAAAGGGTCTTGACTAACTGTCAGGAAGGCACGTTAGTGTGGTACACTGACGATTCTAAGACTGATGAGGGCACGGAAGCCGGAATATATGATGAGATAGACCCAGAACCAGGATGTGTGCTTCCTTGGGGATGTATGCTTCAGTATTCCAGGCAGATGTGCATGCTATTGAGGCATGCCTGAGAGAGAATATCGTAAGAGGATACAGAGGTAAACAAATCCTCATATGCTCAGATAGTCAGGCGGCCATTCAATCTCTAACATGCAATAAAATCAGATCAAAGTTGGTCTGGGATTGCCTTCAAAGCCTGCTAACCATGGCTAACCACAACAAGGTAACTCTTCAATGGGTGCCAGGGCATAAGGGAATTGAAGGCAATGAAGCAGATGAAGCTCTTGCCCGGCAAGGGTCTGCGACGTTGTTTATGGGGCCGGAACCTGTGTTCGGTATCCCCAAAACCTCAATACGCGGCTGGCTGGCAAGGTGGATGCAAGAAAGACATCAGGCATACTGGAACAATGTCCCAGGACAAAGACACAGTGAACTGATGGTTGTAACACTGTCCAAAACAGTGACTAACGACATTCTGAGCCTAAACAGAAGTCAGATCAAACAAGTGACGGGACTAATAACCGGTCACTGCCCCTTGAGGAAACATATGCATCAAATGGGCATCTATACAGACGAACCCATATGCAGACCATGCAATGAAGAGGAGGAAACTGTCACCCATGTATAATATTGGAGTGCGAAGCACTAGCGCGTTGGAGATACAACCTTCTGGGAGCAGTAAACTCTCAAGAGACATTTCCAAAGAATGATTTGGTGAAGAGGCTGCTAAACCTCATCAAGGTAGCGAACCTGTTCACCTAAGTCAACAGCATGATCAGGAATACAATAGGCCCAAAGGCTGCAGTGTTTTGGGCTTCAAACCCTGACTGATCATTCTGCTATTAATCAATCAATCAATCAATCACACCTCTTATAGCTCACCCTCCACTGTGCGTAAGAGAACTGAGGAAAGTGATGTCAGACGTGGTTCTCCTACAAGCACAAATCACATTCTGAGGCAGTCACGTTTGACTGTGTCGATCTTGAAAGAAATGGCAGGCGTGTTGTTTTTTTTGACCCTTTTTGTCACATTCGTGATTGAGAATTGAAAATTAATAATGCAAGAATACATTCACAGTATTTTATTGCCCATATTCCATTCTCCAACTCCATTCTCGTTATAAAAAAAGTATTCAGTACAGTTTTCCATCGAAGTATTAGGGCCAAATGGTATTAACTCCATCAAATTGACTTTTTGTTTCATTGATGGCGAAATTAATGGAATATCCACATTTTATTATTGAGTTTATTTGTTCCTTTGATAGTTATTGAATATATATTTTGTGTCAACTTAAACTTTCAAATTGCTCTGCTGTAAAATTTGATTCTTTTGAGTTGATACAGTTTGGCTCTCAGGTACAGATATGTTTAATTATAATCCTTTTATTCCTTTATACATATCGATACGACGATGGACATTGGCACAAATGAATGGAATTAGGTTCACCTCAAACTTCCTACTAAGGCATAACATGTCCCCTTGAATAATTGTTTCATCAATAAAAGTGAGCATTCCATCCTTCCTTTGAATGCCAGGCCTTTTGAAACAAAACGTCAATTCCTTCTTGAATACTCAGTTAGGTAAGGGGATTAGCAACAAAAGTGATCCCCCTATTCCTATGAATGATGATGTAGAGCAGAGCGAGTAATTTCACGTGTCCCATTTAAGCGGCAACCGGGATTATCCCTGTCTTCTGCGCCAGAATCCTCTCAAAATTTATAATGTTTGGTTTATTCACGTGCAGGGGAAATGTGCACTAGTACGATATTAGATGAAAATCCGTGGCGCATAAAAGAGTGATTAATGTGGACCCTGTCGGTGGACAGCGTGTATTTCCGGTTGGACACAACGGCGAGATGAAATTCTGAATTAAAACGGAACTGTTTGCAAGTGATGATAAATGGCATTCTTGTGTGAAAAACAGATGTTAATTTTTCTAGTCATTGAAAGAAGAACGGTCGGGGAGGTATGCTCATTTGTGTCCTTATTAATGCGCTTAGAGCAAACCGATCAATTCAGTACAATGATGTCACAAACAAATTATGCTATATTCAGGCAGTAAAATTTAGAAAAGTGCATTTGCAACAAACAAACACTTCTTCTTCTGTCCGTACTCACTACTGCCCTCGACCAATCCACGTATTTCCAAATCCCCTGTTCAAATATCCCCTTGCCACTCGAGAAAAGTGAGCTGGCGCTCCATCATGCATGTAATACAGTCTCTCAATAATGGCCAATGGGACATCCTCTAATAATGTGTTTAAATCATTCTCCAAGAAATTTCGATACAGTGTACCTGTCAATCGATTGGGCAATCGAAATGGGCCAATTATGTAATTGTCGATTATACCTGCCCATACATTAATAGAAAACCCATATTGGTGACTTCGAATTACAATTTGATGAGGATTTTCATCACTCCAATGATGCATGTTTATGTAGGTTCAGAATACCATCACGGCTAAAACCAGCTTCGTCAGAGAACAAAATTGATGAAATAATGTTTTGTCTTTGGTTTTGCAACCATTCGCAAAATTGTACTCGAGGAAAAGAGTTATGGATATATATGGGCGAAGAAGTTGTTCATTGAAAATTTGTTCAACTGATTCACGGTTTTGTTAACCTGTGGTTAAGGTTTCGCACCGCTGAACTTGTTTTCCTGGTGCTTGTTCTCGGATTATTCTCTACCATTCGTATAAGCTGTTTCTTCGTTTCGCACAGTGCGACTAGTTCTGGAAACCCCACTATTCAATTTTGGTTTTCTGAAACAGCCATCTTCTCCCAAACGCCTATGTACATCAATAACTGTTCGAACATTAGGAACTTGTCTTAAGGGATATCTTTCTCGATAGATACGTTGAGCTTCGTAAGAATTTGATCTAGCTCGCCGTAACACATTATCATGTCCCTGTAATCTTCAAAAGTGTAGTGAATCATTATTGAAAGCAATTTTGAATAATCAGTGGAGAAACCAATGAAAAACTTATCAAGAACACGAAATACCTCTAACAATTATTTCATTAGTTAGACAAGTGTCATTTTGACATATTATTTGATTGTCATTTATCATTGTGTTGCAAAGGTAACTTTGGAGCTTTTCGAATAATTTGCGTGCATTGTCGGCTTTTAGATGCATTTGTACTGAAACCATTGCTTCTAGGGACTTAGACAAGGTATACCTCTCTCAAGTATAAAAGGACAGATTAAAAATTTTTTCCGTCGAAAATGACATACAGTGTATGACAAAAAAGTTACGACCGATTCAATAGGGATGGAACCTTGTATGTAGCGCCCTCTATCAGTAATCACAAAACTGAGATCAAATTTGAATCTATCATGATGAAAAACCCTTGTATTCCACAATTTATTTATTTCTTGCTTCTCTGGCTGAAGATATTCAAAGAAAACCCAAAAAAAATTAAAATTCAACACCCCGTATCTTTTAACCGATGGCCATGATGCGTACCCCATATAAGTATTAATAATCAATACGGATAATCTCTATCTGTTTCCATAGCGAAACATGAAGCCGATTTTTGAAGACAAATGACTATCCATAAGGAAAAGTTTTGAAACGATCAGACACATACTGCTTTGATTGAAAGGATAGTAAACGTCATTGTCCACCGAAACGCATGTCTTTGATGACTACTATAATAGCGCATGGCGCATGCGTATCATGCCACCAAATCCTTATGGATATTCATTTGTTTCATATTTTTGGCTTCATCCTGGCACCCGTTATAATCCGTATTGTTTATTAATGCGTATATGGCGTACCCATGTTCACGGGAACTCTTTTTCTTATTTTAGTGTCCTCTATTGTGTGGCACTATGCAATGAACTTGTACACCCTGTATAACGATGAAGCTTCGGAATCATCTGCTTGAAAATATTTTTAAGAATTAATGAACACCAATATGTCGATGAGGTACCTACCTTCTCTTCCTATCTTCCATTGGTATGCGCAATGTTTCTCGAAAATATTGACGATTTCTTTTTGTGCCCCCTCATATATGAAAGAACTCACATCATGCCAATGGGGCAACAGTGTCAACAGTGTCCTTCTATGATAGGACCTTGATAACAACGTTCTTACGATTCTTTTTTATTTTTAGTTAGATATTCATTGGATTAAAGTTATTTCGTGAATTGTCTCAAATTCTTATCTATCGTTTATTAATGAAAAATAAAGACACATTATTATTATTATTATTATTATTATTATTATTTGAACGTCATTCTCAAACTTCTGGCAAAGTGATTATTCTGAAGAACGTTACTTAATCTTGAGAGTGAAATCCATCGTTCTTTCTTGTTAGGCCATGAACTTTCTGCCCTGGTTTTCCTGCTAAAACAATTCGTCAAACTCCATTGCGGTTGTGTGTTGTGTGTAATCTTAGATATTGTGGTAACAAAACAAAGATATAATACTTTTTCTGGCAACACGAAAATCCTTTCACGTCTAATATTTTCTGCAGGAGCTTGGAAAGCGTGCTCCATGTATATTACACGAAAGTTTATCACCAACATAAAATAACTGTAATAGGGGAGCTATTTAACAGTTAAATCGGAATTTATTACAAACCTGAATGTGGAGAGACA
The DNA here is from genome assembly GCA_918026855.4 of Phaedon cochleariae. NCBI lineage: Eukaryota > Metazoa > Arthropoda > Insecta > Coleoptera > Chrysomelidae > Phaedon > Phaedon cochleariae. The sequence continues at coordinate 71,010,505 of OU896707.1, read as the reverse complement.
TCCTTCCTGCTGTATTCGCAGCACTGAATGAAATGAGTGGGATGGGGAATTCCTTGGATTGTCAGAAGGATTCCGTTACTTCTTTTTAACTACTTCAAAACGATGACACTAAGTAGTCTCTCGAAGTAGGGTAATTTTCACAACTTACTACACATTATTTCCGATTCTCTCGATGTTTCCTGTCCTTGTATAAATATAATGGAGAAGTTTTCTCTATTGAGGTTATTATCTCACTGTGAAATTTGTAAAAAATCGATATACACGTATTTTTCCTTCTTTTCTCAAGATCAAATTCCACTTCAGAAAGAAATTAATAAAAGAGAAACTTGGCTCCTCCACCATTCCTATGACGTACTATCTGAAAATACAATCACACAGAGTTAAAATACGATTTACTATGCCAGTACGACGTTGCCGACATCATCAATACATCTAGATTTCCGGAAATTGTTCTTTGAATGCATAATAACTCATAACAGCAATGGGATATAATAGGTTCTTCAATCCTACTTTGTTGAGTATTATGAATAATTCCCATGAATCTCTCATTGGCTGAATGCATTTGATTACTAATTGAGATGAAATATGATATTTTGCGATAGTATCTATAATTTTTCACTATCGTTATATTACTGCAATATGTTATTCATAACTTGTCAGTACTTTTTTGCTGATGAATTCGTTCCTTAATTAATGGATCTATTTTCTAGGAAAGTTGCAGATTATATCTTGCAACAGCGCCAAATACTTTGAGTCCGTCCACACCACTCAAAATACTGACAGGCACAACGAGAGGAAGGAGCCATTAGTGTCGGCTTCATTCTGTTCTGACCGATGACAGTAAATCAGAAAGGATATAGTATCATTGAATGTAGCCGATAGTGATTCAATGATATTTCCGTTTGGAATCGAGTTCTATTCGAGATATTTCAATTTATTAATAACAAAACCATCGCATTACCTGTCAGAATGAAGCCAACTACCCTCTGCATTCCTGCTCCGAGTGCATTCGTTGTGTAATATTTTCAATCGTTATTGATTTATTGTTATTATCAATGCCCTGTATTATTTTGATTGGAAAAAAGTCAGTCTGAAATAAATAAAAAGTCGTGACATTCTGTCAATGAAATATCTGGAAATTTTGGATTTATTGAAAGATATCTGAAACTATTTGAGAAACTGAAACATTTTGGTGACCCCGACGTGATCACGATATGGACGGAGAACGGAGAACTACGCGAATTGGTGCTGGTACGAATAGACTTCTTTCGACCGAGTACGAGTGGCCCAGACAGTTTGCTAACTCGTTGAGACAAAGTGCTATAGATGCGAACACTCCTGTTGAACCGAGAAATGAAGAAATTGGAGAAAAAATCTCAGATCCCAGAGAAAATCAAATAGATGAGGAGATCTCTGAAGAAAATAGGACAGTTTCAATAAGACAAACTAGAAATTCTGAAACTAGATCAGAGACCACTCAACGAACAAAGCGTTCTTCGAAAAGTAATATTAGCATAGACAAGAGAAAGATTGCTTTAGAGACCGAAAGGAAAAGACAAAAGCTTGAAGAAGAAAGCAGACGAGTCAGGTTTGAACTTGAAGAGAGACAAAGAGAAATTGAAAATAGTTTACGACTTCTAAGGATGCAAGAAGATATTGAGAAAGCTGAATTGGCAGAAATTGAAGAGAATTATGAAGGAAGATCTGAAACCAGTTACAGTTTAGCATCTAGAAGAGGAAGACAAGAGGACCCTGACAATTCAAATGCCGTCACTGAGTGGGTGAATAAAATACCCCATATTTCAGAAACCAGTAATGCAATTTTTCAAAATGATGAACAACCGATAAGATCTCACAATGATGACATTAAATTACTTTGTGAGGCGATTTCAAATGTTGTTAAATCCGTTGCAGCCAGTCCTGGAAAAACACAGAAGGATTATTCAGACAAATTTCACATACGCCAAGCCATGGAGAGGGATTTTCCATATTTTGATGGGAATCCCCAGGAGTGGCCATTGTTTTATAAACAACTGAGAAATCTATGTACAGTGTGTGACTATAGTAATGAAGAGATCATGTTGAAGTTACAAAGGCATCTGAAAGGTGAAGCTAAGTCAGTAGTAGCTGGAATGCTGCTCACAGCAGAAAATGTAGACCTAGTTATTCAAACTTTGGAAACTCGTTTTGGACGACCTGAGTTTATTATAGAAACGATGATTTCTAGAATCAGAAATATACCATCTGTTAGAGACAATAATTTAGAAAAATTGATTCAGTTTTCCGCGGAAGTGAACAATATGGTATCTATAATAAAAACTTTGCAATCTAACAGTTATCTAGAAAACCCACAACTGATTAAAGAACTCCTAAGCAAATTGCCAGAAATGTTGAAACTCGGCTGGGGAGAAATTGTCAGACATAGAAAAGGTCATGTGAACATGGAAGATTTTGCATCTTGGTTGGGAGAGATATCGAGTGCAGCATGTTACGTAAGTACTCCGAGCAAGTTTGAAAAATTTGGATATCCAAGAACCTATGAAAATAAAAAACCAGAGAGAGTATTCAATATATCGGAGAGCCGAAACTTATGTTCATACTGCGAAGAAATAGCTCATGACAAATTTTGTCCCAAAATGAAATCTGATGATATAGATGTAAGATGGAGAGTTGTAACAGAGAAGAAGCTATGTTTTTCCTGCCTTAGAAGAAGACATCAGAAGTTCAAATGCAGAAACAAGAAAGAATGCGGCAGAAACGGTTGCAAACTCACACATCATCCACTTCTACATAAAGATAGAGAAAATACGAACCAAGAGATATACAAGAACGAGGCATCTGCTTGTTGTGACCCTGAAACAGTGTGTACTGTAAATTATGATCGAAACAAAATCATTTTACGAGTACTGCCTATTAAGCTATATGGTCCAAATGGTGAATTGACCGTCCTAGCTCTATGTGATGAGGCTTCTACAGTGACTTTATTGGATACATCTGTAGCAGTAACATTGGGCTTGGATGGACCATCTGAATCTCTTTGTCTGCAGTGGACGCACGATGATATATCTATGCAAGAGAAGTCGATGCGACTAAATATCAAGGTTTCAAAGTCCTATAATGATAAAAATACATATTTCTTCTTGAAAGGTGTACGAACAATGACAAATTTATCACTCCCGAAACAAACTGTCAAAATGTCAGATTGGAAAAGATTCCCTCATCTCAAAAATATTCCTATACAAGACGTTGAAGATGAAAAGCCAGTTATCCTAATAGGCCAAGATAATATACATCTGATTGTTGCTAGACAAATTCGTAGTGGACCAGAAGATTCACCAGTAGCTAGTAGATGTCTATTGGGATGGTCTCTTCATGGACCTAGTTTTATAAAAAACGAAAAACCATTCAAAGCTCATACCTTAAACATTTGCGAGAAGAAATCAGCAGATGAAGAGCTACAAGAAATAATCAAGGAATCATTTTCTACGGAATCCTTTGGAGTTTTAGTTACACCTGGCAAACAGTCAATGGAAGACTCTCTAGCTTTAGAACAAATGAACGACACAATAAGATATACTGGACAGAGATATGAAATAGGTCTGTTGTGGAAGAATGAACATACCATTTTACCAGATAGTGAATTTAGGGCACTACAAAGGCTGAGGTGTGTAGAGAAGAAATGTAGACTAAATGAAGATTATGCAAGAGAGTATTGCCAAAAAATAAAAGCTTATGTGGACAAAGGATATGTAAGAAAGTTGACACCTATGGAGGCAGACATCCGAACACCCCGCACCTGGTATCTTCCCCATTTCGCCGTGAAAAACCCAAACAAACCAAACAAGATTCGACTCGTTTTTGATGCAGCTTCCAAATCCAACGGCGTTAGCCTGAATGACAGTTTATTGTCAGGCCCAGATCTTCTCCAGTCGTTGATAGCGATATTATGGAAGTTTAGACAGCGACAGTTTGGATTTTGTGGGGACATACAGGAAATGTTTCACCAAGTTGAAATTCGAAAACAAGACAGGTGTTCTCAGCGTTTCCTTTGGCGAGATTTGAATTATGATAGGAAGCCAGATGTCTATGAAATGTTAGTTATGAATTTTGGCTCTACCTGTTCCCCTGTATGTGCACAATTTGTAAAAAATTATAATGCCAGAAAATTTGCCACAGATCCTGAAATACGATCAGCCATTGAGAATAAATTTTATGTTGACGATTACCTTGATTCTAAAGATTCCGAAGAAGAAGCTCTTCAAACTATAGAAGAGGTATGTAAAGTTCAGAGAAAAGCTGGATTTGAAGTAGTAGGCTGGATGTCGAATTCACAACTTGTTCGTGAAAAACTAGACAAGGAATCATTATTAGTTGAATCAAAAAATATTGATGATTCTTCTTGTCACAGGATACTTGGACTTTGGTGGAAACCATCGAATGATGAATTTTCATTCAAACTCAATTTCAAGGACTTGGAGAATGTGAAACCAACCAAGAGAATTGTTCTTAAGTACGTAATGTCAGTTTTTGATCCTCTTGGTCTGATATCTACGCTCACTATCAGAGGGAAGATACTGATGCAAGACATATGGCGTTCCAAAGCCAGCTGGGACGACCAACTACCTGAAGATCTTCTAGTTTCATGGAACAATTGGATAGAAGACATCAAAAGAGTAACTGAAATTAGAGTTCCGAGATGCTACAGTTTGAATATCCCGAGAGCTCGTAGTATTGAAATCCATACATTTTGTGACAGCAGCGAGAAAGCCTTCGCTGCAGTCAGTTACCTACGAGTGATTGGAAGTGAGAGAATTGATGTTTCGTTGATCGCAGCTAAAACAAGAGTAGCTCCCTTAAAACCATTATCGATTCCTCGACTGGAACTACAGGCCGCCGTTATGGGAAGTAGATTGGCACAGACAATTAAACATGAGTTAGAAATCACCATTGATCGAGCTTTTTTCTGGTCAGACTCAAGGTGCGTACTCAAGTGGATCAGAGCCGATGGTCGAAACTACAAACAGTTCGTTTCTCATCGGATAGGCGAGATTCAAGAGCGAACTAGGACAGAAGATTGGAAATGGGTGCCAACTGAGTTCAATGTAGCTGACGAAGCAACAAGGTTGACTCCCATAAGTCGTGACATGGTCGTTTCACACGAATGGTTCAACGGTCCGCATTTCCTGAGGAAAGACAACATTTCTTGGCCAGTTGAAGATGATATGTCCTCAACATTAATCGAAGACGGGGAAAATGAGCTGAAAATGAAAGAAATTTGCTTAGTCATAACAAATTATGAACACTATTTGCCAAATATACAGAACTTCTCGAAATTGATGAGGTTGATCCGAACTACTTCTTGGTGTTTTAGATTCATAGAGAACTTGAAGAACAGAAGAAGAGGGCTAGAAAAAAATACATCTAAATTGACAGTGGATGAGTTAGAATATGCAGAAATGATTTGGATAAAGTATGCTCAACAACAAAGTTTTCCGGAAGAAATAAGTAATTTGGAAAAAATAAAACTGTTAGAAAGGCGAAGCAAGCTGATATCTTTATGCCCTGAACTCAAGAATGGAATTTTGGTACTGTATGGACGTATCAATTTGGCGCAATGTGTGCATGAAAATACTCGACAGCCAATAATTTTGTGTCCAAAACATGAATTTACCAAATTATTGATATACCATTATCATGAGAAATATCTGCATGGGGGAGTTGAGCTCATTTTGAACGAAATAAGACAGAAATACTGGACTTCAAGAGGTAGAGCAGCTGTAAAATCAGTTATATCGAAATGCTTGATATGCAAAATTCGAAGATGCAAGGCGATTCCACCCCTGATGGGCCAACTTCCAGAAACCAGACTACGAAGAGAGATCAGACCATTTGTGAACATCGGAATGGACTATTTTGGTCCGATGTATGTAAAAATCGGAAGAAGGAAGGAGAAACGATGGGGAGTGATTTTTACGTGTTTTGCAGTTCGAGCAATTCATTTAGAACTGGCTCACTCTCTCAACACTGATTCCACCATAATGGCAATAATGCGTATGGCTGCACGAAGAGGACAACCTGGAACGATTTATTGTGACAATGGAACTAATCTACGTGGAGCAGCCAAGGAACTACAACAAGCAGCTAGAAACTTGGATAAGACCAAGATAGTTGATAAGATGTCGTCAAGAGGAATAAACTTCAAGTTCAATCCTCCTACAGCAGCTCATATGGGAGGAGTCTGGGAAAGACTCATTGGCTCTGTGAAAAAAATCATTGGGAAAGTTCTCACCGAACAATCACTGAAAGAGGAAACACTATTAACATTTTTAGCAGAGTCAGAAAAAATTGTCAATTCCCGTCCTTTAACCAGAGTTTCTTCGGATCCAGCAGACTTAGAAGCACTCACACCGAACCATTTCCTTATGGGATCATCAAGTCTAGATGAAACTTTAGTTTCTATGAATCCCAATTCAGATGGTTTGAAACGAGAATGGAAGAAAACTCGTGAGTTAATAGATGCATTTTGGACACGGTGGGTAAAGGAATATCTACCAACACTCACCAAGCGTAGCAAATGGACCAATGATGAGAAACCCGTAGCAGTAGACGATGTTGTGATATTAGTAGATGATCAAGCACCAAGGTACAAGTGGAAATTGGGAAGAATCACTGCTACATATCCAGGCCCAGATGGCCGGATCAGAGTCGTCAACGTTAGAACTGCTAACTCAGAATACCGACGCCCAGTTACTAAGATATGTCGTCTTGAGCTAGAAGAAAACTAATTCCTCTAGCAGGGGGGAGAATGTAATATTTTCAATCGTTATTGATTTATTGTTATTATCAATGCCCTGTATTATTTTGATTGGAAAAAAGTCAGTCTGAAATAAATAAAAAGTCGTGACATTCTGTCAATGAAATATCTGGAAATTTTGGATTTATTGAAAGATATCTGAAACTATTTGAGAAACTGAAACACGTTGTTATGTATGTTTTGGTTCACCAGATTCACTTCTTCTTCTATTTTTTCGTCACGTCACAGTTTGCCGCCCCGAAAATCAGAAATTGCTTTAATTTGGAAATGAAAATAACTTGGACTCAATAGGTCGTCATTTTGTACAGCGTGGACATGAAACTGAAGAGTTCCGAACCTATTTTATGAAAATTCGTCTGAAGGAAGCTTCCCCATTGGGAGCCATAACCGACTATGATGCAAGATCTGAAATTGATGACATAATGAAAAATGTAAAAAAATTCTCTCTTCACCAGTCTTTTTTGTCTTCACCATTCATATATCTCGCATAATTGGTCATTATGGAGACAACTCAGTTCATGAAACAATATCATTTTTCCTAATTGGCCATATGGCTTACAATAACAGACGACCTCCAATCAAATGAATGTACATTTTACTTTACATTCATGTAGTCTCATCTGAAATGATTACTAAGAACCTAGGAGAAAAACATCAATTCACATTCGAATGACCCGCCAGCATATCGTCTTTAAATTTTTTTCATTATGTAGGAAAGTTTTCTCAAAATTCCTTATACATGGATTCCTCTACATGTATAGGACACCAATTTGAAATGAAGAATCTTACCGATATACGTTTCTCACCACTCTCCAGTGCTTATAGTTCTAACTTTCCGTGCACGAGCAAATTAATAATAGCGAAAATATCACAGGTCACAGTCCTATATGGAATCCAATATTCAGAAAAATATACAGTGCTTTCTTTAATGCTTCCCCTTCCCTTATTTTTTAAACGGGTTGACGAAAACAATTGAAAATTGTGGTAATGAAATTGATGCATGAATACTATATTTTGGAGTGAAATTGACAGATGAAAATTCCAAGATGGCAACTGGGTGCCATCTGGAGATATAAATTAAAAAAAAGTGGGATATCTGAATATCTTGCAGAGTAAGATAATATGTTTCCTCATTGAATAACCTACGTTGTTACATTCCTCCACATTGTTGAAACACATCTCTCCGATTTGATAGACTGATTTTATGATCTGTCTTTATGCTTCTCAATCTCCAAAGCAATCTCCAACTCAAACAAGAAATGGTTCGTAAAAAGAAACCCTGTTTTTTTCACGAATACGTAGGTGCTGAAATTCTACTACGGATAATCGGCGAGAAGTGCCTCTACACATGCAATTCTATACAGGATCTCATTTGGATTTTGTGAAGATTTAAGTTTGCATTTCCCTAAACGTATAGAGGGTGTAAGCAGACCGCTTCGTATCTTAATTTGAGGAATGTTCAAATCTCGATCAATGAACACGAAGGAAGTGATTTGATTCTGATATTCTTGAACAACAAACTTGCCGAGAACGATTGGAATGAAATATATCAATCCAAGTCCATATAATCTGTGAGGATCAATATCATACCAATTTTGAGATCGTTGATAAAAATGCGTAGTTTTATAGCAAATAGAATGAATTCAATAGATGACTCATCACTCAAAAGAGACGAAATGATGTGAGATCGAAATAATCATCAATACCATTATAACCTATAGGAATTGAGATGAAAAGAACGAAGTACAACTATTTCAACTACGTTTCGTGCGAGCCATCAGGAAGTTGAAGTGCAGCCATGAACGTTAACGTTGAAATTTGTAATTACGCTTGCGCTTTTCTCAATTCTTCACGTTTGCGTTGGAAATGATGGGCTTATCGGTATACATCATCCTTATTCCTTCCGTCCGGGATTGGCGCATTGGATGAGCGCCCGTCTCACGACCGCGAGGTCGTGGGTTCGATTCCAAGCTACAGCAAGGAACTTCCTTCAAAATTCTATTTACGAATTGAATATTGTGAAGTTTCGGAGCATCGGCTGGGGATAGCCCTGCACGATTCGCTGTCGCGTTCCGATTAACAGTGCTGCTCCTACAGTGGCGCATGTGGAGTTAGTAACAAAGCCTACATAAAACAAGCATAAAGAGATGATGTTGTGGCTGTGAGTATCATGAAAGAAGTAGGATGGTATCTATAGGTGGGTATGGTATAAACCGAGGTATAAACTACCAGCTGAGCGTGAGAGCGGGCTAATGCTGCAAAGTGGATCTTGGTCTCTAACGGAAGTTAACGGCATATAGTAGTGAGTACATTATTAGCCTACAAAACACAGCAAAAAAACTCAGAAAGAGGGCTGATGGACGGTGACTGAAGAGGATCTTAGCCAGCTCTCTTAAGCGAACCACATCACTCATTAAAAACACCTTGGGGCTTGAAAAGAGGTCCCATTAGGGACTAGTTGCTAACATGCAAACGTCCCCCACCAGTACCAGTACCAGTACGAATTTTCATCACGTATACCTAAAGAATCAACGTACCTAAACCGAAATATGCCGCGAAGTCCGGATTATCAAAGTTAGGATATACCTATATGAGTTCTATAAAAAAAATGATATTTTCCGTATGTTGACTTCAACGTACAGTGAGTAATTCAAATCTCTATTCAGTTCAATGACAATTACCTCTATTTCTATATGGTTCGACATTATTGATTTCTTTGATGATTAATTTCTCATCTCTTGCTGTTATTTCATTATTTTATTGATATATAAAGATTTCTATATCATCCTGTATATATGTGCTCCTGTCAAGAGAAATGCCTCCTATCTTATTTATTCAACCTTATTTCAAGCTCGATCTCTTTTTCGTATTGATTAGAGACAATGGAGACATTGGAAAATGTAAATCTTTGCCAGACAAATAGAAGAAGGACGTATAGTCTCTTTCCTATTCAGTTATTGTCTGACTGAATTTGCTTCAATAATCTTTAAGATCCAATGGAGCCCAAGGCGATTATATTCAGAGCAAATTCAGATGAAATTGGCGAAATGATCTCACCAGACAACTGTGGTTATTTTCCAGTCGAAATATCATAGTAGGGGAGCTGAGGTCCGAAAAACACGACCGATCTGCACCAAATTTAAAAGGTCACTTATATGTGAGAACGATGCCTACTATCAACAAATTCAAGTTCCTCGCACCCCAAATCAGTCCTATTTTGTTCTTAAACAATCATCAATATTGCGAAATAGCAGAGTAATTTGACCGATTCGCATATAAAGTTGTGCTTCATTTCACCAGAAGACAGCATACTGATTTACTCTTTCAAGTCTGAATGACCGGAAAATCGTTCAGCGATGGGTTTTTTAACTGAGAAATCCTCACCAATCTGCACATGTTCCAAAATGGTGAAAGTGAAGTTGAAATGTTGAAGAAAGTCCTATAGCATCATTCTGCAACCTTGAAATTGTGCGGAAATCTTGCAATCAAGCCATTTTTGGATGAAAAATACTCGAGAATTTCGCCAAACAATTGATAGAAAACCATATGAAACTCTGCACATGTTCCAAAATGGTGAAATCGAAATTATAATGTTGAACAAAGTCCTATAACTCCATTCTTCAACCTTGAAATTGTGCGGAAATCTTGCTGTCAAGCCATGATTTGATGTAAAATACTTGAGGATTTCGCCAAACAATTGGTAAAAAACCATGATACTCTTCAAAATCACACCGGAGTTGTATGTTAATTTGGCAAGTTCCTCGTATATTTTGTCAATTTCATTTCTCTCCACTTTTTTCCATTAAAATTTATGCAAAATTCCAGGCTTGTGCAAACTAGTCGAATTCTCATGATTTTTCCACCAGAATGTTATTTGACAAAAAACTTTCTTGACCTTGGTTGAATTTTCAAGTTCTTCCTCTCAGAAAATGGGTTGGGAGAACGGCTTTCAAATCATTTCAAGCTGGCAGAATGATATTTCAGGACTTCTTTGTTCAACATAAACCAACCGGATTCACCATTTTTGAACTTGTGCGGATTGGTCAAAATTTTTCCCCAATTATTCCGTCGTAAAACCTTGACAGGACGATTTCCGACCCTCCAAATTTGGCTGAATAGTTCGCTATGCCTTTATATTGGGTGAAAACAAACTTCACTCACAATTTCTGGGCATGTGCAGACTGGTGAAAATTGGTTCATTCTTTCACAACCGTCTTTCTTAAATAACAATGAACATGGACCAGTCTGAGTATGTTTTTATAGTACATATTCTCACCATCGTTATACATATATACCAGGTATATACGCACAATTTTACACAAGTGTGATAGGAATTCCATTTCATGCGGTCCATAAGATAACTATAGTTTTCTGTTCTCCATGGTTGTATATGATATCATTATTCCCTAGGCATCAGACAAAATTGAGTGACAATTCGATCGAATGTTACTCAGTTTCAGGTGTGTACGGTAGAGAGTTGTTCGACATTATCTCGAGGTTAATGACAAGAGGATGAGCTGACTTGCTCAAACGAGTTCCTGACCGGTATCTCTAGTGATGAAATGATGGCAGATATTCATGTATAAGTGAATCTGCCGAACTGTTTCAAAAGAACTTTTGTAGCGAGATTAGGCAGTCAGCTTCAGCATTCAATTATCCCAGTTAATCAGTTATTGTCGGTTTTCTAATCAAGCTGAATAAGTTCGCAACTTCGCTCCTTCTTGCCCCGAATATTCATTAAAGACCGTAATTGATTTGTGATGTTTATTGTGCCACAGATACATTATATCATTGAAATAAGTAGTACATGAAACCATTGTTAGTCAAATGTTCCACAGTCGTTTGTGAAAGACGCCTCATGAATATTTTAGTACTATGTGCTTTGGGGTGGTGTTTATTGGAGCGGAACAATCTTATTGTAGAGTTCGTTACTCAATTCTATGCTTCGACACGTTCGTGAGGGCATTGCATAGCTGATGACATCCGATGATCAAATACGTCGAGAAAGCGAATTCTCGGAAGCGAAGGTAAGATACAATGTATCCTGAAAAATCATAGAAAAGAATAAGGCTGTCGTCGGAATATCAACACATCGAAAATCAACACCAAACATTTCTCACAAGATTCCAATGTGTATTAGTCTTTCCTGAATCTATATTTCAGAGAACCACATCAGTCTCAATTTTTTTTCTGCTGATTAGTCTCTAACAGGAATATTCTCGAATATATTCATGAACACAAGAAAATGGATAAATGTATATATAAAGAATTACATTGAGAATTCGCATTCTCCATGTGATGAAGATATTGATTCTTCCTCGCTTTAAACAACAGAAAACAACTACTTTCCTGGCTATATGCCACGACGAACATTGAACACACACGATAAGAATTTGAAAACAGAATCTAAACAAGTACAGAATTTGCATTCTCCTTCATAGATAAAGATATGCACATGAAAATCATTCTGAATATTCAACAGAAAACAACTACTTTCCTGGCTATTTTTCACGTCGAACATTGTATTAGATCTCGTGAATATCCAAAAAGAGAGCATGAAAAATCAGAATCGTCTCTTGGAAATGAAATTTGATATTATCTCTCAAATCGAATAAAATGATATGATGTTTCATAATATGAAAACATAATTCACTATGTTCAGTATTGAAATGGAAATTGGAATGTATAGGATAAGTATACCTAAATGAACTATGATCTTGATGAGCTTGAAAAAAATCATTCGTATCAGTGATACGGAAGTTATATCTCTCACGAACAGGTTATGTGACTAAAACCCATTCCGAATATCAATTCCTCATCAGTCCAGTTATTCTTTCAGCCATTCTTCATTATTCACACAATTTTCATCTTTCTATAATATACTTTGTTGACATAACCACTGTCATCTGGGCATTTGTTTTTTGATGAATGTCAATTTATCATACATCAAAAAACTGATTAGTCTCCTTTTGTCTTCCATGAACATACATGCCACATTTCCTCCTCGATCATTTTCGAAATACCAAGAAATGATTTGGAAATTCCGATATCGTTTCAATTGCGACAATATCCCTTAATCAGATCAACCTGTGTCTTGGGCAAGCACGAATTACGTGAATGAAAATGTAACGGTGGGAACATTTCTTACGCTCCCACCCTCAGTTCGTAGTCCTGCGAATTGACTTCATTCCGAGACCTATCCCCAGCAGGAGTATCCACTAGGGAGAATTTGACGCCTATGAAATTATTTATCCAGCTTGAAACCCGAGAAATAACTTGGCTAACAGCACAATCTTGTTTCACGGGAAAGGATAAAGACCTTAAAATGGAAACCTTGTAACTCTTCCTGGGGGAAATCCTTGGCCAGCAACAAACAATTATTATTAGAGTTTGTAAATGAGAAGAAAAGTGTTTCTCTAGCGGGAGAGAAACTGTGATTAAGTGCCCTACGAGGGTTAGAAGAATCCTCAAGTAAATTGAAGTTTGAGAAAGTGTAAGCTCTGTCAATCAGAGTCGCTTTGAGGCAATGAATAAACTCAACAAACCCTGGATATTTCATGGGAAAAATTGTTTGGTCATGTCAAGTCACAGGAAAATTCTTTCCTGCTCAGATGTTGATTGTTAGTGACTAGTCATAAATATGAGGATCCTGAACTGATCTTGCTTAACATCACGAGCAAACAATTGAATAATCTGCTTCCTTGATTCAGATGAATCGAATTGGGGTTCTATAAATATCAAAATATTATGATGAAATAGTAGTGATAGAGATGATGCTGAAGGCAACATGAACAGGTTTCGATGAAGGAAGGTTAGGAGGGCAGAAACAAGGAAACTCAACGCTCACCATTCAGCGATTCTTTCGTTTGGGAAATTGATTATTTGTATGCCTATACACAGCCGCCAAACCAAACGTCACATCCTCATTCCATAATATACCTAAACTACGACAATAGCAGGATTTTTCAATGTCAGATCTGGGTTAGATCATATTATTTCCATATTATCAAAAACGGTCAAAATATTTTATATTTATTCTAACAGTTGTTTTTTTTTCTGCTAGTTCTCATAACTAAGAGATCCAGCGTGAACAGAGTTGCCCCTATTGTCAGCAGGAGCGAAACAGTACTAATTCGACCCACCGGGTCCCATCAGCCGCTCTCGGTCTGCTGACAACTGGGACGAATCTTCGCTCCAGGTATATCCCCAATCCAAACATAAAGTCCTATTCATGTTGTACCCATCTAGTGACAAAGCTCTAAGGTTGGATCAAGAGATCGCGACGCCACACTGTATGGCAGCAGACCGAGAGCGGCTGATGAGACCTGGTGGGTCGCAACTGTACTGTCTCGCTCCTGCTGACGATTGGGGCAACTCTGTTCACCCTGGAGCTCTTAGTAATGAGATCTAGCAGTTGAATAAGTCGGTGAAAGAATTCACTCGAGTAAATATCAGATAGTGCCATCTGTCAGCAGAGTGTTTCACTTGTAGTACCTCTCTGAGCCGTATAGACGGAAGGGTCTGTACGTGTGACTGTAGATAGCTGCTCCATACAGTGTGTGTCGCGTTCTCTTGAACTTTGAGGATCAATATCATCCGACCAGTTAGAATTTTGAAATTTATTGATGATTTTTGAATGCTCAGAAACTCTTTGTGAAAATTTCCTCCCGGTTTGACCAATATAACTCGCAGAACAGCCAGGGTAAGAACAACATGACTGGTAGACACCTGATTTGTCAGAAATAGGAATAGAATCTTTGGTATTATTGATATGTTTCTTCAAATTATTAATGGTTTCAAAACTAATAGTGACATTATTGGTGAACCTATGAAAAATGTTTATAATATCAGTGGAAACCTTTTCTAGAGAAGGAATGGCAAATAAATAATCCTTAGGAATAGGTTGAGAAAGTAATTGATGTTTCAAGAACTTAGCTCTTTCTGGAAATTCTCCAGACTCACAATTCCCTTTCATTCTCTTCATCCTCCTGCTCATAAATATGCTGCTTTCAATGCCCTTTTCTCTAGGCTCTTCTCCATTCCTATGATCAACATCAATTTCCAGAAAGAGCATAACATCATATAACAAATTGGAACAAACAATGGTTACCCTCAGTATATTATCCAAAGAATTTTTGACCGCCATTGGACTAAGTTCTTGAATCATCAATTACTTTCTCAACCTATTTCTAAGGTTTATTTTTTTGCCATTCCTTTACTATTTTCATCATCGACAGCGCTTTGGCCTTCCATTGTTTCAATTATCATCAAGATACGCAGAGCTTCTTCAGCTTCCCATGAAGGATTTAACTTTTTTCTTGGAGGATTGGGCTTTTTGCCTTCCTCCCAATTCCTCCGACTTCACTTTATTTCCCATAAATAATACAAATGATAAATTATGTTCTCATAATAATTTTTTGCCTTCACGATGTTTTGAAGTAATTTCCACGTGAGTACAACCTTCTTTTCTATGGTTCTCCATTTTGTTTTCAGAATTTTTGATTCGATAAAATCCTGTTTTTTCACTTTTTTCAATCAATTACTGATCAATTATCATTGTTATACTTATAAAAATCACTGTTGCTCTTTTATCCTACTGAAATTTGTTAATCAATTCAATTCTGAATTTACAACTGTTGTCTTTTTCATTTCAATTTCTTCTTATATAAAAAATCATGTTTAGTTTCTATTGTAGATACACTTTGCTATTTTGACTGAAAAATCCAGATCGAAGATTTCAGCACTTTTCTCGTTTTTCATTTCCAGATCCTTCAAATAATTATCCAATAGTAAGCTGACGTGATGGGAACGAGAATGACCCATTATTATCATTATTATTTTTCAATTTATAGCGAAGCTATTGGAATTCTCGGTTCCACTCACCCTGGTGTACCAAACAGTAGATTCGTATCGGAATATTGCTCTCATGGTTGGTCGGTATATTTTTTGTTACTCTCATCAGAAAGTTACATTATTCCACATGAATTTCAGGTACTTCTGGATGGAATACAAATTTCCTCTGAAACTATTCAGTCTACTTGTTTTTGGTTATCGCAGATTATTCATTGCATAGCAACTCCAAACTTCCTGCCTGATTATTTCATAAATTGATCTGTAAAGTTGCTCACTCGAAAGTGAGCTGAATTGGTGTGAAACATGGAACGTCGATATCTTCAACGTTCTAATGGTTTCTCACCAACTTTGCGACACAATAAGAATAACCAAGCATCTACGAAATACCGAAAAAGTACAAACTTTTGTTTCACGAAGGGGAAACTTCTGAGTAGATTAATTATTCTGGGTTAACAGCAAAATTCGAGGAAATTAATTTCACGTAACTTTGTGCTTTTGTTGAGATGAATATATGCAACAAAGCTGAGAATAACAACAACTATAGATCCTTCAATCAACTGAAAGAATGATGAAAGTGGAAGTGATATAGTGTCTGGATAGGTTCATATATATGTGTTCATCGAGAAGGTAGAATATTCATTCATCTAAATTCTTGAGAGTCTACGACGCATCTTAACTGCCCTCCTAACAGAACTTTCTCTGAAAACACCTCCTAATTCACAATTGTAACTGTGAATAGGGAGATATTGAAAAAATTCTTTCGCCTAATTTACAGTTGCAACTATAAATTGAACCAAAATAACTTTTTTTTACACATCTCCTCATTAACAGTTGCAACTGTAAATTAGGCAGAGGAAATTTCATTATTCAAAACATCACTTAATTTTGAGTTACAACTGTGAATTAGGAGATATTGAATGTGTCTGAAAAATAGTAGATTGTTTTATTAGGATCCAAAGTGACACTTAGCGTTTAGCGGAGCCGAGCGAAAGCAAAATTTGTATTGATATGCATGTATTGATATGTGATTGTTCAGGAAAAACATAAAACTTATATAAGGAAATATGGGAGATGATGCTCATTCGTGGCAAAAAAAACAAGTGTTCAAACTCATTAAGAATTCCTCGAGAAAAACTCAAATCCAACTCAAAAATTTGATGTGAATGTCTGAGGATGTCGGATAGTCCATTGAAGACATCTGTTCAGATTACTGTAAAATCGTGATCGATGTTATTCTGTAATTGTGGCACTACATATGCCAGTCCCATAACAAGCATAACCCGGTGGTCCGAATGTTATGGGACTGGTTGAGATCGGATTTGCCATAATCTCATATTATGGGGTTCTTCAGATTTTTTTCATCAGATTATAAGATCATCCACAATTCTGTATGATCCTCCACAATGTCATTTCGAAAAATTAGCCAACTAAACATGTTTTGAACTTCATGTGAATTTATGTTGTTGTTCCCACCAGAAGGGATATCCTGTAATGTTCAGAGAACATCGTGAGAACCAAGGAAAATCAGGTAGGAATTGGTGTTCTTCTTGAATTTCTGGAGGTTATATGCCTCGGAGAACACTTCCCTTGGCAATGTGTTCCAGAGCCTCGCTGTTCGTTGGATGAACGAGTCTTTGGAAAGAGATGATCTGCAGGGTCTCCAAAGTGACCACAATGGGGGGTGCGAAGCCTCAACTCGACGGGTTAATCTCGCGGGGACTGCCAAGGGAGGAACAATTGTTGATAATTCAGAAGAGCATCGTCCGTGAACATATCTATGGAATAGAGCCAGATCGCCAACTTTTCTACGATGTTCCAGAGAAGTGAGTGAGTTTGTGAGCGAGGCATCACTCACGAGACGAATTTTCCGTTTTTTGGACAGAATCCAACAGTTTCAGGATATGTTTGGGTGCTGCAGTCCAAATATGGGAACAGTATTCTAAGACAGGTCGGATCTATGTCTCATAGATCATAAGTAGCTGATTGGAAGTGAAATAGCTCCTGGCTGGTGTGATAATTTCACCTTATACTATTTTTGTTTCGATTGTAGGACTAGTTTCTTATAAGGCTGATGATGGACATATGTATGTACAGAACATGTACCCCTTGATGTGATATTGTTCATAGTTAACTGTCGTAGAGATGATTTTGAGTATGATACAGTATCTACTTTGATATTTCAGTCAACTTCCATTATACATTAGAAAATTCAGGCGTAACAAAACCACGTTTATAAGTTGAAATATTGATATAAAGTGGATGATCACTCAGAATGGTTGGCAAAGCCCAATTTAAACACACAAATGTGACAATATTTATCGCTGCATGTAGAAAAACCCTGCCACCGAAGCAGTGCGAGGTTCGTATAGGACCGGGAAAAAAGCAATAAGCATACCGCACAGAAATAATATATATCACAACATAGCTGGCTTAAGATGTATAACTGCGCACGTACCAGCTATATATCACTTACATTAAAATTGCTGCTAGCAGAGCTAGCGATGGTAAGCGATGCGTTCGGAATGAAAAGGAAGTCATGCTGTTCCAAAACGATCATCTGTAATTTTAATTAACTGCCTGGGTCAGGGGAAATTCTGCATAAAAATTCTCGAGTTGAGTGAGTTGTGTATTGGAATATGAATATATGCCTGGAATTTCATCAAGATAAAAGATGAGGCGCCAGAGTGTGAAGATCCAATAATATGAGGCATCACTTCATCAGAATCGAAATGGGAGTGCAATCTGAGAATACAGAGTGTTTATAGTTGGGCCGATTGGAAATACGTCTTTGTTGTTCCTATTGTGCGGATCCTTGAAAAACCTGATGAACTCCATTGTGATTCTTGAGAAGTCATGGAATTCAGAGAAAGGACCTCGATAAATGCTGACCAGCGACTGATGTTTATCACCTCCATCTGAGAGATTCCAGTCGACAATGATGCAATGAGTATAGATCATTATTGACTTCATGAACATTCCAGAAAAATGGAGTCATTTTTTTGCAAAGAAAAGTATCTGATCCATGCAGGAAATCTCTCATTTCTTGTATTGATACAGCTATTTCCAATATGTATCTGCACGGTTTCTTCTCAACACATCAAAGTTCGATAATTTTTTTATATTTTCGTTCGCAAGAACTTCTGAGAACTTTAGATGTCAGTTGATTTCCGATTCAAAAGTAAACTCACTGAAAGAGAAGTAACTCGATATAGAGGAAAGGTTATTGATATTCCGGAATTATTCTTTTTGATCTGGATTCATGGAAGTTTCATTGATGAACAGTTTTTCATAGCTGTACAACCTTGTCGTCCTTGAAGAACGTTGAACTAGAAAATATTTTGGCTCAAGCAAAGTTCTGCTGTTTCCTCGACCAATACAGATTCATTTATTATCCATAAGTGATTATTGGAATCATTACGGAGTTTGTTTATGAAGGTTACATACGATAGAGATTCAAGTTCAATCGCCAACTCCGTTAGTCATGGCAACGAAAGTGAAAAAGTTGTGGCTTCTTCATTTCTGAGACGAAATCTCAGGAATGAAGCACACCAAAATCGGAACAAAATATGATGTCCATATGGCTCTAGACTAATATAAATCGCGAAAGCTCCAATTTAAGGTCGTTCAGCTCTCCAGTTCCAATATCTGATATAAGGTCACTTTTGTCTGGTTCAGACCTCACAGATTCGAAGAAAATCGGAAACACTTATTCCATGGTTAGGGTTATCCAATGCCTGATACCTCACACTGAGTGGCTGATTAGTATCTGTGAAGGGAAGTTAACGTCAGTGATTTGAATGAAAGCTATCCAACATGAAGGAGACTGTAATGGAAACTTCTGCAGAAAGAACTCTGATCGAACTATTTGGACTGCCTGAAATATCCAAATCCATAGGTTCGCGTCGTGACTTGCAACTCACGAAAATTCCTATTCCTGTGCTATCTGCTTGAAGGGATGGACGAAATCGTCATCAGAGTCGAAGAGATAAGGGAAGCCATGAAAATTGACGAATCGTAGAGGGATAAGATTCCAACCAATGAACAATCTAAAGATTGTCTATGATTTTATCGGGTAGTTCGAGTCGACTTCAATAAGCCTCATGTGGCAATCACGGTAAAAATTTTGTGTCAACAAAATTCCAATACCTACCTCCTGTCCCTATCCTCCTTAGGAACGCACGATGTTCTTTGAACATTATAGGGATTCCCTTGCGTGCGCTCCAATCGATAAAAAAATATTCTGGTTAATATAGTCACAACCAGCAGATGCAATTAGTTGTTGATACCGTATCAATCTGTAAGAATAACGATATACTGGTTGAAGTAACCATAAAAAGTGTTTAGTGTATCAAGTACGGTTGTACCTATCCTAACCAGATGATTTTTTCCCATGATTGTTCGGAGAAATTCAACTCCTCCTGAAATATCTCTCTGCCGATATCACATCAGAGATCAGGATCACTAGATTTTTTCAATCCATACAATAATACGAAGTAAATTCAGCTGGATGATTTCCACATCCAGAGCAGTGGTGATCATGTAGTGCAATTCGCATTGAAGGTAACTGAGAGTGTGGTATATTTATCATCCCAATTTATGAATGGAAATTCGCTAGTAATCCAATACTTCTGAATGCAGTACATCACACCATCTATGTCAGTTAATGAAACTAGTAATGCAAAGATGAACTGAACAACCGTGTCACATGGAGAAAATGATGAATTGACGAGAACTTGGCAGTGATATTCAACGGAATAGTTAGTTGAAATTACCATAATAATATAGGGAACTCTATGAAATGCCGAATTTTACTTATTATAGTTCAGTTAAATATTACGTTTATCTCGGTTATTTTCATTCCTTGATGTCTGAAATATTTACCCACATTTTGAAGTTCACTATTACTATTGAATAGATAAAGTTAACTCATTGTCGAGGTGCATTGTACTACGATCGCATTCGAAAGTACCACGATTCCCAAACTGCAAAACTGTGGTTAATTCCTCTGCCGAATTTTTTCTCGTGCATTAGTGAATATTTTCAACAGCCAATCAAAAATCATTTTCTCCCTAACAGCATTAATGAATTTCAGAGAGTCATCGAGTTTTTACGACACCAAATTCCACCCTCCGCAATATTTCATTCCCGTTGAATGATAAGTCGAGTGTTCTAAACGGCGATTTCTTGTTGGCCATGAAAATCTATGGCAACGTTCATTCATTCCAGTAATTTGAATAAAAAGCTATCGTTTAAGGATAATTGTGACGCAATTCATGAAAGAGCCTGCTCATTTGGATCTCGCTGGGAATAAAAGAGCAGCGTTCACTATTTGCATATTTTCTGATACTTGTTATAATGAGCTCCGGTATATAATGAAAACGGAATATCCTTTTCCGTTCCACAATCTGCAACAAAGTAGCTTCAATTTCTCTTTGTTCTGTGGAAACTGACTATTATTAATTGAAGAATCATCATTCACGTTGGTTGTATTATGAAAATTGAACAATTTTTATAATTGGAAGATTCGTTCAGTTATTGATCTGAAGGGACCACGAACTATTTATAGAGGTGCAGTTATTCTCTAAGAAGATCCCTAAATTTTCAGTGAGTATGCGAACTGATTGGAAGTACCAAATTGCAGATGTCATCAATGCAAAAAATCTGAAATAACCCTTATAATAGAACCCAAGAAATCTTCCATCTTAGTATGAGAATCTGTGATATTTTCATAAATGATATCACGATGTTCTGATTATTCGAGATAATTATGTTGCTTCATTGTTCACGAAATTGTGTTGTCCAGAAACACCACGAGTCCTTTAGGATGAGTGCACACAGAAAAAGAATTTTTCGAATGAGAAAACCCATTCTCTTGAAAATTCAATTGTATATCTTCTTTGAATTGAGCATATTCTTTTGAGTCGGAGAAACGGGTATGTTCAAGAGAATAGTGTCTTATTATTGAAATATATTCTCAAACCAAGAATGCGATTATTCAGTTACCGAATTAATTACTTCAACTCAATCAAAACGATGTTTCAATTCGCTGAAGCGTACTATTTTGTTTCAATAAATTTGTTGCTTGATCCAAGAATAGATGAGTATACATTTCTTCAAATAAAAGAATGCTCATTCCATCGGATGATATATTCAGTTTTCTCGAATTACAAAAACCTAATGAGTTGAGGCAAAAATACAAATAATTATTTCTCCAAATGAAGCATTCTAATTTCATCATATTGATATCACAATTTCATCAGGCGAAGACTTCTGATAGTTCTATTCTATGCCATATTTACTTGATTCAAAAATATGAATATCAATTTTCTCAAAGGAAAGGAATGTAATATCTTCAACTTGATGATACTTACAAATAATTTTCCCAATTGAAGAAGCAACATTCTGATTCAATACTTATAGGTATTTCTTTGCAGCCCCACAGATCAAGAATATCAATGTGTTTATTGGGAATTGACGGAATTTTGACAAAATAAATCGTTAATTTCGGAATGAAAGAGAACAATTTTCAATAATAGTAATCCATAGTTGCAAATTGAGAAAATGATTGTTTTCACTTGGTGGATGTATTACATACCTCAAAATTATGGTTTTCCTGAAATGAGTGAATGGTTTTGTCACTATGAATTAATTCCGTTTTCACTTCAACATAAAACAAACGTCTCCAACCATGCATATCTTAATTTTTCCACAAGAGACTTGTTGAATGGATCATTGTTTCAGAACAAGAATATCATCTCTTTCGTTATATACAAACACTTTATTTTCTTGGACCAATGCATTCAGTGATATTTTGCTAGACTATTTCACGTTCACAGAACATACATGACAGTATACAGCCATAATCATTGCATGCCAAACTGACAGACTTTGCTTCGCTATCCATGGTTACATCCAGACTTGCTATCCATGGTTACATCGTAGAGCATATGACCAATCGCAATTGAAAGACAGCTCATGTTCTCGCGATCAGCACACGCTGTTTCTGGCTTGTGATTGGTCAGATTATGTGATGAGTGAAATAGTCAAATCAGACATTTGATCAAATTAGGACCAACTGTGATTTATGCAAGCTTCATTTCGTTGTTGATGTTTCAACATGACGAGTTTCGATTGATTAAAAAGATATGCTTGTCAGACCATCATTAGATGAAGCAGACTGCATTGAGAATTAATTCGAGAAGAGAAATGATGAACGATTTTCCTTACAAGCAGATCTGTTTCTCGTAAAATTTCTCCATTTAATTAAAGATTGATTAATGTATCATGAGGTATGGAAAGGAGGCACAAGCCGGAATTAACTCGATGTATAGAAATTCGAAGTACAAACTTTCGAAGTTTCAATAGCGAAACTGATTACATCAAGGATTTTCATTAAACTCATGATATAAATTTCCTTGCGATCTTAAAATGATTTTCAATTCCTGATCATCCTCAAAAACAAATAAACACTACACGATTCGTACTAAATTTCCAGAAAGTTCTTGTTGTTCTTGTTTTACAGGGTGTCCCTAAAGAGTTAATTTCAAAATTGTAACTACAGAGCCGTCTAGCGCCCAAACTGAGCCGCTTTGTACTGAGGTAAGTTTGCTTGTATAGAAATGTCTGAGGAATATGTGGTACGGTCTTGTTAAGACCTCCCAGATATACTTATCACGGTAAGGTATGGTAAGGAATGGTATCTCAAACGTAGAAATATGTTTGGATTTCTGAGACTTACACTGATCTGAAATTTTGTATATGCAGGTGTAATCAATTCGCTGCGGCTGAAGACACGTTGTCTGTGTTATTTATTTCTCAGAAACACGTACATGACGTCACTCCCCAGGGAATGATGTATTCATTGTGATAGGTGCATTCAATCAATTCACTTTTATTTATTTTTTGATATGGAACAAAATATGGGATGTAATGCATGTCCATGATAGTCAGGGGGATTGTTTCCAATACTATCTACACGATCGCCGGGGCAGTTGAATACTGACACTTTAACAACCGCCACGACGATATTTCTTCCTTCTTCATAGAGAATACCTTCGAGCAAAGTGATAGCTCAGTTGACTATGAATCTGACCATCACGTCGGTGACTCGGGTTCAACTCCTGCAAGGCCTAACTTTTTCTTGAATTGTTTCCACAAGTAATTTTTCGAAACACATATTTCTCAGGAGAAAGGTTTATTTAGACAAGATAAGTGAGTTTGTTCTGAACAATATTCTCCTTTTACATGCAGAAACTATATTTTCGTTCCTCATGTTCCACGGCGGTCCTCTACAGAAAAGTATGGTAACCGCCGCTGGTAATTTATGTATCAATATCCAACCGCCGCAGCGGTTGTGTAGACGGAGCCTTTTTTCTTCCGTTTCGACGTATGCAGAAAAAATATCGAATATGAGGAAAGGAAGTATCCTTTCTACATAACCATTGAAGAGGGGCCTTGTTTTCCTGAAAATATATTTATTGGAAAATAACTTGAGAAAACAAACGAAAAATTTAAAAAGAAGTTGAGCCTGGCGAGGGCTGAACCCCGGTCACCAGCAGGCAGTCACTGTAGTAAGCGCATACTTGAAAATTAACATATAAAAATAGAATTGCAACAAGCAATTATCGCTTGTTCGTGAGTGACGTGCAGAATATTTTCCGTTCATATCAACCTGCCTATAATCACTGGGTAATCAATTAGGTCCTATTCAATGAAAATATTATCAAAATGACGGCACATCTGATGGTTATAATACCGGTAGTGGACATCTGAATTGTTATTATGGATATAGAGAGCTATATTTGTTATTGCTTCTTCAGATTCCCTATGTTATTTTAAGATTATCTTCATCAGCTTCTCCTACATCTAAGTCTAGCTGTTTTCGAATTGAATTTAATTTTCTTCTAGTTTGCCACTTCCTCTTTGAGAACCAATAACTCTGTCATTCATTTTCGGATATCTAAAAGACCATAAAATTTCCTTCTGAGGTGAACCAGATTTCAACATCAAATCGAGATCATGACAGTTTTCTTGAAATCTTTGGTCATTCATTCGGAGAAGATGCTGCCTCATATCGAGAAACTGTAATCAAAACTGCGATGAAAAAAAAATTGTATAGTTTTTATTATTCGAAATCCTTATATGTGTATATTCAATTTGAGTGATTAATTTTCAGTAGAACAAGAATATTTTCTGATGAAAGGTTCACTCAATGATTTTTCGAGAAATATTCATCTCTCAGTAGACATATATTCAGAATCGAAGCAATACTGTATATTATCATATGTATCGCCATTGAAAAATTTATATTCCTCTCTATAGTATCGATAATATGCAATTTGATTCAGGTTGTGAAAACTCTTGGGATACAATGAAAACATCGTTGCAGTTTGAACATCCCTATTTTTCAATGATATATCAACATTCTTCAAATGAGATCTCCCTCGAGAATTCTTTCTAGAATGTATCAGATATTCTCCATCTGAAACCACAACTTCAATCCAAAGCCGTATCAATTCCATCCAAAACTTCAATCCAAAGCCGTATTCATTCAATTCAAATTGAATGAAATTATACTAATCTACTGAATATATCCCACTACAGAAAACTCCATTGATAATACGAAGAAAATATAATTATTATCATATGGTTATCCTCAATGATATACGAACGTGGAATACGAAAGACGTGATTATATCTTGTAAGAAAGTGAATAATAATATATATACAGGTCGATTAATTCATTATATGTGAATGAGAAAATGGTGAACATTCTTTTTGAAAGGTAAACCTAGAATATTGCATAAGATATATTGAGAAGTGCATGAAAAAAATTTGGGAAGTGTGCATGTTAGAGATGGTTAGAAAAAAAGACAAAATTTATGTCCGGAAATATCATGAACGGATTGCTGAAAATTAGATGATATTGTTTACCATTATGCTAATAGATATACTTTTCTGGGTACGGAATGAAGTTCCAATGAAATGTCACAAATCTATATACTTCTTCTTGATCAATTCAAAACTGAATATTGTATTTCTATATGGGGATCAACAAAACTATCAATTGTGAAGCCTCTCGAGACTCTTCAAAATTAAATCATCAAATGTATTTACGAACTGAATTATTTGGAACCACCACCAAACTACTAGACAAGCAGATCACTTTTCTGTCAAGAAAATTGAATCAGATATTGGCATGAAATCCATCCATCACAATGGAATGATACATACAATTCACTATCAAATACCTTGCTACGATTAATAGGATTGATAAATTCTAATAGGGATTCAAGAATCTTCGACTTCTGTAATAATGACATCTCATCTCATTTCCATAGTTTTCTTGTACAATAACAATAGTTACCAATTTGGTACCTAACAGATGGGTCAATTAAGAATGATTTTCAGTTGAACTTGAAAATGAAAATGTCTTCTTGAGTGTGAATCTTATTTTATTGTCTTCCCCATTTTGTCAAATATATTTATATATCCACCATGTTTCCTGCCATACACAAATATTGTTCCTTGAGAAAGATAACGATGATTGGTTAATTGATTTCCTATCTTATTGAATGATTCTTCGCAACCTTATTGGTCGTTCACACTGTACACCAGCGGATGCATGACTATTTCGATATCTCCCTGTATATCTTTTTCCTGTCATGTAGCATCCTTCGTATGTTGTTAACAGATGTATTTTATGTGAAATTATAGAACTCATAGGCTGAAATACGCAATGACAACAATGATTATCCATACGGATATAGTTATACTCATGAATATGTATTTGTTATCGTAAATGTAGTCTAAACCTAGCTGAATTCAGCAATATCGTATTACACAAACTCATGTGTATACCTACTTATACAGAGAATAATATATGCATTAGGAAACATAAATATGTTAACAGCAGATATAGAGGTCACATAGTAATGAATCTGAATATATCATTGATTCTACCTATAACATTATTTGTTTGTTGGTGTATCGATACTTCGAAGTTGGGAACCATCTTTCCAGAAGTCGAAACTTGTGGTGGGGTTAGGAAGAGTGGGACCTTCAGTTTATACTGGAATACCAACCACTTCTAGGGCAGCGAGGTGATGCTAGGATTACAACCAAGAATCACACATTTAAAAAACATACTCAGCCGAACCGGATTCGAACCCAAAGCACATCTGCATCTACACATCCTCTGATCCGTCAGCACCAGCGTGCTGGAATTTTTGAGCCTGTGTAGCCAATAGTGATGCTACAGAGCTCACTGATCTTAGCACCGTTCTCATATAAGGAGGAATGGAAATAACACTTCTGCATAAGGGAGGAGACTACTCTTTTTAACACTCCATTCGGTCTGAATGAACTTTCTTTCCAGAAAGTATATCATTTAGAAAATCAATTGAGAACAAATCAAAAAAGCCGCCGACGTGGCATGCGGAGACACTAATCACTGTGCCACCAAACCTACTTAAAAATTATATTTTGACGAAAAGATCCATAATAATGTGGCCAACGTCTTTATATTGATCAGTATCAAATAAAAATATGAGTCACATCTGCGAACGGCCGCTCATTGCCAGAGAACAGCTAAGTGGATACGTAATGATCGCAGATAGCTGAATTTCAAATTCAGAGGGCGCCACTCAATGAAAAAAAATACTGGTTCTTGGATAATTGGAGTAACCAAATTTTTTGGGAAGATATTCACAATGATTTCCAAAACAAAATCCTCAAATAGTTATACAAAAATATAATCTCAAATGACAGTGATAGAACCTGTAGATGAATAAAACATTATCAAGGTTCAGACCTAGTTATTTCATCACCATAATCGACAGTCTTCCTAAAGACCAGTGTAGAGACCAGAGTATTCGGAATATGTATCCTGAAATATCATTAATTAATATGACCATTAAATATCATAACCATAAACTGACTGCTTTCAGTTCAAGCAGAATTATTGTTTTGTTTATCAAGATCTGTCAACTTGCACCATGATAATTAGCACCTATTCATATGAATAGCGTTTGGATATAACATTCATCATATTCCAACTATGAAATGGAATGTGTTCATTTTCAAAAAATTTATAAGACAACAATCTGTAAAAACCTGAAACCGCTGTCTGATGGGAGAGCTTCACAAGAGCTTCATATATGTTCACTATAGTTATGATGGAATTCCGAAATTTCATAAGGATATTCGGAAATAATGTATCATAGTTGAAATAGTAAGTTCAGATTTCTATAAAAATGATTGACGGATTAAAAAAACCTGTTCTATCCGAGGGTCCTCTCTAATGGTCCAGTACACGGAGAAAAAAAAATCACTAACCCTAAGTGAATATTTAATATTGGCAAGTAAAAACTTGTATACTATATGGGACAAGGAAACAAGTTAATAACCACAAGAATATTTGTGTTCCTGAAAATGTACACCTTCCACTATTGACCTGTTTCATTAAATTTCAGAGTGATAACGGTTAGTGAACACATCACTTGTCATCAGTGACCTATTCAATTGTCATTAGTAACTCATTCACTTTTCATTAGTGACTTGTTCACTAGTCATTAGTGACTTGTTCTCTAGTCATTAGTGACTTGTTCATTAGTCATTAGTGACTTGTTCACTAGTCATTAGTGACTTGTACACTAGTCATTAGTGGCCTAATACCATGTCATAAGTGACTTATCTACTAGTCATCAGTGACTTATTTACTAGCCAATAGTGACTTATTCACTTGTCATTAGCTACTATGAAAAAATACCTCCATTGTTCTCTGGAAAATGATGAAACCTTGGTAATAAGACAAAAACACATGCATTCAAAACATTTTATCATAAAGGTATGATGAATCCAGAAAATACAAAAAAGGTAAGGCTGACGACAAATATTGAGATACTATATACCGCGTATATCAGCATCATGCACCGTGAAAAACGGTACTCTCACTCACTGCACTGCACTCTGGTTCACTATCTTTTTCCTTCCAGCATCGAAGATGAATCAACTTTCATACTTTTTAAACGTCACTTCCTTCCACTTCGAGTATCATAGGGAGTGGAAAAAATCCTGTACATATGTAGAAACAATTATGTACTGTTCTAGAAGAGTTTTGTATTTCATTATCTCCTTCAAGAGAACAGATCAAGAACTCAACACCCCACAGCTCAGAGCACGGCCACAGAGCACGGCACACAAACAGAGAATTCTCATACGAATATGATATAGTATATAGTTGTTCGAAAGGGCACTTGCATGACTTGGAATTCCATTGTTACTAGCGGAAACGCAAGTATACTAACTTCACGAATGCTAGCACTAGCTAGCTAGCACTAGCGCGTTGGAGATACAACCTTCTGGGAGCAGTAAACTCTCAAGAGGCATTTTCAAAGAATGATCTGGTGAAGAGGCTGCTAAACCTCATCAAGGTAGCGAACCTGTTCACCTAAGTCAACAGCATGATCAGGAATACAATAGGCCCAAAGGCTGCAGTGTTTTGGGCTTCAAACCCTGACTGATCATTCTGCCATTAATCAATCAATCAATCAATCACGAATGCTAAGATCGAAATGACGCCGTGGACTCGTGGACACTGGACAGTGATCGCGTTGGGCGTGGGTACTCGAATGATATCGGAGATGTCCGAACGAAAAAGAGATCTATAACTACAGGTGAGCTGTCACCTGCAACAATCGACTTGATAGATTGTCTTTATTGATGAGTTCGCTCAGAGCAAGTGATCTTATGTCAGAAAAATAATTTAATAATAGTGAGTATTCGTCAACCTAGCACTAGTTTATTGTTCACTTAGAATTAGCGAACTCTAAGTACATATCGACTTGGTTGATACCAACAAGTGTTCTGATCACTTACAGCAGAAACTTCGTTCCAAAAATATAGTTCTGCCTACTGCAAGTACCATATTTTCCTACCGTTGGTGAAAATGTTCTTGTCACAATCGACTTTTTTTCAAAAAAACAATTTACTTGGCCGAGTTTTCTCAGTGTACAAATAATGAATCCATTCTGCCATATCGAATTCAATCCGATAATGAGAAGGTTTTTTTAAATATTTATCAATGCTACAAGTTGTTTTTGGCAAATAACTGTATCATCTCAACCAGGGCCTACTCTAGAGAGTAGGCCCTGACTCAACGCGTTTAGAGTCCGTATAGCCAGCCTATTTGAAAGATTCCATATTTCTGAGTTAAACTGCGTACAAATGAACATTCATAAAATTTCTACAAACACCATCAGCACAAAAAACTATGAATACAGAGAATCATGTACCACATATTTTGTTGTTCAATTTTTTAAGTCTACATCACGCTCATACGCTGCTTTTTCATTAATCTGTGTTTCACAATCATTAATGGTTTCACTAATAAGTTAAAACTTGGTATTTCCGTTCAATCAATTATGCATCATAAGTAATTGTTATCTTTCATTAACTGTTCACTGAAAGATGGCCAACTTCTATCACTTAACGACAAATACAAGTAAAAGTATGAGCGCAGGCGCGATTCTGTCAGAAGTCAGACATACAATTTCTTCTTCTTATTTTTTCAAAGTGTAGTTGACAATTCACGAAATTCTAGTTGTATGTTCTAATTAACTTCCAAAAACAATATGAACTAATTAGTCTCATTTTAATAATGTGAGCATAATACTCGAGCGTTAGAACACCTATATTTTCATCGGGCTAAGTACCCTGTGGACTATGCTTGAATCAAGAGGAAGAGTTTTGAATAAGAAAAAGGTAGGGCATAAAAGCATCAAAGTCCTTAAATAAAAATAAATTTAATGATGGTTAATGAAAGCAACAGATGAATGAAAAAGTGGTGTGAATAAATCCACCTTTTTAATGTTGTTTTCATTTTATACTTTGGCATGTTTACGTGCAATCCTCGTTCATACAATTCCACTCACATTTCAGTAAACCAGCACTGACAAATTCATTTCGTATCCATACCGCAAAAGACTGCGGTTTTCATTTGAACACGCTAATCTGCAATGAAATATTCTAGAGAGTCGTCTGAGGCGGTATTATGTGGTATGGGTGAGGGTAAGAGCCGTTTGGATATTGCTCAACCAATATGAAAGGGAATTGATCAATTGGAAAGCAGGGAGATATATATGTCATTCCGAGAAAATTGATTAAGGGCGGATCCTAAGACGATTATCAAGGAGGAAGGGACGAACTAGTAATTGGAGAGTCCTGGAAATGAAGCAATTCACAAAATAAAACATATAGATTCCTTAGAATCAATCTGCATGTTTATTACGCATATGTGTGTAATATTTTTGAATCGTTCGACATGGAAGACGGCTCAATGACATGAACAATTTCATCTACCTTGATGAGAAATGTCTTGAAAATGACAAATTGTCCCTGATAAATGACGTCATCTGCAAATGACCTATGTAGAACGTGAAAATAAGATTCGTTTCCAACTACCAAATTAGAACTAATAAGGAAGAGTAGAATTGCTAATGAAACTGCTTGACTGTTTAGTTCATGTGTTGAAAGTGGGAAAGATGCACCACTTCTTGAATTGAATCAATTTTTCAAGTAGAATGATTAACTAACCAGTTTGGTATGTATGGCGGTTGAAGATGCCCTAATGCCAAAATATGTAAATCCTCTATTATGCTGAATATTCAATGAAACGTACTAAGAAGAAATGAAACATTTGCTCGACTAAAAAAAAAAAAAAAATATGATCGTGATCACCGACTGTTCTACCATAATTATACTTATACAGGGTGATTTATTGGGAATGGAAATTCTTCGAACTACAGATAATTAACACAAAACTATAGAGATTCAGCCTAACATGCCTCATGAGAATGTTACTGGTTTAGAAGATAAAGGGTTAAGGGGAGAGTATATTTCAAAACGGCCCAATAACTTTGTAGGTTTCAACAGCATGAACATGAAATCTTGTAGTTTCAGGTTTTCTGACATGAGAAATATGAATTTGCAACTTGTGTGATTACTCATAGACGTCGCTATAGTGACACTCTATTACTTCGGACAATTACACCAAATCTTCCATGTCCAATTGATGATGATGAGTGGAAAATCTGAGAGCCCGTCCAATTTCACCAAAAATATGTACTCTTTTTCAAATTGTCTATCGTTATTTGCTCTTGAAATTATTCATGTTCTCCTTATAACATTATTCCAATGATTCGACAGTGGAAAATAAGAGAGTAATCAATTATGACAATTACTAAAAATGCCAACAACAAACGGAATTTTGAAGTAAATGTTCGATCGAAGTTAGAGAGAACCTTGAAGCAAAAATGATGTTGAATTAAATCTGTTCTTTGAACATTATAGGGATTCCCTTTCGTGCGCTCCAAGCGATAAAAAAAATCTGTACTACAGATATCTCCTATTCTCAATGAATCACCCTGTATTGAATGTCCCAACAGCCGGAGTGAAGGTGTACCTAGTACCTATTACTACATATTTATGAATCCTATAATTGCGATTGTGTTCTGTTGGCAACTGACAGAGACTATGACACAATGTATTCCATATCGAATGTAGTTTATTTACTGTACTCATTTCGACGAATATCACGGTTATGTTTCCTATAATAAGTATAATTTCAGGCTATTCGAGTTACTAGGCTCCAGGCAGCTCATTTTACTATGAGTGTATCGTTCCAGACTGATTTGAAGATTGAGAATAGAGGTTGATGCAAGAATCAATTAGAAAATGAAAAATTCTGAACACATGTTGCTGTAGTTCAGCGTTCTGGTATTGAAAGACTTTTCCTGTCGGCATATTGCTTCGTGATACAACTAGATATTCAATATTTTCTGAGAATCATGGAGAATAAGAATCATTATAAGATATTTATCTATAGTTCAATTCTTCATCATTCAGGAGTATTTTGTCTCTATTCGTCGAATAATGTTAATTTTGATGTTACTCCAATGAATGGTTTAATTTCAATAGTATGTCCAGGTATCCTCATTTGATAATCCGATAGTTTATTATGTTCATTCCTACAACTTATAACCGACACAACTCTAATTAGGACTTGCAACTCCCGTTTAGACTCATTTAACTTCATAAATGCTAGAATTCTCCAAACTCAACTACGCTAATAGAAAAAGATGGATGATTCTGAAGTTGCATTCGTTAAATTGAATCTAGTTTTCCAATTACACTATATACACTTATTATAACTACTCCAAATTGGAGAGTTAGTGTAGGTTCCTCCTATAAAACGAGTAGCAAAATACATCATGAAATTTACATAAAATTTATAGATGCTCTCTCTGAATAGTCTTTTGATGGATATCATCTGCGTGAACGACCGTCATTGGTTGTTTCATTAATATTTTGTAGAGAATTGAACTTAGGAGGGATCGATATTTTCTACAGTGTTTTTTTGTAAACTCATCAACTTATGAGAACATGTTCACCTCCATGTAAGTCAATCTTTGGTCATAACATTTTATATATTTTCACATGCCTTTACTTATATAAGTAATTTCTCAAATATGGCTGGAGATGGACTTTTAAAAGTTCGAAACATGTCCCGTTGAATAACTACTTCAATATTGAAGTTGTGGAGATGACTTTGAGCATTCCTTCCTCCTTTTATACTTATATCATGAAATATAATGAAAAAATCATATTTTCTAGTTTGCCTTTCATGGGACTATAATATACACGGTGGGTCAAAATGTGTACCGCGCTATCTGGAGGTGCTAGTACATTGCAAGAAATATACAGTTCAATAATCAAATGTTGATTTTTTGTTTTTTCGAATTGACTCGGATATTACTTGATAGAAATTCATGGCAAATGTAAAAACTTCACAAACGATAAGATTTCCACAAAATGCTCAAACATACGACATGTTTCGCTAATACAGTAGCTTCTTCAGATGATTTACTGGTATAATGAACTAAAGTAATAAGCAAGACAATTTTAGTTTAGTTCATCGTACCAGTAAATCACCTGAAGAAGCTACTGTGTCAGCGAAACATGTCGTGTGTTTGAAAATTTTGTGGAAATCTTATCGTTTGTGGAGTTTTTACATTTGAATTCATGTTGATAAAATAGATGATTCTGATACACTCCTATATCTCTGATATTGTTATAAAGGGTGTTTTTAGAGAGTGAGCATGAATTTTTGGAAACAACTATTTCCTCGTATTTTTTTGTTGTAAAAATTGAAGCATTCGATAGAGCAAGATTACAAAAAAACGGTGCTCTCATCAAAATACAAAAATTCTCACCGTTTTCGAGATACGAGTTTTTGTAGTCACAATATCAACAGATTGATTTATCGTTAAACATATTTTTGAAGGCTCACCGTTTTCGAGATACGAAATTTTGTAGTCACAATATCAACAGATTGATTTATCGTTAAACATATTTTTGAAGGCCATGATCAATTTTGTTATTGTTAATATCCTTGTTTCGTTCTTTTGCTCAGTTATATTTTTACTGCGATTTCCAACTGAGATTTTGAGCAATTTTTAGGCTATTCGTTATTCCTAAATGTTTCCCGCTTCACGAGTTCCAAATTCTATAGTAATTCTGAGGATTGTGCAGAGATTGAGTAAAAAATAATGTTTCTAAACAAGAAATAGAGATGGTGTCCTTTATCCAAGGAGGTCAAGGACCCCTGAAATATTATTACTGATGGATTCATTTCCTGATGCTCATGTCGCACTACAAAAACTCAAATATCTCGAAAACTTTCACAATTTTTGTACTTTCATTGGAGTATCGTTTATATGTATTCTTTTCTGCGCTATGGATTGCTCCTATTTATTCACCAGGATTAATACGATGTGAAAAGTTTCGTTCAAAAATAAGATAAAATATTATTGCAATTTTATCAACTTTGGAATGATACATCACCCTCAATATACATTTTGGGCCTTTCGTTCAGTCATCAAAATGTATCTCTTCTAGACTTCTAGACAATAGACTTGGTACACATTCTTGACTCTCCCTGTATATCTGATGGGGAAGTTCTCAGGAAATGAAATTATAGCAACGTTTTGAGTCCTTGAGTGTTTTCTAGATTCGAAAACTGCTCACAGTAATGAATGTTGAAATACTGTTATCGAAAATGTAGTTAGGGTTTTATCAAGTATAGTATTGAAAATTGTCTGAAAGAAATATCTAATGATGAAGTATGTATACGCGCTCAAATCATTTTCGATGAATACGCGGTAACAAATATCAGATCTGCCTTTTTAATTATCATTTTACGCGAATCCTTTTTATCACGAATTCATAATGAATGTGACTGGAATCCGAATTAAAAGCATTTTCGCCTTTGGAATGAACCAAATTTAACTTTTCCAACATTTCCATTTTTAATTTGATTCAACTAATGGAGATTTATTGTAGACCAACGTTGAATCTCACAACAAAACGAAGGGTTATACTGTATTCCAGAGTAATTTGATATTTATAAAGAATTGTGGTGTGTTCATTCTTTATTTGATTCATACAAAAGCAACAAGCTTTGGTTATGGATTCAGATAATATTGCGATTTAGTTGTGAAATTAATTCTCGGTGTGAGTATTATATCACCAGAGGATATTGTGTTGCTTTGATCTCTCAGTACAGTGTTTGTTGTTTCTATAATCATTGACCTACCTCTTCTCGTGAATATAATACGTGTACCCTCTGACAAACCTCTGTCATTTGTATCCCGACAATAGGTCGATTATATTTCAGAATTCAATTCACCAGAATGAATTCATTTGGACCAGGTGTCTGCCCTTATAGCAAATTCTGCGCCAAAAACGAAGCGAAAAACGTTAGGTTAGTGAGCATATCAACAGAAATAATATCGATCATTCATTTCTTGCCATATTTCACTGTGTTTGGCTCGTTGTGTAGACGAAAAAGTATTGCTGATTATTCAAAAACGAGTTATCCCATCAATGAGATTCAGAGGATCAGTGGAATATAGATCGATAAGTATATGTAAATCAACTTCTGCTCCATACCTATCTTTGTGTCAGTGATAAAAACGTCAGTTCAAGAGCTAATTTTGGTATTGAAATAGATATAAGTAGATCAATGAATTTGAATCAAACTTTTCGAAATCAATATACGATTCTCAAATGCTACTTGAACTGGATGAGAAGGTAGTGTGGTCTCTTACAAGAGTCTCGAGATCATACCCGTGTGTTCACCGAACACGCTCGATCGTTACCTAAGCGGTGGGGAGACCGAGACGTAAGCAGGCAGTCATGATACTCATGATACCGTTGGTGTAAGCGTAATATATCAATCAACGATGATACAATGAGTGGGCAGGCAGCTTCTCTCATGCTGTCTTTGTTTTTGTAGTACGGGGTGGGCCACCAACAGTTTTCTTGATCACATTTCAACTTTTTTTTTTTCGAATAAATAAGAAACATTTGATAGGCATCAAGTGATCTACTGCGACCTATCAGATAATGAAAGCGATGATTTGATTTGCAATAATTCGCTATGTCCGAGGCTATGTCACGACGAGTCCTACATGTAAATAGCGAACCACTCATCGAAAATCATGAAACTATATGTACATATTATATGCTTATGTTTTGTTGGCGAGGACGCTCGTTTTTATTCAAATTATTTTCGATAATGTTCATCTGCTTCACTAGAAATTATTATTAGTAGTTATGTAGTACTTAGTAGTATAGTATAGTAGCAGC
Source organism: Phaedon cochleariae (assembly GCA_918026855.4). Classification (NCBI taxonomy): domain Eukaryota; kingdom Metazoa; phylum Arthropoda; class Insecta; order Coleoptera; family Chrysomelidae; genus Phaedon; species Phaedon cochleariae. The sequence goes on along the minus strand of OU896707.1, from coordinate 70,974,129 downwards.
TTTGTTATTCAAAATGGAACACCTTATATTTTATTACATTTTTCGATTCTTCTAATTGAGCTATGATTTCGTTGATCAAGCTTAAGGTATCTATACGTAGAATGTGAAAAATCGAGATTTTTTTTGTATCGAAACTATACAATAGGTACCTATATTGATTTGTCAAAATGGCTTACATGTGTCCCTATCCTAACATTCTATTTACTATCTACTGATGCCATTTAATTGAAACAAATACAGGATGGATCAGATTTCAGAATTATATAAAAGAAGTACTAGCCCAGATAGCACACACTCGCCTAAGGTCATCCTCAATGTGTCGCCAAACGCCTGGAGAGGACGTTCAATTTTCTACAACCTAAGAACATCATCAGGCGTAAATTTAGCGCTGTAATTGTCCTAAATGAGTTCTTTCAGTGACAGCCTGAGGATGTAAAGAATTTCGTGCCTACGGACGTCTTCAGATGACATTCCATGAAATAACGTGTCATCGAAGACAAAAGGAAGAAAAAGAAGAACTAGAATTGAGGTTATGTCTCATGATAGTCATGATTTGTTCAAGATACATCATAATATACATATTAATGATTATATCAAAATTATCAGAGTATTCATTGAATACCTTCATCAAATTTCTATTTCACAAAATGATTGCGAGAAGAACTTATTGCACAGAATTAAAAGATAACAATAACAAAAGGATGATAATCTCTGTTGATGACATTTCTCTCAGGTAGCAAGAAACAATGGTGAGTAAATACTAAATAGAATCATTGATAGTACCTGACATGAAATATTGATACATTCATATACATTATTTATTGTTTCAGGAGGTTATTGAGAACACAAACTTGATGATATCATCAAGCAAACATGTTTTATTCCAAGATAGCTTTGCTTCTTCGGAATCTATAAAATATTGTATGGAAGCTTGAACTTTCAGTATGAATTCAAAATTCAATAAAGGTAGGTACCTGAATCAAATCATTGATATAGTAGGTACTGGGCATGAAATGTTAATAGGTTATTTGTTTCAGATGAAGTTATTGAGAACACAAGATTGATGATGTCATCAGAGCAGAGATGTTTCATTCCAAGATATTTTGGCTTCTTTGAAATCTATGTGTATGCATGTTTGCACTTTCAGTATATTCAATAAAGGTAGGTACCTGAATCAAATCATTGATATAGTAGGGACTGGAACATGAAATATTAATAGGTACATTATTTGTTTCAGGAGGTTATTGATAACACAAAATGATGATATCATCAGAGCAGAGATATTTTATTCCAAGATATTTTGGCTTCTTTGGAAATTATGAAAGATTGTACATATGCAGACTTGAACTTTCAGTAGATTCAATAATGGTTGGTACTTATAACTACATAAATCATATCATTGATAGTAAGTACTGGACATAAAATATTAATACATTGTTTGTTTCAGAAGGTTATGCAAAACACAAACCTGATGATATTTTCATTCCAAGATAGTTTTGCTTCTTCAGAATCTATAAAATATTGCATGAAGGCTTCAACTTCCAGTTGATTATTCTGCATCAGGAATGTCCAGAGTTCAGAAATCAAAAACAACATGGAGAAATATAACTATCAATAGGCAATAACTTCTAGTAGTGCTCAACAAGAAGCTGAAATACATTTCTTTGAGAAGGAAATTGAAATTTTTCAGAATAAGTTATAAATAATAGAATGTAAGTTTTTCATTTGGTTTTTCATTTGAACCTATTATAAATAGAGGGAAATTTTGAAAATATCATGAGATCCATATTATTTTGAAGAAATTATCATTTGCATAATACAAGGTGAGTCAATAGTGTGTTAACCTTGTATATTAGCCAAACCATCAGATAAATAGAGAAAATTCAAGTACAACAGTAATAGGGTTTTATGAGAACTTTCACATTAAATTGTTTTCATATATATCTGTAGGGTGTTCGAATTCCAAGATATATTGACCGATGATGGTTTTTTTCCAAATGGGACACCCTGTATACTATTGCATTTTCAGGTTCTCCCTGAAGAGCTGATTCCATCAATGTATCACACTTGGGGTCTAGCGGGAATGATTACAGAGATATAGGGTGTTCAAAAACAAGATTTTTCAATTTTAGGATTTTTTTTGTGGAAACTATTCAATATTGGTCAAAACGGCTCACATATCCTCATAAACTTTCGATTTACTATCTACTGACATTCAATCGGAACAAATAGAGGGTGGGTTAACATTCAGAATACTGATCAGCTTATTGTATCTGTTCCAAGTAAATATCAGTAGATAGCTAATCAAAAGTTATGACAGGAACATGTGAGCCGTTTTGACCATTAATGAATAGTTTCGACACAAAAAATCCTACATTTGAAGAATCTCAATTGTCAACACCCTATATCTCTGTAATAATTTCCACTAGACACCAAGTGTGATGCATTGATGGAATCAACTCTTCAGGGAAAACTCAAAAATGCGATAATATACAAGGTGTTCCATTGAAAAAAACCAATCATCAACCGATATCTTGGAATTCGAACACCCTAGAGATATGAAAACAACTTTAGGTGATTGTTCTTATGAAACCCTATTACTGTTGTACTTGAATTTTCATTTTATATATCTGACGGTTTGGCTAATATCGGAGGAGAACACACTATAGTGACTCATTCTGTATACGAATAATATTCTCCCATAAATCTTGAACCTCCTTGAAACATCATCAAAAACCGCCTCAAGTTGTTACCATGATGTCCTGAGGTTGTCTCAAAAGATTTTATAGGGATGTTCTGAGACGTTATTAGTATGTAGAGAATGGTAACAGGAGGACGTCTTGAGAATGTCCTCAGGCTCGCTCTCGACGTCCTGAGGACATGATTGTGGACGCCTCAGAAGGGCCTCAAAAGGAATTTGTGCTATCTGGGAGTATGCCTATTAAAAAAATATATATATATTTGAAATAAACAAAACAAATATATCACATAAAAAAATACACTCTTATATTCAACATAAAATAAAATTCAATCCCACTGGATGTATTTAAAAATATAAACAGTGTGCATGTCACTTCTATAATGGAATATCAACCCGTATATCTAACGTATAACTGTTCAATTTTAAGGAGCGATAGATATATATACCAACTATGACCAACGTGAGGTAATCTTCAGTGAAAAACACTGCTCTGGTCATGGACCCACCAACATTTCCGGAAAATGATATTAGGAGGCAAGATAGAGGTTAAAAATCACTTCGGATTCAAAATCAGGTACCTCGAAAACGAAGCAAGTTTCGGACACATGTTTATATGACCTTTATTAATCATATTATATCACAAGGAATCATCCCTTTGAATTATTTCGGTGTGATTTAGATACACCCTGTATTCTTCATCCCAACATTTTTCCCATAGCGAAGTTCAGCAAATACCGATGGCGAGAGCACTATGTTTATTGATTTGATGTCTACCTATAATATATGTAAAACAAGAGGGCACAACTACTAGTGTTCCGTTTCGAAGTACATTAAATTTACAATTTTGACACCAAAATAATTCAGGCACGCGCCAATATTCATAACATAGTTACTGCTGCCCGTTTACGTTTCCCCACCGCTTAGGAAACGATCGGGCGTGTTCGGTGAACACACGGGTATGATCTCGAGACTCTAGTGTCGTAGACTGTAGTTCTTGTAAGCCCTTGATTTCCCTATGTACTTTTTCCAAGATTTCAAGATTTATTCAAAGATTTGATGATACAGAATGACCATTTTTCAATAGATTTTTCATATCCTGTGGAGATGGCAAAAAACACCTAGGCAACAGCAAGCCTCTTCTGCATTTCTACCCCATGAGGCACGAAAGGGTCTTTATGTTGAGATACATAACAAAAATGTCATTATATCTTATCCCATGAACTGAAGCAGTTCGATTCTCTAATTCCAATCGACAAGGGGAAGAAGAGAAGAACAATAAACGAAGAAGACATACAGAAAGTTATCTGGATTTTTAGGTTTTATTCGTTTTTTCTTTTTTTGATTTATAGAGAATTCTTTGAGAGCAGTTTTGAATTGTTTCATTTTATTTTTGTTTTTTGAACATTCAGGCAGAAGGTTATACGGTTTTGGTGCAGAGTAGAAAACAAAACTAGGATTTTGAATGACTTTATTTTCACTGGATCGGGTTATCCTAGAACTTCGCATGTTGAAGAAGCGATTCAATATGAGAAACTAACATGGAGAATTCGAAATCATGGAAAATGTTATGTTTCTGTAGCAGGCAACTCCAAAACTTGATTCCTTCAGCTGACACCTGGGTTGCAATGGATCACCTCGTTCTGGAGATACGCTAGGTTTTCGTTTCGAGCGAAATGTAATTAAACTTGCTTGTTCAAGATGTATCCCACTATTGCTAATTATTTTCTCTTTGAAACTCTCTGCTGGATGTTTCATAGGCCTCAAACCCGGTTGCGAATGTAATTCCAACTTGGAATGCATGCACATTCCAAATATGATACGTTAAATAAAATGGATCAAGTATGCATGAATTAGGTAGTATTATGTGTACTGTTATGTATCTTCAATGATGAAACAAAAATACAGTTTCGTGGAATATGCATTATCGCCGTTGTGTTATGATGGATCGCTCGAGTTTTATTTTTCCATAACCACGATTGATTAGAACTGTGAACTTGCTTCTGGCGATGAGTAGTCAGATGTTATATATCAAAAGAAAAACAAAAAACTCAAATTCGGTCGAGCACACTTTATGAAAAATATTGAGAATTATATTTAACCGGTTTCGGCGCAACGGCAATCATCAGACAAAAAAGTACCTGTAAAGAATGGAATACGACAATACAAATAGAGAAAAGTGACGAACTTTTCGAAAACATACCAAAGCAAGAAGCTATCAAGTCGCATCATGGAGAATCAAACATGAGGGCAACTCAAGTCGTCAACGGGCTTTCAGTCAGGCACATGTGGTTCTTTTTAAATTTGGTGAAGAGCCAGAAAAAACTGGCTCTGATAAGATCGAACATTTTATTTCGAAGGTTTTTTATGAACTACATAATATAATTAGAAAGCCAAAGTCATTAATGAGCGATGGAACGCGGAAATGAAAGAATTGTAGACAAATTGAAAGATGAACAAGACTTCGACAACTTGAACACAAAACAATAAGAATTGAATGACAGAACAAAAATGACACCATGGAACAGTGGTGAGTAACACCAGGGAATAAACAGAATTGTTATTGAGAAGAAATATCAAAGTATGAAAAGAAAAAGAAGAAGATGAGAACAAAAAAAGAAGAAGAAAAAGAAGAAGGATGAAGTTCAAGGAAGAAACTAGAAGAAGCAGAAGAAAAAGAGAGGAGAAATTGTGAATACTTAAAACCACAGTGGCGGAGAATCGACTGGAAAAAGTTAGGACAAGACCAATAAATCAAGAAAATTTTGAAGTTCTGAAAATGTGATTCCGTTCAAAATTAGTTTGATCATTAAGACATGAAACGTGATGGTTGTTGATGCCTTTTACGGGTACTTTTTTGTCTGATGATGGCCGTTGCACCGAAGCCGGTTACATGTAATTTTCAATATTTTTTATAAAGTGTGGTCGACCGACTTTGAGTTTTTTATTTTTCTTTTGAAATTACTTTGGACCACTTTGAGATATGGATGATTTTCATGATTTGAATGTTATATAGTTTCGAGAGACCAACAATGTTCTCATATCATGCAGATAGATGCTAACGAATGATCAACGAAAAACATGTTGATATATTGGAAATTATGATGACATACAGCATATACTGATATTTGAAATTTTTTTTAGAACAATATTGTCTTCTTCTCAATTGAAATCATGCCAGTTGAGCAACCAGTCACTCCCATTTCATATGAATTTGTTTTGGAGTGTTCCTTTCCTGTGCTTCTACTCAGGTGACGTTTCACCATCTCGCAGAGGCACCAGTGCCCCACACCTCTTGGATATTAAATGCTGAGATGTGTTCACGTCGAATCAGGTTCTCTCCAGATAGCGTTCATGAATGCTTTTTTTCTATTCATTCATTTCTGATTTTCAGAATATTTCCAACATGCATGCATTGTGGAACATAAATTGTTTGAGAGTTGTTTTGAATCATTTCATCCTATTCTTGTTTCTTGAACATTCAGGCCGAAGGTTATACAATTTTGTCCAGAGTTAAACAAATTACATTATGTAAGTATAGCTCTTGTTGAAACGAGGAATTCGAATGATTTTATTTTCACTGAATCGGGTTATTCTTGAACTGTACATGTTGAGAAAGCGATTCAATATAAGACATATAATATGGAGAATTTGAAATCATTTAGAATGTTTCTGTAGCAGACAACTGCAAAACTTGATTCCTTCAGCTGACACCTGGGTTGCCATGCATCACCTCGTTCTAGAGATACGCTAGGTTTTCGTTTCGAGCGAAATGTAATTAAACTTGCCTGCTGCCTTGTTCAAGATGTATGCCACTATTGCTAATTATTTCCTCTTTGAAACTCTCTGCCGAATGTTTTATAGGCCTCAAACCCGGTTCTGTATGTTATTCCAACTTGGAAACTTCAAGCAGTTCGCAGCAGATCATTCCGCATGCACATTCCTACATTGTGTGATACGTTAATTAAAACGGATCAAGTATGTGTGAATTATGTCGTTAAGTGTACTGTTATGTTTACCCGATGATTAGGCATATACACTTCAGTTTCGTGGAATATGCATTATATCGTCGTTGTGATAGAATGGATCGCTCGAATTTTGTTGGTTTTCATAACCACGATCGATTAGAACTGTGAACTTGCTCCTGGAGATGAGTAGTCAGATAGTTTTGAAAGATCAACATTGTTCTCATATTATCATGAAGATGCTAACAAACATTCAACGGAAAACATGTTGAGATATTGGAGAATATGATGGAATACAGCATACCTACTGATATTCAATAGATATACCGGGTGACAAAGGAGACATGTAGCAGCATGTAGTTTTTTTATCTGAAGAGATAAAATTTTGAAATCCACAGGTGGTATATATTGAATGGTAGCGCACTTCACGAACTTAACGACAATTTTTTTCATCCACCTGTTTGACCGGAAGGGACCCCAACTGTTTTTTTCCAAAGTCACCCTGTACATTTCTTCAGTCTATCTTTTTCGCCTCGAAATTCTCTATCCAACTATGTTTCACAAAGTGGAATTTTTTACTTAATTCGCTGTTGAATTGCTTTTTATTGAAAAATAATAAGTCGGCTGTGACATGAATTCGATGATATATTGACACTTGGTAGGCTTTGAAATTTAAAGATCATTATTAAACCGATTTTATTCCAAATGTTTTGATATTTCGATCAATGTCTGCAGGTTGTCAATAGCTTGTTTGAGTCAAGATGAAAACCTTCGAAAATAACTCATGATATTGAGGAATCTAAGATTGGAACATAATTTTTCGAATTCAGCTACTCGTACAGAAACTATCTGTCTTTTATTTTCGCCATGTACCTATCACATGATCTTTCCATTTGGGATAATAAAACTGAAATTGTTCTTCTTATACGGTGATCCACAGGGCTATCAGTTTATTTTTTCATAATTATTTCACTTAGTAGGCGGTGTACCTACTCAAAATGTTTTATGTATTTGACCGTTAATCGATTGCATCAATAATTTTTCTTCTTCATTTGTGTGTTGGTTAAAGTCGCATATTAATAACATATCGACTTTTTCGTTTCTTGAATACATTTCCCGGTATAGTACATTGATTTATTATTATCGAATGTGCCACTTAGTTGAGTCACTCCTGATTCGAATGGAACATGCTTTTTTTTGCAATCGAAATAATTGATACCTATATCTAATAAATATAATATATGGGGACATACCACTATTTTGAGTCACTTGAGCATGACAGTGTCAAAGCAGCTATCATATCAGCTAGGAGTGAAACTTCAGCTCCTAGACAATGATAGTTAATGAAGAAGGGATGGAACTTAAATGATCATTGTATGACTGAATTCCATCTTCCAGCTATAATCTTGTTCCGATGCAATTCAATAAAGTAACCTTCCTGAAACAAGAAAGTGATTTGGGAAAGTGACCTGTTTTACGTTGAGAACGTTGACTTTTCACATCTCATATGAAGGATTCGTGATATTCCTTTTGATGGAAATATCTGTTCACAACTAACACGACGCGCCACAAGAATCAAAAAAATTCTTGAATGGTAGTGAATGAAATAGGTGGGATGTACTCAATGAATATCATACGCCTCGATATAAATTGCTGCTATCAGTTTCGAAGTTTCACCTGAATGATTTGAGGCGAAATTGGAGGCAAGATCATACACCACTGTCGTACATCATAAAACACGAATTACAGACAGTACTTCCACTAATTTTGCAAGTCAGAAAGTCTTCCTTCATCATGCTAGTTACGCTTAGGGCCAGTACAATCCTCAGAATGGTAATGATTGTTTGTAGACCAACATAAGTAGCCTGTTAAGCAGAGAATCGCTGAACTTCTGGCCGCTGGGAATGCTTCTCTCCAACCTCCTCATCTAGAACACTGAAGATTATGCAAATCGGATTACATCGATGAGTTACAGCGATCCTCATTCCAGTCAATGGTTATTGTTTATTCGAGAGCGATTGTTGGAATCTTGTGGTCCAATTATTACGATGTCTCAAATACTGAATATTGAAGGCAGGATAATCATTATTGAAGTCGCGATATGCTCGCAGAGATTATCTCCACGTGCATTTATATTCGCCTCTTCCTACTGCCGTTAACTGTTGCACAAAATCAATGAATACAACAGAACCGCAGAAGGGCTCATGAATGACTAGAATCATGAACGCACAGCTGAGGATCTACGAACATCGGAGAATATATGAGTCATTGATAAGCCTTTGCATAAACCCAAATCACGTTCTCTATATACGATCATCTGAACCAACTAAGAAGGAAACCTTTGGATTGGCTCTTTTGTAATGAAGTGTTCTTGACCAGCTTCAATACAAGACACTAGACTAGTTTCGATTAATATCTAAGTACGTAGAACTTATTCTGAATGAATTTCACTTGTTCGAAAGCTCGAAACCTGGAAACCTGGGAGAGCTAAGTAATTCATGGATTCCTGACTTTCCAAAGCTATTGCTGATAGTTAACTCTGATGAACATAATTACAACCATAAGGACTTTCAATATTCTCCAACTATTCGCTTATGATATAAAATTTGGATGAATTATTCATCAGTTGAAATGATGGATATTCACCTGGTCATAATTTTTTTGTTATTCGAAACTCTCCAGTCAAATTCATTCAGTAGCAATTATAGAACAATTTTAGTATCAGCAAGGGTAGTAGATTCTGTTCCTGTGACCATTCAGGGTCGAAAATAATTTTTTACGCATTTTTGTGAGTTTAAGAACATGTGCTTTCCGATAATAGTTCCTGCAGGCATAGTTAAGGATTCCGACGAATAAGAATCTAGGATCGAGCTGTCCTTGTATCAAGGTCGATGGAAAGTATAAATACAGAAGGCAGCTGAGGGATCGCTCTCTTCACTACATGCTCTACTCTACTCTAGTCTCTAGCATCACTAGTCTCTATCATCTAGGCTAGACACTCTGTGTCTCTCCTGGTTCTCTTGCTGATTTCCTAGTGCTCTCATATTTCATTCAAAGCCAGTGTTAAGTATTGATGTATTGCGATTTCCTGTTGCACATGTGAGTTTGTATAATGTTTGTATAATATTTTTCACCATCATCCTGTTCATTTCATTCCTGCAGTTTTTTATACCGATACTCACCCGACCTGTGTAAAGAATCTAAAAATTTGTATTTGCGAATAAACGGTTACTTTGGTATTGCATATTTTATATTTATTTCTCTGTTGTCATTGTTTCTTGTTCCGAATAGTTCCAGTAGTTCATTTAAAGATTTCCAATATTGCTTATCATCATCATTGATTGATGATGGATGAAATTGACAAGCTAGTTGTCAATTCTTCTTCTGCTCCTTTTTCTTGAGAGATCCTGTCCTGTGCACCCGCGTCACTGTGCTTGATATCCTGTCAGGCTGTGGCCGGTGGTTAATGGAATTTTGACATGGATAGGAAAATATAATTAACCAAACTGAAATTCCAATATTAGAAAATTAGGAAATTTGAGGAAAAAGAAAGATGAATATGAAATGAATCTGTTTAATTCGTTTGGAACTGTGGTTCCGATTGTCCAGGTGGACGTTATAAAAAAGTTTGAATAAATCATTTTCCTGGCCTAACCTAAAGATACCAAAGACCCAAAAAATATTTTTGCTCCGATTCCTGTAATTATCCAAAATGAAAATACCAACCAGTCTTACAGGCTAAACCCAGGGTTTGTGATTAAAGCCTACACTCCCTTGGCTCCTTATTGATTCCAGGGCGGTTCAATAACATTGATCCTGGTTTATAATGTAGGTGATGAGGTTGGTATATCTCCTGTACCACCTCTACTACTTTGGGCCGCTGTACAAATTTTTTTTTGCGAAGCAGGTGGAGTAAACTACCTCATAAACAATCTGGCGCCCGAGACCCCTAGTCAAATACCAGAGTAGTATCCGCCCTGAACAGAGCGCCAAAGTAAGGGCCACAGAAATAAAGGCCGTCACAATTTATGTGACAATCAGCCTCTCTGAGTCTCATTCAATTACTCCCATCGTGAATTTTGTGATCTACAAACGATTCAAATATTCATCAACCTCCAATAATGGTTGACCATCGAGTTGATGAGTGACTGGAGATAGCCATGCATTCATGCATTGTTTATGTTGGTTTCATTCGTCTAGGTGCCATCTATCGTAGAATTCATATAGGTATGGAAACAACCTATTAATTAGTAGAGAGGTAAACGAAACAGTATTGGAGTTTTATTTGTAAATTACCTGCAAATGAAATGAGCCTATCTGGCTGTGGACAAAAGTCACAATCAACAGCTACGAGAAATGAAAAAATATCAGGGACAGCTATACATACCATAATATCTAGATATTGGAACTGTTATGATTGCTAGCTTCTCTGATACTTTACTTTTCATTGGATGCATGAAGATTTTGAAGTAGATAATGGTCAATTTGTGACCTCTGATATGAATTCAACATGAAATGAATTAGCTCATAATCTAGTTATGTCATTCCCACTGTTATTCCTCCCAAGATACTAGACATTCAATTATTCAATTCGAGCTCTCAAGATGTCTATGAGCGAATGGTCAAGTATGTGAATGAATTGAACAAATCGAATTATTGGTATAAGTATGATAATTAAAGAACCGGTCGGTTCTATATAGAAAGAATCTATATATTATGTATAAATTTCATATTCTACTCATAGTGAGTTACTTGACTATGAATGATAATTATTTTCATACAACAAATATCTGTCAAGATGACAGATCATGTTATCTGTCGTGGGCAAACAATTTCGTTCGGAGAGTATTAGTGAAGTTTGTTATAATGAAGTTCTTTTGCACTGGTTTTCACAAAATGAAACTGAAACTTCCACATGAAAGATAGTATTTAGTATTTGTAGTGCATATAGCTCTAGGAAATTGGAATGAAATTGCCTGGAGCCTGATTGGACATACGTCGATGATTTTTACATCGCTGTAAATCACAAAGTCATGCGTTAGCATTCGGAATTGGCCACACCAAACAAACACGATATAAATTGGATAACACTTAATTTATTTTCACGTTCATGTCCACAGATATTGTTGCATAAGCATAACCATTTTGTAATAGCCATTTACATAACTAATGCTGATATTCAAAACTTCAATGAATAGATTATGCAATATTGATCACTATTGTGATTTCCGCTGCCCATATTATTCTAAAATTGATCGAAGCTATTTCAAAACCGGATTCGTGAATTGAGTAGGTCACAGATCAAGAGTAGGAGAAACATATTGTTGCTGGTTGGAGTTGGACTATAATCCCTATAAGCCTGAAAATCATCCAGGTTGGAGTTGGACCATGATTTTCCCACTATGTCATAGCAGCGCAAGGGCGTCGATATGGTGGGAGGGATAATAGGAGTGATTATCATACTCAAGAATGTTCATCCGAAGAAGTCATTGAAGTTTATTATTATTGAAATGAAATGAATCAAATGAGAAGAACAGCGGAAAACTACAGAATATGGGTGACTCACCAGGGTAGAATGGTGTCAAACCACGATATCATCGTTTGAAATAATTATCGATGATCAATGCAGTATCAGCAAGCAAATTCAATTCCCGCCTAGATGAGACTGCATTTCGGAAATGAAAGCAAAATATAAATTCAACAAATAATATCTATCGTGTTGGATCGAACGATTTTAGGGATTGATTTGGTATTTGGTTTGTTAAATCGATCAGACTATTGGATTTCACCTCGAGCTTGACAAATTAATAACCTCAATAATCTCTCATCGTATAATAATCAATAATTATCATTTCAAAAATAGTTCAACATGTCGAAATAATACATGCGGATAATTTCAGTACATTCTGCTGTTCAAGAAGTAGTAGCTTACACGACATGAGTCTAAGGCTAAAATATGAGATTCTAGACTCAATTTGCCAGTAAATTGTAGATTATCAGCATTTCACTGGATTCATATTTGGTTATTCGTCATATTTTGATGTCGGTATTTTATCAATGCCTGTTTTATGAACAACTCATTACTCATCATGAATCGCATCGTATATTAGAATACCATTTGAAAAAATCGTGTCAGCTTGGTTTGAGATATATAATTTCTTACCGTGTATGTGCGCTGGAGATGTCCTGTTCAAATATCTTTCCTAAATGAGAAACACTGCAGAAAATGAAGATGACAGAGCCACGTGTCCGTTTTCAATGTGGAATCTCATCTATAAACATGTTGAAGAAACAGAGACCCTGTACCTAGAACATTCTCATCTAGTGACAAGAACGAACAATAATTATTGTACAAACTTTTGTCTGACAACTTTATTGTTTCCAAAGACGGGGATTGTGTTGAATTGAGTAATGTCACTGAATTCATATGACCATTGGAGATGAAGCGTCGCTCGACTGTTTTTAGTTATCTCTCTACATACAATCATATCAAATATTAACATTGTCGTCTTTCTGTAGACAGACTGAACAACAAACTTTCCCTGCTCTCATGGCCAGTACCGGCTCATGAATTTCTCAACAAAAAGGAGACCTCCATATACAATTCAGAATATTCTTGTCAGGCAATTATCAAGCCAATCTGATGCTACTAATTTTTCATCTATTATTTTATCTCCTGATATTATATCTAATAAATATAAGGAAGCAATTGATCTTTCCAAAATAAATTAACTTCATTATTGTGTTTTCCAATTTTTGTTCGCAAACATTCTGTTCACCTGTTGATATATACATACCTGATGCAATATCTACAGCATGTTCCATTTCAAATTGCCCCCTTCTATATCCCAGCTATTAGTCCTGCATGGTATGAATTACCAACAAGATAATGCATTTTTTGAAGACTTATAGTGTCAAGCGTTTTCATTGGAATGAAAATGGGTAGTTTTTTCCTGATTTTTTTGCAAGAGAACTCATCCAAAACTATTGTTCTTCATGGTTTTGAACCCCCAGAATATGTGAATCTTTATATAATTTTCATAAAGAGTTCACTCGGAAATGGTGAGTTCAACATCTTCTTTCATCTATTGAATCATGATTTTTCTACCTACCAGAGCCCTTTAACGTTCCAGAATTCACAGTTAATTTGAATTCACCATATTCGCGATGCTGAAAATGAAAGAAATTCTGCCAATCCTGTTAATTTGAAAAGAGGTTATATGTGATTATATGAAAATCGACTCCTTCTTATAATAAAGAAGCACGTCATCATCCAAGGAGATGTTCGTCTGTGAAAAACTAATCATATTGATGGTAATTCATATACCGATCCAAATTTGGTACGAATTGCACGACTAATAGCTGTCATATTGAAGGAGGACCTTTCGAAGTGAGACATATAATATGCAGCTCACGAGTCAGAGTTTTCATATCAAATAAAAATGAAAGCAACAGGAACAGCAACATCAAAGGAGCTTATTTTTGCTTTCTCTTCAAACATACAGGTTTTTCATTATTTCCAGTAATGGAGAAAGGTTTTCGTTTGCTATGTTCATGATGAATATACGTTTGATTTAACCCTTGAATCATCTCCAGCTGATCTGCAGACGCCATGATGATATTCAATACTTGATACAAAATTATTGAGTGTGTTTAGTACGTTTTTTTCCCATATCACTGATACGAATGATTTCTTTGGAAGTTCCAAGCTCATGAAGATCAGAGTTTATGCAAGTATACTTCTCCTATACATTTCAATTTTCATTTCAATACTACATATTGGTATCAGCTATATCTTGATATCATAATACATCATATTATCTCATCCGATTTGAGAGAGAATTCTCAATTTCAGAGGATTTTCATTTAATGCTCTCCTTTTGGACATTCAACAGATATAATTCAATTTTCGAAGTGGCAAATAGCCAGGAGGGTACTTCCCAGATAGCACAAATTCCTTTTGAGGCCCTTCTGAGGCGTTCACAATCATGTCCTCAGGACGTCGAGAGCGAGCCTGAGGACATTCTCAAGACGTCCTCCTGTTACCATTCTCTACATACTAATAACGTCTCAGAACATCCCTATAAAATCTTTTGAGACAACCTCAGGACATCATGGTAACAACTTGAGGCGGTTTTTGATGATGTTTCAAGGAGATTCAAGATTTATGGGAGAATATTATTCGTATACAGAATGAGTCACTATAGTGTGTTCTCCTCCGATATTAGCAAAGCCGTCAGATATATAAAATGAAAATTCAAGTACAACAGTAATAGGGTTTCATAAGAACAATCACCTAAAGTTGTTTTCATATCTATAGGGTGTTCGAATTCCAAGATATCGGTTGATGATTGGTTTTTTTCAATGGAACACCTTGTATATTATTGCATTTTTGAGTTTTCCCTGAAGAGTTGATTCCATCAATGCATCACACTTGGTGTCTAGTGGGAATTATTACAGAGATATAGAGTGTTGACAATTGAGATTCTTCAAATGTAGGATTTTTTGTGTCGAAACTATTCATAATGGTCGAAACGGCTCACATGTTCCTGTCATAACTTTTGATTAGCTATCTACTGATATTTATTTGGAACAGATACAATAAGCTGATCAGTATTCTGAATGTTAACCCACCCTCTATTTGTTCCGATTGAATGTCAGTAGATAGTACCTAAATCGAAAGTTTATAAGGATATGTGAGCCGTTTTGACCAATATTGAATAGTTTCCACAAAAAAAATCCTAAAATTGAAAAATCTTGTTTTTGAACACCCTATATCTCTGTAATCATTCCCGCTAGACCCCAAGTGTGATACATTGATGGAATCAGCTCTTCAGGGAGAACCTAAAAATGCAATAGTATACAGGGTGTCCCATTTGGAAAAAAACAATCATCAGTCAATATATCTTGGAATTCGAACACCCTACAGATATATATGAAAACAATTTAATGTGAAAGTTCTCATGAAACCCTATTACTGTTGTACTTGAATTTTCTCTATTTATCTGATGGTTTGGCTAATATACAAGGATAACACACTATTGACTCACCTTGTATTATGCAAATGATAATTTCTTCAAAATAATATGGATCTCATGATATTTGCAAAATTTCCCTCTATTTATAATAGGTTCAAATGAGAAACCAAATGAAAAACTTACATTCTATTATTTATAACTTATTCTGAAAAATTTCAATTTCCTTTCCAAAGAAATGTATTTCAGCTTCTTGTTGAGCACTACTAGAAGTTATTGCCTATTGATAGTTATATTTCTCCATGTTGTTTTTGATTTCTGAACTCTGGACATTCCTGATGCAGAATAATCAACTGGAAGTTGAAGCCTTCATGCAATATTTTATAGATTCTGAAGAAGCAAAACTATCTTGGAATGAAAATATCATCAGGTTTGTGTTTTGCACAACCTTCTGAAACAAACAATGTATCAATATTTCATGTCCAGTACTTATTATCAGCAATGATATGATTTATGTAGTTATAGGTACCAACCATTATTGAATCTACTGAAAGTTCAAGTCTGCATTATGTACAATCTTTCATAATTTCCAAAGAAGCCAAAATATCTTGGAATAAAATATCTCTGCTCTGATGATATCATCATTTTGTGTTATCAATAACCTCCTGAAACAAATAATGTACCTATTAATATTTCATGTTCCAGTCCCTACTATATCAATGATTTGATTTAGGTACCTACCTTCATTGAATATACTGAAAGTGCAAACATGCATATGCAATATCTCACATAGATTTCGAAGAAGCCAAAATACGAGCCAAAATATCTTGGAATGAAACATCTCTGCTCTGATGACATCATCAATCTTGTGTTCTCAATAACTTCATCTGAAACAAATAATTAACCTATTAACATTTCTTGTCCAGTACCTACTATATCAATGATTTGATTCAGGTACCTACCTTTATTGAATTCATACTGAAAGTTCAAGCTTCCATACAATATTTTCTAGATTCCGAAGAAGCAAAGCTATCTTGGGATAAAACATGTTTGCTATGATGATATCATCAAGTTTGTGTTCTCAATAACCTCCTGAAACAATAAATAATGTATATGAATGTATCAATATTTCATGTCCGGTACTATCAATGATTCTATTTAGTATTTACTCACCATTGTTTCTTGCTACCTGAGAGAAATGTCATCAACAGAGATTATCATCCTTTTGTTATTGTTATCTTTTAATTCTGTGCAATAAGTTCTTCTCGCAATCATTTTGTGAAATAGAAATTTGATGAAGGTATTCAATGAATACTCTAATAATTTTGATATAATCATCAATATATTATGATGTATCTTGAACAAATCATGACTATCATGAGACATAACCTCAATTCTAGTTCTTCTTTTTCTTCCTTTTGTGTTCGATGACACGTTATTTCATGGAATGTCATCTGAAGACGTCCGTGGGCACGAAATTCTTTACATCCTCAGGCTGTCACTGAAAGAACTCATTTAGGACAATTACAGCGCTAAACTTACGCCTGATGATGTTCTTAGGTTGTAGAAAATAGAACGTCCTCTCCAGGCGTTTGGCGACACATTGAGGATGACCTTAGGCGAGTGTGTGCTATCTGGGTTGTTTTCTGTTCAATATTCAAAATGATATCTTGTGCATATCTCTATATGAAGGAGAATGCAGATCTCTACTTCGAAAGATTTAGTTTTCAAATTCTTATCGTGTGTGTTCGATATATTTAATTCAATGTTCGTCGTAGCATGTAGCCAGGAAAGTAGTTGTTTTCTCTTGAATGAACCAGGAAAGAATTGATTTTTCCATCTCTAAATGTATTTCTTCATGAAGATATATCTATTTTTCATGTTTATAATTATATCTGAGAATATTCCTTTTCAATGGGTTCAGTCCCCTGGGAATCCGCTACTGTCCATGCCTTCAAACCTTTTGTCTCACCTAGTCATTCTCTTGTGTCCATTATCAGCTCCACCAAGTCCTAATGTGTCGGTAACAGTGCTTGTTCTGCGATCTGTGGTTCTGATCCGTGTGACGTTTTGACGGAACGAGTGACGTTGCAGGAAATTGAGATTTCTGGCGATATATGCCGGTATTCTCTACGTGAGGAGAATCTAAATGCCGCTGGAAATTTTAATCTTGGATGTGAACGAGATGTATGTGTATTTATCTACATTTATATTACTCTTCGGTTCGCGGTTCATTCGGTCGTGAAAAAGGTTATGCGGATCACGTGTTCTCGCAGAATGGGAAAATGGAGTTGCCTGACTGACATTCATTCGTATTATCAGAGTAAGGTATATATGAGAGTGATTTTTCAAAAATAACCAACCACACAGGTCTTGTAATGGATCTTTGTATGTACCAAATAGCAGTAGCAAAAGTCTCCTGAATGATATTGAATTTTTTTTTCTGATTTTGACATGTAGTCTGACACTTTTCAAAACTGATGGAAGTTTTGAAACGTCTTATTGCACTTTACTAGTTGCATAAAGTAAGATATTACATGACTTGTGATGAAATGTTTATTTTAACACCAGTTACGTAGTGAAAATATGGATGGACGAAGAGAATGAGCAGAGAATAGTGAATTTTGTGCTGGTTCCTCGATATAACTTTTTTATATGATCTCGTTCCCACGAAAATTGATATCCTGTGATGTTTAGCAAAAAAATGAGAATCACAGGAAATGAGGTAGGGATTGGTGTTCTTCTTGAATTTCTGGAGGTAATATGCCTCCAAAGTGACCACGAAGGGGTACGAAGCCTCAACTCGACGGGTTAATCTCGCGGAGACTGCCAAGGGAGGTACAATTGTTGATTTTTGTGAAGAGCATCGTCCATGAAAATATCTATAAAATGGAGCCAGACCGCCAACTTCTCTTCGGTGTTCCAGAGAAGTGAGTGAGTTTGTGTGCAAGGCATCACCCACGAGACGAATTCTCCTTTTTTGGACAGAATCCAACAGTTTCAGGTATGTTTGGGTGCTGCACTCCAAAACAGTATCCCAGGACAAGTCGGATCTGTGCCTTATTGATCATGAGCAGCTGACTGGAAGCGAAATAGCTTCTGGCCCGAAACAGAAAATCAAGTTTTTGGGATGCACAACTAGGGAAATCTGAGCATGAAACAGCCATTTTTCACTGATAAAGATAACAAACCAGTATATTTTGTAAATTTTGTCGCTGATTATTGGCCATGCATATTATTGTTTGACGAATACTTAAATGTGATGGGCGAAGTCGCACAGATAATAATGATTTATTCAGTCAAACAAATCCATTTCCATGAAATTAAATTACTTCGTGAAAGAATTTTCCATTTGGAATTTGAGCAATATACAATCGACTCAAATCAATTGGGGCTTGCTTGCTTCATTTCTGGAAATCTCTTGATACGAATTTGCTCAACATAAACAGTATATTCATTTATTCAAGGAAATCACGATTACGAGTGATTCATATTGTTGAAAGAAAATCTCTGCTTGTCTGAAATGCCTGGAGTGACGTATACAGCACTCTGGCAGGCCGTCATGCTTGAAAATCGCGCGTATTTGGAAGACCTTCAAATACACTACCTATACTTTAATTCACTATTTGGTCGGAGAAATGGTTACATGTGATCCCGGAATCAATATACTGTGTTGATCCACTCTGTATGGAAGAATATAACAGAAAACTGTTCGTTCAGCCGACATTGGATTAGTAGGCAATTTCAGACACAAAAAATAATTACTTTTTTTCCATTGAAGTCTGCAACCCCTTCACCTTATACCTCGTACATTATATCTTCCATTGCAAATAACAATTATTTTGTAGTCTGAGGGGAATTACAAAGTATATCTTCAGATCTGCAGTTTTTTCTCTATATTTTATGTAGAAAAATAATGCATTTTTGTGAATTTCGACACCTTCTCACTGACTGAGAAAGTTAGTGGGATGTATATTGTTATATACTAAGTGTTTCTTTGATGTCTTCGACGGAAAACTTGAAGTGACTTTGTGAAGAAATGCCCATCTAAAACATTTTTAGAAATTTTATACGGTAATGGAGGCCTTGTGCTAAAGAAATTCTCTTGATATGATCACTGAGCATTCGTAGTTGCCCCAAAATTTCATTTCTTCCACCTATTGTCTAACAATCCATGGAAGGTGTTCAGTCAATTAATGTTTTATTCGACAGCTCTTCATCACAGTCTCAACGACTTTCAAGGAATGTGTTTTGTGAAGGTTTTTTTATAGTCAAGTATTCGTTAATCTATAGATTCTAGAGTGCAGAGTGATAGATTATCGCTGGACAAAATAATATAATTGTCAGTTTTCAAATTTGGACACATCAACAAACAGTAGAAGGCTTTTGAAGAATTAATATTCAAGATTTATACACATTCTCGAGCTTCGAATGGGTACTATATTCAAGGACTTCAGTTTTTCATAATATGTTAACGGGTTTTTGATTGATATGTGTTGTGAAATCGCACAAAATTCAAATTCTGCATCAGAACAATAAGAATATGGTCTTATGAAAACTCATGTCGAAACTGAAGCACCCTGTAAATCATTCAATTCAGAACCTCATACTTTCATCATAAACTCGGTCATCGTTGCATCCAGAACTTCCGTTAGTGACAATTATCGAGTTTTTTGTTGGTTCCCCTTTTTCTTGGAAAAATCAACAAACTGAGAATCCTTTTTTTTTCAGATATCGATCTGGACCTTTCCGATGACAATGGTGACTTGAACGAGCTAGGAGCTTCTTTTCCACCCCTAGAGAGCCCACCGGTTCATTTCGCCACTGAAAATAACACCATTGTGACGTCACAAACGGGCTCGACTGCCTTGGTTCCCTGCGTTATCAACAATATCGGAGATGGAATGGTAAGAAGCAGATTCATATTTAGTGTCTATTGAACAGTAAAAATTCACTCTCAGGTACATCTGCATGAAGATTTCCTCCCACCAAAACTTGCTATTGGAGTATGGTGATTGTGAAAAATAAGTCTTTCTGTAAACCATGGTTTATGAAGCATGACCAAATCACAGCATTCGACTGACTACTTCTGTTTGCAAATTTTTTCGAAGTCGCAGTTATTGAACATTCTGATAACCTACTGTAGAAGTCCCTGTTGTCTCAAAGTGAAGTGAAGTAGTTCATAAAGTAATAATTCTTCAAGTCGTCTCCACAACGTTCGATATCATCAAATCAGAAGTGGGACCACAAGGGAAAGAGGGGAATGACACAAAAAGTAAGTTTCGAAAAAATCGCATTTCAAAGGTTTGAAACCTCCTTACTCTTGGGAAGTTGAAGGAAACTGGAAATCGAACCACCTGGATTCATTTGATGGAGTAAAATGAGCAATAAAGTTGAACAACTAAAGATAAAAATCATATTTGGATTGAAAAATCATCGAAAACGATGAATAAGACCAAAGATTCAAGAGAAAATGGAGAATGTCCAAATAAATTGTCAAAAAACTGGATTGTTCACTTGCAATTATCAGCTCTGGTACATTTCTCCATTCTTGCCCGAATACTCAATGAGCGGTAAGTTGTCATATAGTACAGCTAGCATCTCTATAATTATCAATTTGATCATTTTCTATAAATACCAGTCAACACACCTTCTTGTCGTGAACTTGAAAATAATGTCGAACAACTCTCTACCTACACTCGGTTATACAGCAGAGCAGATCTTTGGAATTTTTTGCCTAACAGGTATTCCCAAGAACTCCTAATCTCTAGAAGTTAAGAAAATTTAAAGGACGAAGCAACAATAATAGGGTAATCAATGGTGAAACATGGAAGTACTCTCGTGGAGAAGAATTGATTTTTGGAATGACATAGAGTTACAAAATTAGTTTATGAAAATTTGAAACTGAAAAATACGTTTTTTGTGTTATAACAGTGGAATCGCCACATAAGGAGGCCGAAAGGCATCCGAAAATGAGGAAACGTTTTCAACTTGGTATCGCTGGATTAACCTGATAACATGTAACCAAATGTCATTAATGTCAATGTCGAAGCAATCTGTGACAGACAACTGTAACTTCAGCTGTCAACGATGATGCTATACAAGAGACTGACAATCATGACAAATTTGTGGATGGGAACATCAGAATATAAAGATAGTAGGAGGACAATAACCTAAGGTTAACAATGCTATGATAATTTTGAAAAGGAAAACTTACGCTAGAGACCAAAGCAAGAAGGAATTAGTAACACAAACATTAGGAAGTCAAGGCATCGAAAAGTTTTTGGTAACCAGAATGGATTTGTTCATTGATTGAAAGAATATTTTTGTCCTTCAAAGATGAGTTGATCTCAAGAATTTCCAACAGATTCAGCAAGCTACCCTTCTGGCAAATAGAAATTTTACACACACACACACAAATCCTCACACACCTGTTAAAAAAACCTATTATCACACAAAACACTTTTTTTCTCTTTTTAAAATTTTTATAAAATCATTTTTTGACTTCATGTGCTTCCAACAATTTTTCCTTCTCTTCATCAGTACTACCATGTTTAACCATTGATACCCTATTATTGTTGCTTTGTCTGTTGTAGAATAATTTCTCAATCGGCCGATGATGGATACCCTATGAATCAGAAACATGTCCCCTTTTCATTTGTGATTTGATGATATCATACGTTGTGGAGACGACTTGGAGTAATATTACTTTATGAAACTTTCTGATGTTCAGTCCGACGACACCAGAAGAGGAATATCAGGTAGATATATCAAGAAAATATTTTTTCATCTCAGCTTCTCATGTTTTGGTAACGAATGTGCTCCTACTTTCATCATAAAATGAAGAATCATGCTTGCGAATGTTCTCAAAACAATGTAGTTAACCGGGTTATCTTGAATTTACCACCTCCAAATATCACAAGTGGATACCATGTTTTATCTGGCAGCAATGATATTGTCTCCGTTCAGGAGAATGCAAGAGAATTCTGTTCTGGTTTGTTTTCTTCATTTCCTATATGATTTGGATATAATTCCAATCTGCCATAAGTTGGGAATTCTCAGTAAAGATATGCTCAACTAATTCTAGTTGATATGTCTTTTCTTATTCCATTCCAGATATGACAGGAATGTATGGTATTTGTTATATTTGTTGTTATTGATTGTATTCGTTATCTTCAACCTCTCATCTCTGCCTTTGATGCAGAAAATGTAGAGTCTTTCATAATTAAATCCAGAGATAAGTAACCCACTTCGAAGCTAAATGCCACTAACAATAGGTACTCAATAAAGCGAAACTACTGAACATGGAAACTATCTAGAATATTCTTCAAATTTGAAGCACGTTGGATGAGTAGAGGATTCCACTGAACGAATAGAGGTACAATTTGTTAACTTCCAAACGTTTTCCTTCAAATTATCTTCTCTTCTACTCTGCTAAACAATGACACGAATGCAAGCGTCGAAAAATAAAAGAAAGGAGATGAAGCACTTCGCATCGCGAATGAAAAGTTTTAATTACACATTTCTAGTCACTCCACGTCGGTATCAAGGCTTTTCATAATAAATAGCAACATTTAAATCTGTTTTGTAATTGTTATGCCCCATTTATTTTTGTCCGCACTCTCTGGCTCTGTTTCCAGTTCACATTTAGTTTTTTATCCGTTTTGGAATCTCTCATTCCATTTCACAAATGGAATTGATGATGGGGTTTATCGTATTATGACATAGCTTTGTTCGCAGATTTATAGCGGCAGATATTAGGCTCTGAAAAAAACATATTCCACATAATATCATATGGAACAATTTGTGAGGTGATGGCTGATTGGAAACAAAACTGATCCGATGCAAATACAATTATAACGATGTGCATAGGTGAGGCAAAAATTCATTGGGCTGGAATAATTCCGAAAAAATATCGGACAAAACAGAATGAAATACATGCCGATCGACCAGGAAATTATATCCAAGTTCAGGGGTGGATCCAGGCGATGTTTGAGGGGTGACCTATAGAAAGTTTCGGCTCATTGGGTATAGCAAAAAAGAGTGGGATTGTCATTGAACATTCTGAAGAAGAATTTCTTTTTTCAGTAAGATTGAATCTAGCAAACATAGAAGTGTATGAAAATTTCTGTTTGAAAACTAAACAAGTTCAAAATATTCCATATATTTCATAAATATCTACAGGCTACCTGACAAAAAACGCCCAAAGCAACGCGATTGATTTTCCAATTTTGGGAAACAAAACGCGAATGAAATAACTCATCAAATCCATTGAGTATTCATTGGGTCTGATCATATTTTTTTCAAATTCCAACTTGAAGCGACATTTTGTTTTTTTTGTCAAATGCGGCACTGTTCTATAATTTGTTTTGTTCGAGACTTTCATCAGAATACAATGATATAACAAGAGGAAGAAGGAAAGCTCAAAGTCATCTCCACTATACTTTTTACTGATGTGAATCATTCAAGAGGACATGTTTCGGACTTATAAAAGTTCATCTTCAGTCGTATTTGGAAGTTACAACAAGTAAAAGCATGTGAAAATATACATATTATAAAAACCAGAAGTTGACCTACATGAAGATGGAACAGTACCTATTTTTGAAAATAGATGCCAATGTCTATCATCATAATATAACTTGATAATGAACAGGCATTGAAAACAAACGGAATTTCAAGACAATCACATATTTTCTGGTTACAAGACATTCTACGTTTGACAAAAGGACATGTTTAAAAGTTATTATAGGTACGTAAAAACACGAAGGCTGGAGACATATTATGATGGGTTCAATCATTCTAATCAGGAATCAAGTAGGAAACATTCCTTTACCTATAGGTATAGGTTTTCAGCATGTTTCCGATGAAAAAAGAAAAATAGGTACAACTATTTTACAAAAATATACAAAGCTCTCACTTCCTCAGATTGTCCTCAAATATGGAATGCCGCATTGTTGTGAAGATGATACCACACCACTACTATACATCACTCAGCACACTTGATTCTTGAACACTTCACCGTTGAAAAACAAGGGTGCTTTACACCGTCTTCAGACGAAACAATAGCTGCAATAACGAATGGCAGCTAACGACTGAGGAGTCGAATGGGCGCAGGCGTACCACTGGATATACGCCACTGCAAGTATTTTAGACAAGCAGAGATATTCTTGAACCAATATAAAGGGTGATATATGTCACCTTATTCAGTCGCAGTTTTCCTTAATGAAGGAATATTATACTGTTTATATTGAATATGAAATTCATATCAAGAAATGTCAAGCAAGCCGATTGATCTGAGACAGGTGTATTTGCTATATTAAAATGAGAAATACTTGTACGAAACAATTTTTCACATATTCATGTGGTTCGAGAGAGCGGTGAAAAGCCACTTTACGCCCGCAAAACCAAGCGGTGAAGTGCTAATTTGCCCGGTCGTGCATAAAATTCATTTATGACCTCTAACTTCTGCTTGGATGTTAGAAAAATACTAATATATTCCAATTCCTTGAAAATGCCGAAACCACAATAAACTCCTTCGTGTGGAGAATTTCTCAGTGAAGTAACGTCTTCTAAATTTCAGGTCTCCTGGATTCGTCGGAAAGATTATCACCTTCTAACAGTTGGCCTCACGACCTACAGCAGTGACGACAGATTTCAAGCCATACACTTGCAACACTCTGAGGTAAGAGCTGCTGAAATATTTAAGACAACTTCGGAAAGGAAAACGCCAAGTTTATTTCACGCGTGCCATGAAGTGAGCATGGAATATTAAATTACAGTCATTCAAGAGCATTCTGTATTTACGCCTACATCAAATCTAGTTGCCTTGAAGAGGTACACTCCATGTGGAAAATGCGGATTGATGCTGGCGAATACAGCTCATTAAATTTTCTCCTTCTTAACCCTTCCAGCCCCCTCATTTTTTCTTGAATGAACTGAGTCGGAATTGTGATTCTTGAGATATTTTGTATATAATTAGGTTACTCCCACAGGTTTGGCATTATCTGGAATTAATTTTTTGACATTCACAAATGGGTCGAATGGACACCATTGGTATTGTTAAATGAGTCATTCATTATGTCCCACTGGTAAACTATGAAGATAAATTCAAGTATTGTGAAATATTCATTCAACAGTATGGTAGAAATAACATGTCACTGTCATTTCTGTTGGAATTCCTTTGGAGTTCCAGCAGCATACTATAGAGTTTCAACTCCGGTGAATCTTAATACAACCTTCAGCATGTGATTCATAAAAAATATTATACACGTTACCATGGCAACACAATTTCTTTAACACATCACCATGACAAGACAGTTCTTCAAACACACCTTCAGTCGTTCGAGTCCTGTCCGGCCTGTCAATTGTAGGAACTGTCAACTGCCATTTTCGAGTTTTGTTGCAATCAGAATTATTCGAGCAATTGCTGTCTATAACAGAATTATTCATTGAAAAATTATACGAAATGTAGATGAGAGTGAAATCGAACAGGATGTTATAGGTAAGTATTTACAAATATCCAAAAGCTCTCTTTAAAAATGCAGCTCTCATCTTTGTAGGCAATTCATTCAATGCCAAGCATCACGATGAACGTAAAACACAATATTCATGTGTGCAAAGTTATGCATTAAGAAGAATATGGATACAAACCTGGAAAATCGAAAACTTTGACACCTCAGCGAATCGAAGAGTTCATCTAATACGTCATATGAAATTTCATTCACAAAGTTCAGTAAACAAGAAATCCATGCATGGTATGGGCTGGACGCCCATCTACAACCAATATAACTTATACGTGTCCCGTTGGTTGAATGCAGTTGCATAGTATTATGTTTTCAATTCCGCTCTGCTGCGCTTGTACCCAAAATACTCGTTACTGAAATGTCGTTTCTAATACTTGTTACATACTATACTATAAATCTCGTCGACCATGAAAGACATCAGGATTCAGTCATACTCATTTCCTCTTCAACATGATTTTTCCGTCGAATAATTCTGAATCATTCTTGAATCACGCTCGTTCGCTAATGAAAAATGTGTCGAGAGGTATCCTAAAATTTCTTGATCAACAGTTTTGTGGCAACGATATCGATCGTATTTTGTATAAAAAATGATCACTCTGAAACCCAATCGTTCCACACTCATCCATTCCATCGCCCTGATTTCATTTCGGAAAATATTTTCCAGTCAGCCACCTCGGCTAATGAGGAAGGCAATGCCGTTGTATAATGTGATTTATGATTAGCGCGCCAACAACATTCCTTTGTGTTTGTGAAACTGACACGACACCAAAGAGAGGATCAGTCAACGATGTCCTGGAAGAGAGAAAGAGAGATAATTTCCGTCTTTATTGCACATCGAAACCAGAAATTTTATCGATTATTCCACTCATTTCCAAATACACGTTTTCGATTGGTTGAAATATCTGTGTTTTTTTATCCTTTGAAGAGAACGAGAGAAAATTTCTATAATGTTCGTGAAACATCGAGTGTTTCGAGGGAGGACAGGAAGAGGAGGTAGGTGTTGGATTTTCTTTTAGCTCTTGGAGGCTCGCTTGGAGGTATTCAGTTCTTTGGAATACTTCCATCAGCAAATAATTCCAGAGTTTCGCCGTTCTATAGACGAACCAGTTTTGAAAGAGTGTTATTCGACATTTTCCAAGGTCAACGACGGAGAGATGTGTTGACTGGTCCTGTCTTGTTCGTTCGACTGGCATTGCCAGTGATGGGATTATAGCAGAGATTTCTGAGGAACATTTGCAGTGGAAGTGTCCATAGAGAAGTGGAAGGACGTCGATTTTACTACGGTGTTCTAATGGGGTCAAAGAGTTGGTGAGTATGGCATCACTCACCAGGCGAATATGGCTCTTTCCTGGGTTGAATCTAAAAGCATCAGCGCATGTTTGGGTGCTGAACCAAATAGACGAGAACACTATTCTGAAACTGGCCGGATCTGTGCTTCGTAGATCACGAGAAGCTGTTGTGGAATGAAGAAGAATCTCGCACGGAACAAGAAATAACCGAGTTTTTGTGAAGCTCCTATTGCGATGGATCGAACTTGATTATCCTATGGGAAGATATTGCTGATGGACATAAATATAAAGTGGTCTAGGTGGTAATGGTGAAATCGGACATTGTTATATCAGGCACACTGAGTTTCGCCTTCCTAGAGAAAATACAAGCTTGCGTTTTGGTGGCGTTGAATTCAACTAGGTTGTAGGTTCCCCAGGCTGTACTTTCCGAATGATCTTCATTGACAGCATCGGTCTGCCTTCGTCGCATGTTCTTAGTTTCCTGAGATGAAATGTGAACTCTAGAAGAGAATGCAGTATGGAGAGCACTATCGTTTCCAATGCTGTGGATAGGGCAAGTGGTTGCTCTTATATTAGATCGTTGATATGAGGTTCAAACAATTTTGATGCCAAGGTTGATCCTTGTGGAACGCCAGAATTGATGACAATAGTATCAGGCGATACTCCGTCCACCACCACATTGAAGGATCTGCCAAACACGGTAGAATGCCTTCGATATATCTATTGCTACAGCTAGAGATTCTCCATGTTCTTTTGATGCAAATTGCGATATGTGGGTGACGTAGGCAAGTAAATTCCCAGTTGATCTCTGGTGGCGGGAGTCCTATTGTCTAACATTAATGATTCCTGAGCTTTCCAGATATTTGATGAACCCAATGTTATTGATAGCTTTTTCCATCACTTCGGAGATGACCGATAACACTATATATTATTTTGTATTCCCATTAGGTCTACAACAACAAATCGCCAGGAATGAGACAGGCAAAAGAGTTTATTAAAAAACCATCGCCAACATTCACAGAATATCTACTAAGCCAGAAACGAAGTTCAACTAGAATACTACTGGGACTTCTCACAGGGCATTGTAGGCTCAACAAACACATGAGTACGATAGGTCTGACTGAAGAACTGCTGTGCAGGTTCTGTCAGGAAGAGGAGGAAACAGCAGTACACATACTTTGCCACTGTGAGGGCTTGTCAAGACTAAGGTTCCTTACGCTGGGTGAGGAAAAACCAGAAGCCCAGAGATACACAGGGGATCTGAAAGCTAGCCTATGGAGTCTCATAGAGAAGACGGGGCTAGCCGAAGAACTCTAATCGATGTTGAGGGCAGACACAATAGATCTGAAAAGGTCGCGGTGTGGAGGCAGATAGCCCGAAGGCCCCATTCTAAATCTAATCTAATCTAGGTCTACAACAATTTGTTAGTTAAATTACCAAAAGCATTTGTAGTCAGTTGAATCTTCATTGACATTTTTGGTATGATCAATATATTGAAATGAACTGTGAACCTAATAAAATGAGTCCCATTGCCTGCACCAACGATGAAGGATACACGATTATTTCCGAGAGAAATCGAGTGATGAGTATCAAGAAAATGTTTATACCCAACTAATAATATATTTGAAATATCAGATTCGATACATTGAAATCATATATCGCAGTTGTTGATTCCACTTCCTACTATTATTTATCGTCATTTTGACGATTTCAAGAAATTTTCATCGATAGAAACTGAGTGATCTTGATGAGAATACAACAGGAAAAATCGAAGATATCTCGAAGATATATTTCAGATAGCTTTCTTATTGGTATGGTGACACCAGAGATAATAAAGAAGCTGAGATGTATATTTTGGTTGCTGAGCTCAGCTCATTATCGTGAAATGAAGGAAGCATCGAAGAGCCAGTTGAATGAGTGCAATGCAGCTAATTTTCCGATCCAATCTCTGTTGAAGTTCGACTTTCATTCGTAGCTGTGAATGTGTATTGATGTCCGATTCACAATACATGTTATAGAGTAGTTTCGAAATTCACATACCAACGTTCATTGCTTTCAGAGCCTACAAATATTTCATTACAACGAAAAACTATTTTGATGAAGTATCAGAAATTGGTTTACTTTTGCATTTAAACAAGTTGATGGTGTTATGATGTCAACGAATGTTCAAAATCCTATTATAAAGCTCTCTGACTACATGCCATCTGACTGTATGAGCTAAAGTTTTCATTCATCTAGCGGCTTTGTTTACCAAACGAAATCTCTCCTGAGCTCAGTTTGATGTAAACCAAACCATTGCCACGGAACAGATCATACCAAACTTGTCAGATATTTTCCATATTCGGAGTACTGGCTTCCAAAACCCCATTAGGCCTTGTGCTTAGTTCACACAATGTTACAATTTCGTTCAGAAACATACTGAAATTTATCGAATCAACTAGAAAGTAACTCGTCATCACAATACTTTCTTAATGTTTTGATTATACTCGACTAATTGTTATTCCACAATTCTGAAGTTTCGGGAAGTATAAGATTATAGAATCAGTGAGACATTCTAGAGTACAAACCACCTGACTGAATGGTTCCGTCTTTTCCTTGTTATGTCACTTCGTGAGAAAATGTGAATTATCTGCAGCAAAATGGGACAGGAAATGAAGTGGAGTGGAACTTCGCAATTCCCATATCAATCAGTATGGACCATGAACAACCGCAAACTGAGAAGACTCGGATGTGATCCGAATAATAATCAACATAATGGATCTATTAAGCACAAATGGAATATAATTATCAGCCACTTGATCAGCTTACCTGAGTTTACCTGAGTTTGATTATACAGGGTGACTCATAATTATTGGGACATTGGCTGAGGGCGGATAGTGTTGACCAAAATATGGCAAAAGGACCAAATATATCATGATAAAGTATTGCGGTGAATGAATCGAGAAAGTATAAACGATAAACTAGCTACAGTTATCTGACGGACCAAATCACACTCTTTATGAATGAAATAATATTTAAAATCCCTTTCAGAGTCTATGAACTGTTCAATTGCTTTTTTCCCGAAATCGGATGAAAATGTTGATGTTCATTTCATATTCTCCAAACATAACCACAGAAACAGTGCGTAAAAAAAAGTTGCCAGTTGATTTCATCATCAGGAATCTTTCACGTGGCGCTCCCTGTGACAAACTGCAGGATAATACATGAAATATAATTCCCCTGTATAAACTCATGCCTTTGAGCCGATTTTGATGACAGTGAAATGATTAGCGAAAAACAAAAACAAAATTCAATTTTATCGCCCTGTGTCTTTTTCCACTGCAATATTTCTTTGAGGCATATTTGGTACTATCGCCATGCATATTTTGATCCAAGCAATATGCCCTTAGCCTATGTATCAATAGTTTCGATTCACTCTGCTTACTAGATGTTAGCAACATATGAAAGAAATAGAATCCAGATTTTCTATTGTGGTTGTAAATCACCGCAAACTACTTGTTACAAAACATTAAATGCCAAAAGATTTCTACGAAGGCGTTGAAGGACCACCGAAAGTATTTCTCTAAGTCCGATTCAGTATCTCGGAATAATTTGATCCCAACTCATTATGTCGAAATTCCTATTTATTTTTTCATAATTTCTAAATTCCGACTTATATCGGAACAAGTTGATATTATCTCGGAATTATTTATTTCCCACTCATAATGTTGAAATTTTTACTTATATTATTTCGGAATCCCGACCTATTATCTCGGAATCCCGACCTATTATCTCGGAAATATTCAATTCCGACTCATTATGTCGAAATTAAATGATTTCGATAAATAGGGATGTTGAATTTTATTTGTCTTGCAACTCTTGACGTGACTCTTCCGTCCAAGAAACAACCAAACTGTGTAATCCATGTCTTCATTCAGATCCATTTCAATGTTATTTTTGTGATTCATCGGTTGATTATGATATGTCCAGCATTGGGAATAGTTTTTTTGTTTTCGGTTTTCGATAAATAGGTGATATTTTCCCTGTTTTCCATGATATTTACTCTGATACATGTAGCTTTATGCCAGCAACAGCGACAGCAACAGAAACAGCTTCATAATTTCTAAATCAAAATATTCTGAAAATGGTACACAATATCTAGTTTTACCAACAGAACTGTTTCGATGAGATTGAATGATGTTCAAGTTCACATTGGAATTGGATTATTATTATATTATATAGATTTTATTCCTTTGCCGAAACTGCTAAAGTGACAATAAGGAATGAATATCTAAACAATCTAGAGTAGTGGGTATTCCACCACCTCTCTTTTCAACAGACAGTGTTCAAGAATTTTATGTTCCCCCAATTATATATTTTCATAACATTTCTTGGAAGAGGTGTCAATTTATATCGATTGAATTCCTCATTGCGATGTCTGATAGTGAAAGACCAAAGGCAGTTACCTTTTGGGGCAAATAAACTGACTTGTTCTTATTGCGAACGTATCGAAATAAAACTCATGTTTCTATTAAGCAGAGAAACGAACAATATTGGAATAGATATTGATAGTAAACTTCGATGCAACATCGATTCCAAGCATATAAGTATATTACTCGTGAAAATTTGGTCACCTTGTAATTGTTCGCAACCATAGACAATGAAAGCTACTGAAACACTATATTGGTGAGCATGATCTTGATGAATGAGCTACTTCATCTTGCAGTCATTTATTATAAAAATACAACACCGGCGCGGTTCTATACTGCCCAAAGGGAAATATATACGACCAGTCGGAAAGAAAGTTCATTAAACTTCGAAAATATTAGAGTTCATTAAACTCCGAAAATATTAGACGGGGAGTGTATGATTTATAGTTCCGGATTACCCTTGGCCCAAGTTTTTATTGCCCCCTTTATCTCAGAACCCCAGTTTTCGAGTGCTGCCGCCACCAGCTATAAGCGCAGCTCAACTTGCGTCGCCCCTTGGTGCGACTTTGAATTCGAAAGTAGTGCAGTCACGTGGTATAATTATGGCGAAGAGCTATCTCAGCTTCTGTCACTAGAAGAAGGTCAGATGAATCATCGACTTCTGAATGGTTGGGGAAGATTTTCAGAGGATTTCGATAGCAATTCTGTCAGAAATCAACTATATAAAAAATTTACCTGTGGAGCACATATAGATAGATACATAAATAGATAGATATATAGATAAATATATTCATTTCTCAGGATCGAAAGAATAGTGGCGTCAATATTACATTATAATTTAACATAAGGTATTTTCGATTATCTAGCGTAAAGCATCGAGAAAGTCGAGCACGGTACATAAACAGTAAATTCTATGTGAAATCTAATTCTAAATTGTGAGATAAGTATTCTCCTATATGAAAATAAACATTTTTATGCAATATTTTTTTCAACCTTGCTTTGAATCTCAGATTATCTGAGGATTTCATACTAGATGGTAACTGGTTATAAACTTTGATTCCTGAATACAGTGGTCGATTCCTGGATCCATTGTAGTTATAATTGGGCAAAATATAGTCTTCATTTCTAGTTGGATATGTATGTTTGTTTGATGGTCGTGTCAGTGTTGCTCATTTTTTGTGTAATAACATAGTTATTTCTAATATATAGGTGTTCCTTGAGGTGAATATCTTGTGGTCTCTGGAAAGTGTTCTGCAAGAGTCTCTTTAATTTGAACCAAATAATACTTTCTTTTGTATCACAAACACCTCTGCCGGGTATATAGATGTACCCCAAATTTCTATACCATATTTCATGATACTGTGAAAATAATTGAAGTATACTAATTTTGTGGTCGCGAGGTTGGTATTTCTCTGATTAGTACGCAGAGCGAAAATTTACCTACTCAATTTAGATTGAAGTGCAGAGGAATAATTCAGCCAGTTCAACTTGCAATCTATGTTTATTCCTAGGAAAAACTATGAGTAGATTTGTGTAGTTAGTTCGGATATTGTATGGTTTGGTAATGAACTGAGATTTGTTAATTCCACAGATAGTCAGCTTTCCATATATCATCATCAACGAGATAACAACTCAAAGTCGTCTCCACAAGTTTACTGGCGAGATGTGGAGTTAATTCTACTTCATTACTTCTGATTGGGACATTTTTCAATCTTTCAAATGGTCATAGTCAGTCATAGTACTCATAAAGCTAATGTGGAAGTGGCTATTACATCATGAAGACGAGAGAATTCATCGAAAGGACATTATCAAATTGAAATTGAAAATATCATTGTTTCTTCGAAAGTGTTTTTATCTCGTGGATCATCCTCCTCTACTCCGAGTATGGAATAATTCAGAAGGTTATTGGTAAACTCCGTTAACCAATCAGTTTATAAATGATATTGGCATCGAATTGAAATCTGGGATGTTCAAATGCTGATTGAATAAGAACCAGTATTGTTAGAAATCAACTACCCATTGCAGGATTCACACTATATGTAGCTACATCTTGGGCAGTATCAATGATGCCAATCCAGCGAGGTAACCACTTAGCCATAGCATCCCATCATTGCCATTCAAGCAATTTACTCTCAGTCTCCAAATAGACCTGGTTGTTTTATTTCCTCTCTTCGAGCATTCTGTTCATGACCCAAGGACAAGTCCTATTCACTGGATGTCTCCCTCATTTCCATCCGCGACAGTGCCAGCTGAAAGGTGTCCTTTAATTAAGGTTAACATGCAACTTAATTAAAACGGGACAAAAGCAGAACATCTTACAACGCCTTCTACTTTCAATAGAAAACCACAGTGCCGCGAGAAGTTGATGCGGTTCCAGAACACAACTACAGACCAAGCAGGAAAAAGTGGTTGAATACGGTGATGATTTGTGATTGGATCCTCACCAATATTTCAATTCAATCTGACAGAACTTTTTTAACATATCTAATGAATTATTTTAAACATTCTAGTGGATGTTGGTTGAGTAGGTTATACAGTTGTGTTGAACTGAGAGTGAACTGCCATACTTCACTACTGTTGAAATACGCCTCTGACAGTTCGACATCATAACTCACTGATGTGTTTTGATGGCTCCTTAATACTCTTGACCACGATAGAAAATCCACTGTTGAATACTCCTTCGAATTAGCCACAGGTATTGAGCCAATATTGAAATCTGCTATACTATAAGAATAGTTCATAATTATGATTATGGAAATCTTCTGGGGATTCACTTCAGAATGCTACAATGTAAACATCTGCAGTGTCACTAGACATTTGTCACAGAACATATATGGCTTCAGTATAAATACATAAAATCACCATTGGAATATTTTGAGACCATCATGTTAGCTCTGCTCATAAAATTCTTGTATTTCCACAAATATTTTTGAATGGAATCAGGAGCAATAAATGCATTGCATTCAAAATTTTATCATGTCTGCTTCGATGGCTATGATCAAATTTCCTTTCAGAAGTATTACTCGACCTAAATTGTTCTAAAAAAAAATGTTCTATCCGTCATTCGGTTGCCCCCTTACGAGCAACCCTCAAAAGTCTTCGAAAGTCTTGTGTGAGCAAGGAATGACGGGGGCCTTACCTTTTAACGTGTGATCCCAAACACTTTCTTGGGCCATCAGAAAAATTTCTGCAGTCGACGGGGATCGAACCCACGACCGGCAAGCGAATGCGAATTAGAATATAGACACTCTGTCCGCACGGCTACCTGGCCACCTAAGCAGTTAATCATGAACATGATTGAACAAAATCTGACATTTTGATTTTTCTCGAAACTAACTAAGCGATATACCTGGTGGTTCAAAAATAATAGGAGGGATCGGACTTTAGACAGGCCCAGTCTATCGATTCGATTGGTATAGTCAACAGAGCAGTGGTGTATCCAATACTTCATTTTAATAAAAAATTATTGATATCTTGAGAAGTTTATGCTCTTTCTTTATTCTAATTTTTAAAATCATATTCCAGGACTGGACGTTACAAATCAAGTTTGTGCAGCAGCGAGATGCTGGACTCTACGAGTGTCAAGTTTCTTCACATCCGCCCACTAGTATCTTCATTCAGCTCAACGTAGTCGGTATGTAGACTTTTCGTAGAAAAATAGAAGATCAGATTCCGAAAACCTGTATAGTAGGCACAAATCCCAAAATTGAGTATATTATCCGGGTCATGTCGTGAAATAAAATATTCGAAATATGTTCAAATATCTCCACTTGGTGCCTCACGAACCAAACTTGAGAGCTGTCACTTTTTACACACCGAATTATTTTCTTGCATGAATTAGCCCTCAGAAAGTTTGTAATATTAGCTCCGAACAACCAACCCCCTAGAAGGATCACATAACGAATATTCTGATGCTAATATGAATTCGCATAACAACCATAATATCAGTTCCCAATCGCAGCCAGTGTTGTCATGCTGCATCAAATGAAAGTGATCAATGTCAAGTCATCTGCATTTTTATCTGTGAATCTAGTTCAACACATGCATTTATTTGTTAGTCGGATTTGAAATAACATGAATTCTGAATAGTCAATCCATAGTGATTCATGAATATTCTGGTCATCTTGTCGAGTGCTTCAGTTTGTCAATGAGGAAATTTTCAATAATGTTCGACCAATATTACAACACCGCTTCTTGGTATTTCACAATTGACAGCGATGAATATTTTGTATTGGTCACGTTCCGTTTGGAAGGATCTTCCGAGGATTTTTTTCATTTCCTGAAGTTGTGTTCTGTTTTGTGTGGCTATTGTGAAGTAATAACACAAGATCGTTGACTTTTTACAATGGTGAGACTTTGTTAGATGTGTGAAAGACAATTCAAACCTAATGATGAAAACTTGTCATTCCATAGGTAAGCAGCCAGTGTCGTATCATTCGAAATTTCGATATTGTTTCCCCAAATAGAGATGAAAGCAATAGATATCCGATAAATCAAAATTAGATGAGTTGTCTGCGACATTCAATATCTAATGATGATTTGAAAAATATCTCTGAGTCTCTTTTAGATACAGAATTGCTAAAATTATACAAAGAACTTAATGGAATAGATGACATTTCCAAACAAGCAAGGATATATCCAAATGATTTCGATATCAGTGATATATTATTTGAATGTAAATGGCTCAATCATGAGGCAAATGAATTGAATTATTCAACGGAAGTTAGATTGAGGACTTTGTTGATGAAAACAGTACTTTTTGAAGAACATCACATCATTTTGCCTTCATGTTGTTCTTCCATCTTGACTTTAGTGCTATCTGCTATAACTTATCATAACTATTAATTGTGATCACTTGGCTAGAAGGGTCGGTTTGTATTCTGGATATTTTGAATGTTATTTTTCCCACGATATTTCTATCCAAAGTCAGCAGCAAGGTTTCTCATTCTCAATGAGATGACCAACCATACTCAGAACGTTATGAATCGAAATGACGATGGCCAGAAGCTATGCAAAGATTCGAACCAACCTTGAAATTACCATCAGTATATGCGAAATATTTTCGCTGGATGTAATGAAAGCTTGCGAGTCCTTGAAATAAATCTTTTTGAAAAAAAGGGTTCTTATCAGTATTTTAGTCTGTAACTTATTTTCATCTGAGGCACTCAGGAACCATGAACATTTACGTTTGAAGGCACTTACTATAAGGACATTACCTTTTAATTCCTGCTATGCTCCAGCGAATACGAGATCTCAATGTTCGCATCCTCGCGTAATCAGTTATGACTCTTCCAATTTTCCATTTTCTACGCTAATGTACAATCTGTTAACTTGCTCTATTGAATCATCATCATCTTCTTCCTCCAAGCTCTCTATCTTTGAGTTCATCTCGTGCTACCTACCGCACTGCCTAACCTATCTGCAAAAACGGAGGTCATTAGTGTGGATCCCAAGGAGTGAAATATTCTCTAGTTCGCTTAATTAAAATGAAGGATTCCGAGGAAATTGGTGGGATGGCAACCTAATGCATACTATCTTCGGCACAATGTGGTTAAATGGAGAGGAATGGAGTTTGAGTCGTTTATGATGAATGATTTCATTCGTCTTCAGCCAACAGAAAGGAATCCATCCAATGGTACAAATTCCTATCGAATTTTTGTGGAGTGTTCCAAATGGGGAACTGTCAAGATTCGCGAAGGAAGCTGTTGTTCAATAAGATGTATTCAAGTTGAGTAGGTAATTGAATGAAGAGAGTCGAGCAGGAACAAAAAGAACATCTGATTTCACGTATAACAAACAGTCAGTGGAGCCAAGTCTTTTGACTCGATTCTGGAGAAAATATTCAGAAAGGAATGAATCCGAGAATGAATCGAACTAATGCAGTACGTTGAAAACTCATTATTTATACGAATCAAATATCACCAGTATTCAAAATCGAAGCTTCATTCCTCGACAATATTGGATAACATTTTTTGCTTTGATTATTTTGGACTCATTCTGATCGTCTGATCGCGATTCCAATTATCCAAACAATTATCCGCCAGAAAAAAATATGTCTATCAATGCTGGAATTCTGGAAACGTTCCTATATGTCCACAGGCAGATAGATTGCACTGCAATTCAGGCTTTTGCAGGCGTCGTTAATTAAACCGAAAGAGCGAAAAACGTCCAGGACAAAAACTGCTCAATATAGTCGGAGTTCAGTCAACCCTAAGCCATTTCAGAGAGCGGACTTTGGTGAGGTAAAAAAAAACTTCGTCGAAATTAAGTTTTCCAGGAATGTGTCAGGTTCATTTGGTGCGAGATTCACGTTGTCAAAAATTGTATTCTATAGAGTGTGTCCATGAAATATATGATTCTCTTCTATATTGAATTCGAAGAATAATTGAAATGACAATTTTCTCCAGATTTTGGATCCACTCGTTTCGAAAATATTTTTGATTGTATTAAATCTGACCAGCCATATCTATCTATTCATCTAGGAACTATGAGGACTATTGAAAGTACAATAAGCCTGATTTTTACTCTTTAGGAAGAAATTATCTGTCATGCTTGAATTGCCTAGAATTGCTAGCAGTCGTTTCATATTGATCGGAAATCGGTCTTCTTCCTGGAACTGTACAGGTGGTTACACGAACGGAGTTTATCTGCTTGTTTCACCCTGTGTGATTATCCAATCTCCGATTGCCTACTTCATTGGCATTCCAATCGTGGCTAAAAATTGAGAAACTGGGGCAGCATGGTCGAGTTATAACTTATTATCATAGGATTCTTCTTGCTCTTACATGTCTAGATAAATCAGGTTTATTTCTTGCAAAAAGGGTAACTAAGTTATAGTATATCCAAAGTCAATTGGATCATATCAGGCACTATTATATTTTTCTTTTATTTGATTCAGAACAGGGAAGAGTCCCTCTTACCCTGATATTTATTATGGAACAAAAAAAAATTACAAAATAATAACGGTATTGGAGTTTGATACGAACAGCCCTTCTGCCCCAAATAAGTTTCAGAAATACATTCTGAGAATTGAAAAAGATCGAAGATCTGTTTAGAAATGGATACAGGACTACAATGGCCCGTTTAGCTTTTGTAACTTGCTGTTCAATGTGCTGGGCCTAGGTGAGATTTTTGCCAATGCACACACCCATATAAGTATTCAACTTGTGAAGACCACTCTAACTCATGACCATCCAGGACTATTATGGTTCTGGGAAGCCTCCGCTCCCTTCCAAGTGCGACCAATTGTGTTCATGCAGAATTCAATTTGATCTTCCATCTTTGGAAGTACTCCTGCTTGCTCAAAATTTGTCGAATATGCAAGAACTGCCGTATCATCAGCAAAAAGCGACATCTTGTCTGTACAACAGCGGCAATAAAACCTCAC
Source organism: Phaedon cochleariae (assembly GCA_918026855.4). Lineage (NCBI taxonomy): Eukaryota > Metazoa > Arthropoda > Insecta > Coleoptera > Chrysomelidae > Phaedon > Phaedon cochleariae. Next base: position 70,934,883 of record OU896707.1, on the reverse strand, counting down.
CCTGAGGAACACCAGCTCCAATGGGCTTGATATCAGAACATTGATCATCACGTTTCACTTGGAAAGTTCGATTCTTCAGGAATGAACACATCAACTGAATCAAATCCTCACGAAAGCCCATATCCATCATTTTGTACAAGATACCATCATGCCACACCGTATCAAATGCTTTCGTTATGTCAAGGAGAGGATTTGTCTATTATTTCTCAACGATATTGTGTTCTCAATGAGTCTCAAGACTTGTAGTTCAGTTGAGTGGCCAGTTCTGAAATTGAACTGCTCATCTGGTACCATCAGCTTGTTGTCGTCGATAAATTTCTGTTACCTCTGTTTGATCACTCGCTCATCGATCTTAGATGGAGAGCACAGGAGACTGCGATAGGACGATTGCTCTGCGGAAGATCATTATCCTGGCCCTGCTTCATCAGCATCACTACGCACTGCGCGTTGTCGACTGGTTTGGAGTTTCTTCTGAAGTGTGCGCACGTGCGGCTCGAAACGTTCTCAATCACTTTGGATAACCTTCACCATGAATATATCCCAATGATTATTGCGATATGTTCTCACACGGGACGTACGATATCAACAGTCAAATTTCGAAACGTAAACGGAATTTTCCCAATATGTAACACCCAATACATCCTACCAAGAAATAACATCTATGCCAATGTTCTCCAAACAATTGTGATATCATTTCTTTTTCTAAAACAGTAATGGTGGAGTTATATGTATCTTGCCTTGAAGGCAATAGAATACATTCCTGACAATTTCTCCATGATAATAACGTTGATTTTTTGACTTCGTATTCTATAATGGATACATCACTGGAAGTATTGGAAAGACACTGTTTCATTGACAACGTCGAGGATGGTGACAAAGCTCTCAATACTGATGTGAAGAGCATTCGGAGACGTCACATTCTTCGTCATGATATTTTGATTGTTACTTTTGAAAATATTGCGGAAATTTTTCTTGTCCTATTCTTGATCTGATCGTTTGAATCGACCATTCTGTATAGGATTCATGGTATTGCAATAATAATCCAGGATATAATCATGGGGCCTTGATCTTCCTATAACTAGAAAAAATGTATGAATTATTTCAATAGTTCAATCAATCCTCAAATGATGATTTCGAATATATTTTGTTAGATACCCATAAATGTTGTCAAAGATGAATTATATTCACAAAAAAGTGCAGAAAATGTGGAGGCCCTATATATAAGTCAATATGTGGAGGGGTCTATTTATCAAACGTATATCATTATTGAAATCATTGTATTCTTACTTGGTATCAATCATTCTGAGAGCAGAATATAATAAGAAATATCAGAATATACAGTTGATGATTATAATTGTCAGTGGTATGAAGAGACATATCAATAAATTTTTCAAAATTCTATATTTCACCCAATCACTTTTGTGGCTTGGCGTATTGTAGAATCTTTGGTGGATGCATGTAGAAGTCCATTTGGCTAACCAAATTAGTTCAGATTTAAACACGTGCTGGCTGGCTGTTTGCTTCATCGATTTTTATTGATATTTTACTTAAGTAGCGCTCTCATAAGGGCACGCGGAAGCCCTTAAAAAAACCGTTAATTTATGGTGTTGTCAAAACAAACCTTTTGGCAATACCCTTTATATACCATTTTGCTATATGGAATTTCAATGAAAATAATAGTATGCGCTCTCAGGGCCCCTCATTTATTGAGAACCCGTTTTTTTTTTTCATTAAGAAATTGATTTCTCGACTATGGGCATCGACAACAATTCAACAAACACATGCAGTATCATTGAAAATTTCTCCAACTCCAAAACTTCCAATAAGGCTGATTATGGTATTTTATTGGACCGAAACATTATGTAACAAGACTATTAAAATTCGTGAAGATGACTTTGAGCATTCCTTCCTTCCTCTGAAGTATTGTAGGATGCTCAACATCTTCTGAGAATTGATATATGCCTGATGCTTCCAGAGCTCATATCCATAATTTTCAATTGAATCTCGGAATCATTCATTTATAAGATCTATCAACTGATGAAATCTAATTTTCAAGTTCCGGAGAATCTTCTTTCAAAGTTCTACCGTTTACCATATTAATTCTCCGAACGCAAACAAATTTTGATTGAAATCGAATTCTCACAACTTCTGTGAAAGTTTTTATCACTTTCTTGTGAGATCATCAGTATATATACTCCGATGTTCAAGTTAGTTGTAATGTAGGAGCAATATTTTTTCATCTCGTAGAGCGCACGAAAATAAATTCCTATGATGTTCGAAGAACATCGTGGGTACCTATGGATGCTGATATTGAGATGAAGAAGGCATAAAAAAGATTTTGGTTGAATAAGATCATGAAATGAATAATAAATGACATACAACCTGCAACTCATGAGGTGAGTCATGAGCAACCCATTACCCAATATAAGTATGATACCTATCTTGTGTTGAATTTGAAAAACATTACTAACTTGAGCAGTTGAATAAGAAGCAGACAGTGCACATCATAGTTGAACTTCAAAATGCAACAAACATATTAAAACTAATTCATTAAGAGTCCTAGCAGAACCTTATTGATCATTTGAAAGTCTGTTATAATTGTGATCACATGGTGTTCGACATTCAACAGTAACGTCGAGATTTCAAAAAGTACGTGACTTAGAACTGTGTCAATGTCAGAAAGATATGTGTCTTCTGTCAGTGGATTCATTGAATTGATCGCACTTCTCAGAATCATATATATTATATTATATACAATAATATAATATAATTGATTCATATTTTTCATTTTGCAAAAATCTCCTAATTTCGTTCATGCGTTAATCACGTAGGCAACTTTCGAATGCCTTTAGTGGGGGATGGGGATCACAACACAAGCAAATACAAAGGGTTGTGAAATGAACAATGTAATATGGAATGATTTTGTATAATATTACTGAGAATGAACTTGAAACTTGAAACTCGATATTTCGTTAGACTTCGTGCTACTATGTTCAGCATGTATTCAAACTGAAATGAATGAAAATATCCCTCAGAATTTAACCAATTCACCTTGGAACTACTGACTATATGACAATACTCCGGCATACATCATTGATTCGGAAAATAGACATGTTCAATAGTTCTCATCTCATTATCAGGTGTTCATCCAACCCTCTCTGAGAATTTGCGGCTTCCTGTATTTCACATATTGGCAATCGGCCGCTTCCATCAATTTTTGAAGTATTGATAATAAATGCTTGATTGAGGTTTCGTTAGGTTAAAGATCGTTCAAGCCAGAGATCCATATTGGATCTCTGTCAGTTGGTGAATACCCTGTACTAATTAGGGTGGATAGCCCGAAAAGAAATCTCAAATTTGCATATAATTAATATACAGGACAGCTTGCAATCGGTATTTGTTCGTACAGGAATTATTATTATCATAATTATTATTATAATAATACAGAGGAATGATTGAACAAATAATCGTTACTAAGATTCCTGATGGATGTGATATATTTATATATCAGCCAGAAGAGTACTTCTACTACTAATCACTCTTCTGTCAATTCATCGAAACTGTGTAGATGAGAGTTTTTTATTCTTCAACATGTACTATTGTTGGTGCTTTTCCCTAAATTGAAACCTGCCACAGGTTGAATCACAACGAATTCCAGATGTTGCTTCATTACGATCCTGAATCCTCTCAGAATGCAGCACTTCAGTTGGAGTTCTCATAGACAAAGTTTCCTTTCTCGGAAAGAATTTGTATCTAAGTGAATTTATTCTGCACTGAATTCATTCATTCTATTCGATCTGGGAAACTGTATTTTCTGTATTGGAAAACCTCGGGGTATTTTCTCTTAGAGAATTGAGGATCAGATGAAGAGATTGCTTCCATGATTGGAAAGTGGGTATGTGTGTGTATGTATATCAGTGAAGGATTTGATGGGTTGGGGGTAAAGACGTCGTCATCAGATGACGTTGCGATAACATTAACATTCTCCAGGTAAACATTCTCACTACTGACAATATTTTTTCTGGAATCGTCTAAAAAGTCCTTCATTTTTGTTCCAAAATTAGTTCCTGAAGTTGACGATTCTTCTACTGCCACGATGAAATGATTATCGAGTGTGTTGCTATGCAAAATTTTCAGTGTTTAGGAGCTGAAGTGGAAGTTTAACTCCCAGGAACTGAGAAAGTGTTAGATGATATAGCTGCTTTGACACTGATATATTCAAGTGACTCAGAATAGTGGTATTGTAAATCATATTTCATCAATTGGGTATTGAATTCCAATTGCAAAAAAATATCATTCATTCGGATCAAAAGTTACTCTGTATGACTTGCAAGATTTGCGACAACAGAGTGTCACATTTGATCCTAATAAAACAATGTACTATAGTCACCCATTTTCATTGAATTGAATAATTATTCATAGGCTTCAGAAGGAAACAATAACTACTATCAGATGCAACAAAAATTGTTGCATCAGAATATTTCAGTGATATATAAGGAAAATCCAGAATACTTATAATGTTTGCAATAAACCAAGTCCAGTAACCAAATCGAAAATTCTGGATATTATATAGAACAAAACTTATTCCAAGTTTCGTGTTCTGCACATTCGGAAGCGAATTTCTCTCTGATCATCCAAAAATGTGATTCTGCTGGATTTTTTCACGAACAGAGTATGAGTCACAAAAGTCTCTTCTGGGGTCACAATGGGAGGAAGGTACTCGCCCTACTCACATGGCATCTAATCTAGTGTTGTTAAAAAGGAAAACTTCCATACCAAGTTTCAAAAAAATACTATGGGAGGCTCGTTACTTTTGAGTCTATAAAGAAATGAGAGCAGTGACAAAAACAATGTATATACGTATGCGCATTTAAAATGAGTCCTTCTGACTGAAATAATGCATGGTTTCATACGTACAAAGGCATAATTATTCTAAAATGCAAAAGCGATATACCCCGATGATGGTAGGACTGAGTTTTTCCTTAGTGCAGAATCGATAAATCACATGTCGCGAAAATAGCATTGGTAAATTTCATGTTATATCCAGAAAAAACTCTATACTGTTGAAGTATTCTCGTTTCTCAATGAAACACCCTGCGTGGGTATTATAGGTATATACATATTCCAGTTCTCGGGAAACATCACTTGTCCTTTAGAAAATACGCTATATATAGCTGGATTCGTTCAGACTCTCGAAATTTTTCAATCCTCTTCTTTACGCTTCGTGACTTTGAAATATTGTCTGTGACGATATTGGAATTGAAATTGAAACAAGTGAATTTCCTTCACTTGAGCGCATCCAGACGTATGTTGAAATTATGGAATTCATGCTTTACTGGAATCTTTTCATCACTCTCCATCCTATCTGGGTAGGTACAGGGTGCGCCTCTTGAAATTGAACCCCCTCTCAACCCTTTTGTTTCAAGAGATATAGAAAGATGTTGAATAAAAAAGTTGTTCAAAACGACCCAAACTTTTATTTCGTGTGATTATTTTCTTCGGAAAACGACATTAACTGATTTTTTTCAATGGAACACCCTATGTAGTCTTTGACATGTCGATAGAACCTTCTTTCTGATTTTGAAAATGTGAGTATAGGTTGTAAATTTGGACAAAGAATTGTTGAGTTATTTGTGATCGAAGTTTACCAAAATAACGCTTCATCAACCTAATTTCATATCACCTAATATCAGTTGAACATAGTGGGCTGCAGAACTCGCTTTGAAATAATGTTTATATATTGTTCGAGCTTCATGGGAATGTTTCGATATTGTTCATTATGAGATTGAAATCGTTAAAACAATTATGAGTAATGAGTAAGTAATAGAGTTTGAATGGAAGATGCGATATGTTGTTAAACTTTGATCATTAATAACTCAACAATTTTTCATCCAATAAATAATCAACTGCTTACTATTTTTTAAGAGAAGGTTCTATCGAAATGTCACAAAATATAAAAGATAATATGTTCCTTCGAAGGAATGAGAGTTAATACCCTTACCGAAAAAACAAATTACCCTGTATACGAAAAAACTACACAAACACAAGGTCGATTCAAGCACCTTTTTCATTCATCGACATTTTCTTGAATTTCTAATAACAAAGAAGAAGCATGTTTAGTTTTGTTGTTCTCAAATGATTATCCGAATAACAAGCCCGAATTGAAACGAAAGCAAAATCCGAAGACCAATTCGTAACCTGCTGGGTGAGAAACGAAAACAAATGAATTATTCCTCATTATCTTGATTGATCACAATCAAAAAATCAATGAAGGAGGGAAATAGCTTACCAGATAACGAAGATAATATACCTCCATTTGAACATAGCTATCAGTAAGTAGGTGAAAATGTGGGTGCGATACCAGATTAAAAATTTCACATTCGAGTTTGGTTTCATTAACTTAACAATAGAATTCCTCAATTCGACAAGATATGTTTCCAATTCCTATAAGAGGAAAGTTGAATTGATGAAACAGACGTTAATCAATGAATATACACTGAAAAGAATAGTCGGTAGTAAATACTTAACGTTCAGTGAAATGTGCGCCAGTCACTACATCTATCTAATGATACCACTATACAAAATTAAATAATTACCATATCTAATATTACCACTACAATCAATACTGACATACTTATAGTATATTTTTTTTGTTGTGATATAATTGATGAATGTATAGTGACTGGCGCCTATTTTACGAAACGTTTGGTATACACTACCGACTATTTCCCTGAGTGTATTCGTGGCTGAAAATAAGAAGAGACTCCTTCCAAGTGAATTTTTACTTATTATTGATTCAATACCTATGTGACGAAATCTTTTGTGAATTCATCAAATTCTTCTATTCTATCCATCTAGTGAGCACCCTCATAGATAAAGATTTGTACTCTTTGCCGCATATAACCGAATATGTGAACAGATATAGGGTGCTTTCATTAAATAGAATAGTTAATGTGGATTTCAGAGAAACGACGTAATGATACCAATTACCTTTCAATTACATTGTACATAAGCCCCATGTGAATATTTTTATTGGATTCTGATGAACAGTTCCCTAAATATTTGAGCGCTACTGAGCTTTTCCTAACCCTCTATAAATCCAAAGCGATCTGCTCTGCTCTCAGATAAAGATAACATAATCATGGCCCATTTCAATAAGCATTATTACATGGAATCCAACCAAAATCAGCTTCATCATTGACAAAGCAGAGTGGAAATGGAAATTGTTACAATACAACATGAAGTTTAAATATCCACAGGATCACACATTTGAAAAATAAAAAACTTTATACGTAACATGTCACATTGAAGTTGAAAAGGGCGTAATTTAGTTGTTTTTTATGTCAGATTTCTGACGGTTGGATCGAAGATAGTTCTCCAGAACATATATTTTTCCATGGGGGAACAATTGAATATCACCACCAAATATTGACATAGGTCAATAATTTTCAATGGAACCCTGTAGATATTTTTGATAGAGGTTAAAAATAACTCTTCCAAAGACATATCACAAGTGGACATTCATTTTCCTAATGGAGACGCAGGAGACATTTTTTCTGGAATCATTATTTTCACTAAGCAAGCATCAATCATATGTGCCAATCAGAATTCCTTTCAATGATTCTATCAAATAATATTCTTGTTCTTGAAGTTTTTTCAATCTTTTGAATAGACAATTCAAATTAGCATCAAAGTATAATGAATACAAGAGGCGTCTTGTGAGTGTGTCAAGCCTGCACCTATGAATAATTACCTCCTCTTCGATGTGAATCAGGAATAAGTATACCATTTCCTCTTCTGAGTTCACGAGAGAATTCAAGACAGAAAATGTGATTTGAGTGAATTACTGAAAGAATCCTGATTGGCGATGTATGAAAAATTTCCCATATTTCATCAGGTTGCTCAACAAAAATGTAATCGATGACGTAATAGTGTCGACCTCTCGAATTTGAAAAAAATGTATAATATATAAGGAAGAAACAGTATACTATAGGTGTGGAACCGATTCTTGTGGAACACCGTTGAGTATTAGTCTCAGAATAATAACCATCCCTGCACACAATCTGATTTTGTTTGCATTGAACCAATCCCAAGCTATACCTCTGAATCCATACTTGCTAAGTCTTTGCAAGAGCAATCGAAATGGTTTTCGCATCAGTCAAGCGCTTCAAAAAAATAACAAAAGATTGCTACAATCAACATAATATCATAGTGAGCAAACGAAACAAAAGCAAGATGACTCATTTTTTTTCCTTCATCCTCGGAAGGTGCAGTTCAGAATGTTTTTCCATTTATTCATTACGTATAGCTGGAGAGGTTTTTCACAGCTGAATAAATCCAGAGAATGAAGTGAATGTACACAAAAGGAGATGCAAAAGCGTATGTCGCTAGTTGAGATTGTTAGATATATAAGGGTAGGTTGAATCACGTCTATTTCTGAATGTGTTTCATGTCATCGATCAAATAGTTCGAGAGATCGGGATTTGAGACATTCAAGGAGATAATAGTTGACATGACGAGAGTCTCACGGATACGTTACTATTATTACAGAGGCGAGGATGCTGAAAGAGTCTATATATTTCTTTTTGAGTTGTCACATCACAGCGTAAAGAATTTGATTTTCAGTCACCTGTTCATCAACATTTTTCATTCAATAGGACAGGGCGAAAATTCATACAGTCAACTCCATCAAAACTATACTTCAACGTAAACAGTTCATAGAAGGGACATGTTTTGAAGCTTCAAAGCTTCATCATCAGCAATAAGTTACAAAGGAGCACTAAATGGTACTGAATTCCATTACTATCTCAAAAGGATTCATTTCATACTTACCTACCTAACCTGAAAATTCTGACAGTACTGCTTACGGGACACTGTAGTCTAAGACACCACCTATAGTGTAGTAAATTCGAGACCCTATCGTGTCGTTTTTTTTTTCTGACGTAGAACCAGGTCAGACATGGTAGGTTTTGTTAACCATATCACTAGGTATATGAAATCGTATTTTACGACATTTTTTTGTGGTCTGGATCTTTTTAAATGAGAAAAAACTGAAAAAAATGCACTTAAAATGAAATGTATTTTTTTTTGTTTCTACCGTCATATCTTTGAAATCAATAGAGATATTGAAGTGTTTTTTTTTCTAGATTGAACTGAACACAATAGCGCTTCAAACAGTACCGATGGATTTTGCAAAATATGCTTCTTTCATTTTTCAAAAATCAAGAGAGCATGGAATTCAAAATTTATGCATTACAATTTGCACCAATCGAGAAACTTTTTTATCTTTGAAAATTTTTGTATAGATATAGCGAAACAAATGAAGCTTATATATAATAAAAGTTTTTGAGTTGATTAGTTCGCCCCCATTTTGTATAGTTTGGTAATAGTGATTTTTTTTATTACTCGCTCAATATCGGCACGCGCCACCAGAATTTGATGTAAACGGCATTCAGCGTAACATCTACATGCGTCGAGTTTTGAAATTCACGATATTTATAAGAAGTTCTCTGAGACAATGGGAGTGTATTATTTGTGAAAAAAGTGTGCGCGATGATGACTAATCTGTGGTACATAGACCTAGAATACAAGGATTGTTGTCACTAATGCTAGTGCTGAGAGCAGAAAAGACAAAAGAAATTCTGTCGCAAAAAAAAGTATTTTGAATGGTGACCTAAAAATGAAGTACCATTTAGACTGCCAAAAATCGTACACAAGCTTTCAAAATATTGATAGTATTTTGCAAAATGACAGTGAGGCCGGACCCTCAAATTATTCTGGAACTCGGTTTAAATCACAAACATTTGATATCAGAAAAATGTGCCTCATCTGCACTTGTACTGGAGCAAAAAAGAAGAAAAGTTTGATATCTGAAAAATGTGCATGGTTCCTACTTTAAAAATTAGTTATTTATTATACAAGGGAAAAAAGTAGTAGATTTTAGCTCCAGGTTGTGTTGTCTCCCGACGCGTAGCGGAGGGAGACAAAAAACCGTGAGCTAAAATCTAATATTTTTCCCGTGTATAATACACTATTTTTTTCTGTGACAGAAGGAAGGACGAATCAATATTGAGAAGATATTACATTATTTCGAAATCTGAAAATTATCGACGTGAAATTTCAAGTTTTTAACAGTAGGGACACCTGCGTTTTATAGACATCTTTATCATTCTTTTGAAGTAATCAAATATCTGATGTCACTTATGTCAGTTCAATTCTGTGATTTGATTTTAAAAAATTGCGAATTCAGTAGTTGTTTAGTAATATACGAAACCGCGAAGTCGAATGGAAGATAAAAGGACTTGCAGTTCTTTCTCGGAGACGGTATTATTGACTCATTTTTCGGAACTATAGCACAACAAAGGCCATTAACAGAGTATATATATGTGATATATATCCGGGAAAGAAGTACTCACTTTTTTCCCACGGGAAAAAAGTAATTTATGAAAAGTGACATTTTATAACCTGCCAACAGAGATGAAATGCCAAACTTTTTTCCCGTCACAGAAAAAAAGTAATTTTTTAGCATTTTACTGCATAATGAATACATATTCTTTTCAGGCAGTGGAAGCGCTACTCTTAATAATATAATGTAATGTAATGACATAAATATGATATCCAAATTAAGTGGCTATGATGATTTATTTGCATTTGATGCGAAATATCATGAATCATGTTATAGCCATTATATATCTAAGAGGAACTTGAATTCACACAAAATAAAAAAGCGATTTCCACTTCATCTGCAATATCAAAAGAAGACAGCTAACTCCTCAACAAGTGGTAATGATTTTCAGGAGAATATTTTCCTTCCCAAAGAAATGTCTGAAATTCAAATTGCTGCCATCATACGTGATGCAATGGATTCATTCAAATCAAAGAGTGGCTTTCCAACACCAGATAATATAAATAGAGATGAGTTTCAGAATGAGGTTCCAAATATTTTACACCTATTTGTGTCATGGCTTATAGATGCAAAGTTATTTGCAGAGATAAATATTGCAGTTGAAGATTCTTTAATTCAAGTAGTTTATTGCTTATATTTTTACAGGCTCAATATGGAGAAAAATGGCGAATTAGCAGTGATTCCAAGAAATATCATACTGGGACTTTTCGACAAGTTTCATAGAAAAAATTCTTTTCATGTCGGTTAGGGTTTACATTTGTATCACCACGTTCCAAGCAAACACATTTTGTTTGGTCACACTATCCTGACTTGGACTTACTTGTTCCTAAAACGAAGTCCGTCACATAACAACTTCGTTAGCGAAACAAGAAATCGTCGACAGAGAAAATATTTATGTACCCAAATGTATAGGACATGTTTTCGATGAGAAAAATAATGACATTTTTGCAAGTATTGATAATTTTGATTCGAACGAAAAAACTATTGATGGAAAACGAACAACACATGCTATGGCTATGATTGTATTTCAAGAAAAACAGTCTTTGCAACCAATAAGAGAACGAATTAAAGAAAGTAGATTAGCTCTAACCAAAGAAAAAACCGATAAGAGTTCACAGCGAACTGAAAAACATCATAAGCCTAAACCTCGCCCTATATACCTTCTGAATCCAAATTTCCAACAATAATCCGAAAGAATTCGAATAAAAGTTGTTTTATGCATACGTTTTCAGTTCCGGTCAAAAATGTTTAAATAATCATTCTGGAGGAAAGAATTTAGTTTGAAACATTGATTGATATATCAAGTATCATTTGGATAGTTCAATGATTTGAAATAAAAACAATAAAAGGTATTATCCCATCAGAAGTCCGACCATAAACGTACGTACGGATCTGCTATGAAGAGAGCCGGGCGCGCGCGAGCGCAATTTTAGCCCGTTTTGAAAAAATCGCTGACTGTATACATACATACATATATGAAAAATTATCATTCCAAAAACTTGTTTCATACTTCCTCTCCATTTTGTTCGCATAATGTATACACAAATTTCCAATAATAAACTTTTTTCTCGATTGCTATAAATTACATCTACAAAAATATCGATGTCAAGTTTGTTATCATTTCAACAGATCGAATAAAAATATGTCAAGATCACAAAGTAGGTGGTTAGAACCGCTTTTGAGTCTTCATCAATTTAAAAAAAAAATCAGCCTGAAACCACAATTACTTTGAGAGTTATAACGGTGGAGACGTAAAAAAACATTTTTTACATATTAATCAATTTTTTCGAGTTTTTTGAAATTAAAAAGTTCACGACCACTAAAAAATGTCGTAAAAAGTGATTTCGTGTACACGACCACCTAATTGAAGAAATGGACCAAGTTTAACCTGGTTCTACGCCAGTTTTTTTTATCTCAGAAACTAAGCGACTTTGCTCTCGAAATTCGCTCGTCTACTAGGAAAAACTGGTCTGAACCAACAAATGGACTGTCGGTTCGGCTGTGTGAAAGACGAAACGACTGAACACATATTATAGTAATATTCTTGTTTCCAACTTTGACTGAGATTTACCACGATACTCAGTGCAATTGAACTTATTGAGACCATTTCTTTCCTCTCACCCCCGCTGAGCTTGGTGTTTTAGTGAGAGAAAAAGTGAGTCTGGATTAATTCTAGTAATTCTGTGGTTCTGTGCTGAAAATTGTGAGATTAATTTTCATTTTGACATGCTTTCAGCTTTGAAGTTTCAGTCCAGAGGTGAAAAATGCTTTGAAAAAAATAATTAATTCCCATAAAATTAGTGAGTATTGTAGTTTATTATTATACTCACTACAATAATATTTTTATGCTCCTCATTGATTGCCTCAGTCGTTTCACAATTTGGTTGAATCATGTTTTCTTCCCTTGCCTTTTCTGACAGATGAAAACGTGCTCTTTTTATTCAATCGACAACTCAGATCCGTCTCACCTCCTTCTAACTCTATTGATCTCAGTAGTGAGAATGTTACAAGGTAAAAAGGATATTTCTTATGTTTATGCTCTTGTTTAGAGACACTGAGGTTCGACATATTTGGGTTCACCAATTCAGAACCTATCGATTCCAGACAAATCTCACCTCATTCAACTATGGACTTGTCAGGTTGAAAGATCGCCTACTTGCAAGCCATATTTCCAGAGGTGTGAAATATTAACTCTCACATCATTATAATATACTGGAAACGACATGTTTGATACACAAGAATAAATCTTCGTACATTAACCATAATCGCATAGCAAGTAATGTAAGAGCTTTGACCCTCGATCATTATATCCAAATCCTCATAGTATCAAATACTCATTCACAAAGAATTGAAGAAGCTCCCCATGGATATAAAGACGATTGGGCCTCTCAAGACTTCAAGAGAAATTAGCATATAAAGCATATTACCATGATGTATTTCAATTACGAATCACAACTATTGTGAATATAAAGTGTTATAGTGTTGTATTCTTGTATTGTATATTATGTTTGATTGTTTTATAATAGAATAGGCTATGACGATACACAACTGTGATTATGAGGAAGTCTTGTGTTTCAATTTTCGTTCACTGATACATTTTAATTTTATACGAAGTGTTTGTTGATTAGATCATGTATCTTGGAAAATAAACATAAATTCTCTCTCTAGGGGTGAGCCACAATTGACCGATCTGGGGTCGTAGTGGACTAGTGGAGGGGTGGTATTCAACCCAATCACATGGAACCTAACCTAACCTAAACATTGCTTACTCAAAGAAGATGGTGTCATTTGGGAAAACTAGGAAAACAGTCGCTTACGGTAGAAAGAAATGTGAAAAAATGATGATTGGTGTTTACTCATAATATATGATTCCTATTAATTTTTGATTGAGGAAATCAGAAAACCAATATCGGCGCTATTATAGCTTGGGACGTTTTTATATTCAACTAATAGTTTTATATGATTTCAAAACAGAATTAACTGAAGTGAGTTGGCAAACTATTGAAAGTGGAAAACTCTCCAAAACAAGAACCTGCGACGTATTCTTATCTTATATCCTGATTATCTGATGGGTACATTTAGCAAAATAAAACTGTGGAAGCTGAGGTAGTCGTACCCTGATCCGCTAGCACTCTATAGCACACTGTATTATTCTTCGGTATACTGATCTAATATGTCAAAGACGTTTCTCCCGTCGATAATCCTCAGTCATTCTGTGAGAAAATGCGCATGCTTTCTGAAATCCATCACGTGATACATTGTGGCCAATAACAACACGTCCTGAAATTCGGTTTCTCGAGCTGCATTCAGGCAGCGGATCTACTGAAACTTCAGATATAGTAGCGGCTATTGAGTTTTGAATGAATAAATATCGTTTGATGTTGTTTCAGAGGCTCGTGCTGAAATTCAAGGCCCTTCAGAGAAGTATCTCAAACCAGGATCGGGACTTCGTCTACAATGTAATGTTTTACAGAGCACAGAGGTGAGTGTAATTGAACGAATGAGGAGTTGTTATATGATCCAATCTGGAGAATTTGTTTGAGATGGAGTTGAAACAAATAAATTTACCAGTTTTGAGTGTTTTTAAAACCATTGAATCTTTATGAAAAGGTAAACGTATTTCTATTTCGATGTCGACGTATTCTGAAGTCAGCTATACCGGATGATTCTCTGAGGTGGCTCACCGCTTAATTATTATTGTAGACATAAAATCGAAATTTGAGAGTTGTGTGTTATAGTTCAATTCACATTTTTTATATATACCTATACTCATATTTGCCGTTATCAGAAAAGACCCCAACTTCCGATTCTCAAATGGAATATTATTTTTGTATTTCAATGATGTTCAGTTAGTAGGTAGTGGAAATTTCTGAACATATATATCCATGATATGCGAAATGATTTCGATCAATGTTTCCTTCTCAGAGCTATAGTTAGTTTTGGGTACCTATAAATATTCCTATAGTGGATAACTTGGCAGTTCACTCGAGTTTAACTCTTCTTTTTGTTGATACAGTCAAATCATTATTTTTCGAAATTCGAGTAGTACTTTACTGACTTAGCAGTCGCAAACGTTTACTTGATAACATCTGATACAGTTCAGAACAATGTGTACATTGCTGAATTATCGTACCTAACCTCCTTGGAGAACAGGAAACGAAAATTTTAATTATCCACAATACAGTGCTCCACTCTTATCCCCTCCCCGTATATAGTAACGTATTGCTAGGGCGATTTGGGAATTGTTTTCTCTCATAATATGCTACGCAAAAAAATTTACTTCGTCAAGCAAATAAAGAATATCTGACACAATTCCTAAGGCAACTGCGATCACAAAAAAGTCTGGGAATTCAGCGTAAAAAACGGAATTTCTGGTTGAAGGCCATGTTTGATCAAAGTGGAATAGAAATTTTCCAAAAGGAAGAAGGAAAGCTCGAAGTCATCTCCACTCCTTCATTAATGATGTGAATCGACTGAAGAGACATATTCCAGACTTATAAAAGTCCATCTTCAGTCGTATTTTAGCAGTTAATGAATATATATATATATATATACCCCATATATAAATATTGTTCATCTCCATTAACTTTTAAGAACTTTTGAAAAAAACTGAATTCAGAGAAAAACGTCTGAATTCGGAATTCAGACGAAAAAGTCTTGAATAAAGAAATAAAATAAGATACACACAAAAGTGGCCTTCCTACGCTTTCGTATGTAAGTTCAATATAAATTTCGTAGCATAACTCTCTCGTGATCAGTGCATATATCGTCATTGAACGAAATAACCTATCTCTTCCTCGAGAAAATCGATGTGAACACTCACATAACGATGTCACAGGTTCGAAAGTTCCCGTGTGATTGATCGAGTCATCAGTCAATCCATGCACTTAGGAAGTTCTGGTTCAGTGTAAGAAATGTATGGTGGCATGCGATATTAGCATTAAGTTGCTGGAGGATCTCAAGATTGTGTCACGCAAATCGTTGCTGTCAGAACTGAATCGATTTCTATCAGGAAGAAGAGATAGTATAGTGATGAAAGAATGATTTTTGGAATGATCAACAACGTTCAGGTCATCTGATCGTGTTGCAATGATGCATTAGCGCAGGAAAATCTGGCCTGCCTTCCATTGAATCAGAAGGTTGACTCTGATAGATTCCAAAAACCCAAAGTGTTTTCGGTATCATATATAAATATAAGTATATCTTTTCTCATTATGTGCGAGTTGAATATTGTTTGTTAACGATACCTAGCAAAGAAGGAAAGATTTGTATTTCGTGCAAAATAATTTATTCAATATTTGTAGCAGAGCGCTTTCGACTGTTGAGTCATCAGTGCGTACTCGTCAGGTTAACAGGAAAATTCGTTCACAGAAATATCTTTAGTCCAGTTTAAAACAAACGACATTAAGGGAAAATACGATACAGACAAATTAAAATGTGTTTTCCAAAAGGGGGTAAAATATAGATTACATTGTGTTAAGCAGTCATTGTCGCTGCGACATGTCGTGTTGAAGTGATCTTGATGACTCACAAGTTCACTTCTGTAACGTAGGTAGGGCATTTGGTGGGATAAAGTATTTTCGATGCGCACTCAAAAGCATTATATTGAGAAACAAAGTAAACTGATCTTGACTGTTCCATCAATAATGAGGCTTCTTTTCATTCTCTTCCATGGAAAGCATATTACATCAATCGAAGTCCTCTTTGTTTTGTTCAAGAAACTGAAACTTTTTAATTAATTAGCGCCATTCGATAGGCAGAGCCTGTTACTTGTAGTATAAAAGCGTACTTCTCTGTGAACGAATTGATATTCCACCCAGTTAGTTTCTATGTGCAACAAGTAATCATGAGTAGGAAAAAGTTTCCATGAAGGAAATTGCATTCTCGCTGGCTTCTGCGATCGCCAGAACGTGACTCAGTTTCATGATGAAACATGTTTTCAGAGCTTTCTGAACAATGACTGTATCAAATGGCTTCATTAATTCCTTCAAATGTACTCAATCAAATCATGATGATAAGAAAAAGAAGAAAGCTGTTTTCACAAACATGAATCGGAGGACGGTAGAGAATGAGCATAAAGCAACCACTTTTCTGATGATTTTGTTTGTAAGTACATGCAGTGGTTTTTATTGATCTTATGATCGAGTAGGACAGGCACTGATCTCGAGTGATTTTTTCCTCAGTTCCCCAATTGTGCTTGAACTGAATCAGTGAGACTGGAGACTGGTTATCATATTATAGTGAAAAAAAAAAACAATGATTAGTAGCAATTATACTAAAAAATGAAAATGAAGGAATATAATGTCGAAGTCTTCCCTATGCATGGTTTCAAATACCAAGAAACTACCTCAGGTTGATAGATCAACTATAGGTATTCGAAATATTCATGCTGACGAACATTCGCATGAGATGGCTTCCATTTGAAAAGTTCTGAAATGTTGAAAATATCATATCACAACAGAATGAAGAACATTCATGTACTTATGAGAATTGTATAAATTGAAAGAGCATCTAATGGAACATCAGTCTGTGTACTTCATTCTCATTATGAAATATCTCCAAAATACATTTCATTATGAATTCAGAAGCAAATTCAATTAGGACACCTTCCAGAAAGATTTTTCCAGTTTCCTCTGCTAATGGTGATGTCAACTCTTGTTGATTCATCATCACCGGAAAACGTACCCAAACGAAAATTCCATTACTTACTGCAGCAATCCTCAAAAAGTTTTTAATTATCAAAACTCAAATAAGATCCAGGGTTGAGAAGCGCTTGGATTACGAGGGTTATTCAATTATGAAGGAAAAGTTTTTTGTAGCCTATTAATGTTGAAAGACTGATTAAAATCTAAATTTGTTCTTTCTGCGCTTTTCTGGTTCATTTATTCAAAAACTTATTCGATGAAGGCGAAAGTAAGGAGTCCCCCCCTATAAGTAGAGTGGGTAATATGATTCTCATAAAGTACATAAAAGGATAAAGATCATCACTCCCTGTTCAAGAACAGCTTCCTTCCAAGACCATTCATCTCCGATAATAAATTATTGAAATTTTTCATTCAATTTCGTTTTAATATGTTTTTTTCCGTCGACCTCGTATTAACCACTATATAAGTTTAATGTATATGAAATCGTTCATTAATGACCCCTATTAATGGACGATTTGTCTATTAATGCACGATTGTTTTATAGGCAACCAAACATACACCGCGTGCATTCATTGTTTATGCTATAACTAGCGGAATCTGCATTTAAATCGAAAATATGGATTTCATTGACGATTTTCCGTTAACGGGTTCGCCTTTCCAAGTTTCTGACACGATTTTAATCCCTGTTTTCTAGCACAAGGGATTTATTTCCTATGTTGATCATTTCGACAAATGTCAAATGACACTAATGTCAGTAACAAGGCTACTGCATGGGTGATTCTTAGCAGTTTCCGGATGGATGATGAATTCGCGAACCAAGTTTTCTTCATTGCAGGAGAAATGAGAAATATAGTCGACGGAAAAATTTTGTAACCAACTTGTATATTAAAAGGCGATTAATAATCTCGAACATTAACGCACTCGCTTCGCTCGCACGTTAAAATATCTCGATCATTAATCGTCCTCATCAATACACTCGTTGGTTAAATAACTATTAATGTAGATGTACCGTAAGGAGAACGATATATTTAGTGTCATCAAGTAGTGAACCGTTCGGTGAATAATGAAGTTGATTCGTCTAATGCTGAACTGATCATTCTTGGCATGTTTGAAAACAAGAAATAATATATTTCTATATATTTATATATATACAGGGTTACTGGTAAGGTGGTAAGGAGTAAATTAAACCCTTATTTATATGCATTATGCGAAAGTTGATAGTTTTTTAGATATTCAATTTCGTTCGTTTTCCTCCAAGAGGTATACACTTGAATGGTTTAAAAGTTAGTTTCTCGAAAATCTGCACTACAGTTTTTCAAACTTTCAATTAGAATACATGATCAACACTATGGTCTTATATTTGGAATGACAAAATTACAGAAAATATTTAGATCATAGATAAACTGTAGATGCAGAGTCGTATCTTTGTTTGTGAATTGTGGATTTTAACCACATTTCAGCGGTCATTTTCAGAAAAATCTCTAAGCCACATTTGTCAAAAATCTGTTAAAACTTCCTTAAGTGCTTGATAGGAATTCGTTATTTCAAAGGAATAGTATAAAACACACTTGAAAAATGCCTATCAGTATTAATTTTTGGCAGTTTTCATTTTCGTTTTCGTATTTGCTCGAGGCATCCAAATAGCCTAAAAAATGTTCATCACCTCCATCATTGAGCCGAAGATAACCCTCGTTTAACAAGGGAAAATAGTTTCCAACGGAAGTCTTTTGTTAATGTGTTGATGAAACTGATTGACAGTTATTTAATGGGGCCACATTTTTTTCCTAGACAATTTGAACAGGGAAATGTATAAAAAAATTTACGGCATGATCTACAGGAGCTTCTTGAGGATGTTTCTCTCGCCATCAGAGGATGGATGATATTCCAACAAGACGGTTGTTCAGGGCATCATCGGCTGATCGTTCGGTAGTTCCTAGATGAACGTTTTCTGAACCGTTGGATCAGGAGGTCAGGTCAAATAGGTTGGCCAGCGAAAAGCCCTGACCTAACCCTCCTTGATCATTATGTGTGGGGTCATATTATGGAAGCACTAGTTGATGGAACTCCAGTAAATACCTGGAAAGAACTCATAAAAATGATAACCGACGCTGCCCTGCAAATTCAAAATAATTTGAGAACTAGAATAACAAAGACGGAAATAAAAAGACATGGCGAGCATGTATTCGTGATAGAGGTCTGATTCTGAACAGGATTTGAAGAGAGTTGATACTAATATTAGAAGTTCTTCAAGTACGTTTTATTTATTCATGTGGAATAACAAACCCGTATAGCACTTATATTATCATTTGTACCCAGTTAGATACCTATTGCATTAAGGAAGTTTCAACAAATTTTTGACGGATGTGGCTCAGAGATTTTACCAGAAAATAACCATTACAAAGTGTTGAAATCCACAATCAAAAACAAAAATAGGACTTTGTATATACAATTTATCTATTATCAGAATTATTTCTGGAATTTTTCCATTCCAAACATAAGAGCATAGTGTTGATCACGTATTATAGTTGAAAGGTTTGAAAAATGTACAGCAGATTTTCGAAAAACTAACTTTCAAACCCTGGAAGTCTACCTTTTGGAGATGAATACAAAGAATTGAATATCTCAAAAAATATAAACTTTTGCATTATCCATATTAGTGTGAAATTGACTTACTACCACCTTCCCTATCACATTACCAAAGGGATGTATCGACTTACCAGTAATCCTGTATATAATATCAATTCCATGTATAACTCATGAAAATATTCATCGATGAATTTGCAATGTTGCACTGGGAAAAATATCAACAATAAATCACGTAATTGAAATCATCTGAATACATGAGAATTAACATGTTTATTTGTTGCAAGGCCCCTTCTTATATCTTCTGGTACCACAACAATCGTATGATCAACTATGACGTAGATCGAGGGATCAACGTTACCACCGACCTCACAGAGAAGACGAGCACATTGACGATTACGAATGCAGCAACCCGCCATTCGGGAAACTATTCATGCGTACCAAGCAACGCACAGCCTGCTAGTACATACGTACATATTCTCAACGGTGAGTAACCTGCGCCAGATTGCCATATACCTACATAAACAGGTTATTGTGCCCACTCTTCGATTGTTTCGTCAGACTAGCTCTCGATATGAACGATTGAATGAGAGTTCGAAACGTGGGGTTCTTATATTCGATGATAGATGGCGTCAGCGGTCGACAATTTGTTATTATGAAATTGAACTAGACTTCCAAGGATGTGTTCTTCTCCTTTGGGGACCTGAAGAGTCCCGTTGATGATGCACAAAGTCGATAATAGCAGGGATATCCACTGATAAGAAGCATCTAGAGACAGGTCGCAACAAATAATTCGTGTGGAAACATCTTGATCTTGAGATATATGTCACCAGTGTCATATGTTTTCGGCATATTCAGGATTTTGTTCAAATTTCAAATAGAAATATTATAAATTAAGAGCATTAGTAGTTCATTTAGCAGGTATTGATATTATACGTATTATTAGTTGAGTGAATGTATTGTGCTTCCATCATGGACTGACTGTTGCAATGTATGAGGATTATTTGAAAATCCGAACATTCGTTTCATCTGATGTACGAAAAGTGAGTAAATAAACTATTACCACACAATTTTCTTGAGTTAGGAATTCGTGTCGTTCATGAATTTACCACTGGAAGTCGAAAATATTACGCACCGTTCTCAATCAAACAAAAAAGTGTGAAAATGAAAATGTGAACTCAAATGAATGTCATGATGCCTGTGAATTGGGTTTGAAACTTCGGAAATTTAGCAAGATTCTGTCACGCCTCGCTATTTCTACAAAGTAGGCGATATCGAGGGATTTCGAAACTTCTATCAATAGGAAGTGATAATACCATTTGACTATCTATACATCTTTTAATGAACCTATTTAGATAACAAGGATCTCCAAGTGAAGCCAAGAGTAAAATAAATGACAGTCGGAGAGCATGCATATTAAAATAAGGAAAGACATCAGTTTGCAGAATTCCTTCCAGCGCGAGTATGCTTTGTTATGAACATATTATGAATTTTCTCAAAACTCTTCTGAAATGTACGATATAACCTAAATTTCAATTTTGATATTTATTTTTCATATCTGATTGTTCTGAATCTGACGCCTCATTGACATGACCAAGACTCCACTGTGTCATGTAATTTACCCGTTAGGTCTTGTGGATTCTTTTTCAACCAGTTTTCAAAATGTATTGGCACTTTTTTTCTGATATTGAACAATGTAAACAATAAGTACCTTCTCAATTTTGCTTTATTTCATCATATATAGAATATGATTAACACGAAATAATTCAAACCATGTAATTTAATGAGAGGAATAAGAATTGAATGACCAATACACTAGATACATGTGAATGACTAATAGAATAGTTTCAAAAATGTTATTCCAGCTTCATTGTAGAAATGTTCACATGGAGCAGCTAATTTGTTTTCTGGAAAACAAATAACATTAGTCATTTATGGTCAGAAATTATATCAGAATCAGACTCACTTCAATTCACCAAGCATGAAGCTGAGTAGCAGCAGTAGAAGGTAGTATAGTTGTAGGCTTAACTACTTACATTGCATCTGTGCCGGACTTTTTTTACCACTTGCATGGGTGTGAGCTTCATAACTGAATTCTTCCAGCTCTTCATACCTACCGCAAAATGTGGTGGAAATTTCAGTGAGCAAAATATATGAGAAAGAATACAGGATAAAGATATAATTGTGAAATATTGGTATTCTCACTTGTTAACATGAACAAGCACTGCATATCTACACATGTCCAATCGTTTAACTGGATCAATCAAGCGTAATTGACTTCATCACGAGGCTTGTTGCAAAGCAGCAGAAGTTGGTATAGAACCATCAGCCCGAATATCTCAAGTTCCTTTATACATTACATCTGAACAAAAGAAAAATATTTCTGGCTGTGTTTGGACCTGTTCACCTTCCACTATTAGCCGATTCTCAAACGCACTCTTATCGCTAAAATTTTGAAATAAAAATTATTGAATAACCATCGAATCATATGGGGGCTCTGATTGTCATGACAACTTTGACGTACTTTGCCAGCTATAAAAAAAAAGTCGCGAAGGAATATAATTTTCAGAGGCATCGGCAAGAAACAACATTAACTCACCTCAAATGGATTTCTTATTTCGACTTTCGCCGAGACAATAAACATATCCTGTAAAATTCAAATGCCGCCAAGATTCGTCTACCATTTTGACTCGTGTCTTTGATATGATGTTCCGAATATGTTTAGAAGGTATATACCGATTGCACTGTCAGCTATGGTATCTGCAGCCTCCTCCATCTGAGTCACTTGTAGAAGGGGTACTTTATATGCAGCGGTACACAGCGTTCACAGTCAGTTCAGATCCCGTTTGCTTCTGAGTAGATGTAATAAGTAGATCATTCATCGAATCGATGCATATAGGAGTACCTATCAGAACAGGTTGGCAGATGGCAACATCGCAGTCACAGAGACCAACGCTCACGGTTGAACCACCGAACATAAGTTTATGTTCGGTGGTTGAACAATTGGGTGCATAAAGATATTTCAAATTCCAACCAGATTCAGCAGAGCCTAGCGAAGACACATGATAACCGAATCATACATTGCCATTCACATGCACTATAATATGTAATGATTCGGCAAAAAATCTGTATAACATTCCTGATAGATTTCTTATTGTATGACGAATAATATCAATATCTTTGAAATTTTTGAAGAGCATACACGAGAAAAATTTCTAGAATTTCAGTACACGAGTGACCAATAAAGAAAAGTTCATCTCTGAAGTATTTCAGGATTCTCTTTCCAGGATACAATTATTATTTGTATCGCGATAGGAATTTTCTTCAACGGAGAAAGCAGTATCTGTCCCTTCAAACGGAAAAATGCCGGAAAATACAGTGATTTTATTCAAAGAGACAAAGCTCAAAGCAGGAAGCAATTGTGGAAATGGCAACTTTAATAAGATGTAAAAGCTATAACGTTCCTTCTTCACTGGAATCTTCTACTGTGCAGAGATTTACGCTCCTTTCCTTCCCTATATTATGTTATGAAGAAATTAAGTAGGTCCATCTCATTAGTCGACATGATGATTATGATATCATAGAAAGTATTATGGTCTTGATGGCATATATGTGCATATAGATATGTTTTTTGGAGTCGCAATGAAAGCAGTGTTAACAAGCTATAGCCATCAGTACTTAATGTGAAAGAGAACTCTTTTAAGCATATCTATGCTTCCGAAAAGTTTTATTTCCATCATCAGATAGGCTACAGATAATTCACAAGAGT
Source organism: Phaedon cochleariae (assembly GCA_918026855.4). Classification (NCBI taxonomy): domain Eukaryota; kingdom Metazoa; phylum Arthropoda; class Insecta; order Coleoptera; family Chrysomelidae; genus Phaedon; species Phaedon cochleariae. Next base: position 70,910,981 of record OU896707.1, on the reverse strand, counting down.
ATCACTACTTGAAATCACATGAAGTTATGAATCGTACCAACAACTCTGATGACAGAACGTCCATTTCAGGTACAATGTACGTTTTCAGGACTTTTTGGGGATATATGATGTTACACAACCAGAGCTGCCCAGGAAGTACGATCAAGGTCTTGTTCAGGTCTGAACGGGACCACGAGTACCTGAATCAACGTAGATCCGCCTCTTTCAATCAGATAGTTGAAAAATATACCTAGACAGGGTAGAGAAATTTCGAATGAAAAAATTAAAAAAAGTGCTCCTACCGGGGATCGATCCCACGACCTCTAGATCACAACAAAAGACATTTTGTGCGAATGTCGATTGACCCTTCACATCGATAGTTGCATAGAATAAGATAATCATAGCAGATAATACCTATATAGTTGTTTTGTGATTAGCTACGGCCAGTTATAAATTGATTGCGAGAAATGAATTATGTGCATGTTTGCAAGGTTCCTGAATGAATATATATATTCAATTATCATTATATCAATCCCGTCCACTGAAAGTCGATAACGTCCATAGTTGGACGTACTCGGTACATCGAAATCATACTTACCCAGTACGTCCAGAAATGGAAGTTTTCAGCTCGTCTTGAAAAGGTCCCGGACGTTTGAACCTAAATCAAGCCTAAACTGGACTTCCTCAGGACGTCGAGTGCTACATGGGAATGCTGTGAACGCAGGGAGCAGGTCATTTGATTCTGCTCTCTTGCAATATCTTCTCATTCTTTACATTTTGATTTCACGTTATCACCTCAGAAAATTTGATCCCAGACCATATGCTGAGAGCACCTATACATTAAAATTTGGAGTTCAATCGAATGTTCATAATTTCCTCGGAAACTAAGTGAGACACCAAAGTACTACGGAGTTTTTTTTTCAATTACTTCAATCTGATGAAAATATGAATCTGATTAGGTACATCAAAATAGGCTTCATGGTAATACTGACAAAACAACCAAGTTTTATTGAAATTGAGGAAAAACTATTCAGTTACTCTCAAGAACACGATTTTTCATGTAAACATTTTGATACCCTGTCCTATAAATCTCGATAACGAAATGTTCCTATGCACTTTTTATCATAGAGAATGATAAGGCATTACCCCGTAAATGTTTTCGTACTTATCATACACACCCTGTATAACATAGGTTATTATTCAGTATCTGCAAAGATTATTCTTTCCATTGATTCTTTATAGTTGTTTTTATTCGTTTGTTGGAACAAGGTACCTCGGAGGGTACCTAGTCATGTTTTTTATCGGTTGGTTTTTGCAGCAAAAAATATAATGAATTATAGCGGTTAGACGACTGAATATAGTTTTTATCAGTTAGGTCTTTCATGCCACTGAAATTCACAAATTTACAATTCACAAAATGGTGATGTTTGCTACGGAAAGCAATTTGAATTTAATACAGGATAGCGAATTGTGGTATGTGGATGGCACATTTGATGTCGTGCCAAAGCTGTTTCAACAAATTTTTACCATACATGGAGAGATGATAGATAAAAAAAAATTTTTTACCATACATAGAAAGATGATAGATGAAAAAATGGTACCTCTGATCTATGTCTTAATGTCTAACAAAAAGGAAAATACTTACCTGAAAGTACCTATTTGAGCAGTTGAAGAATTCGAAGCCAGATATTAATCCCTGAAAAATCATGTGTGATTTTGAATCAGGAGTGCTTGTAGCTTTGAATGAAGTTTTTCCGAATGCGGAGATCAAAGGATGTTTCTTTCATTTCACACAGTGTTTGTGACGCCATGTACAATCTGCTGGTTCACAGAAGAAATATGCAGAAGATTGTACATTTGCTAATCAAGTGAATAGATTAGCAGCGTTGGACCCGTGAACGCAACAATAATGTTGAAGGGCAATGTGACACATGTTAAAAGACATTAATTCCGACTGAAATTTGGTTATTGTATGTGAATTTCAAGGAATATGATTCGTGCCGGCATCACAATGTAACTTTTTGGTGAATATAATAGTCGTAGGATCTACTTCTCAACCCGACCCCGTATGATGTAAGATGAATCATTTGGTGAATATTATGATCACAACACAACATTGACAGATTGTGCTTTCTAATAATATCGATTTGATATCAGCATTCATCACCAGTCTCCATCAAGAAAAAAGATTCATATGTTCAGTTCAACTTTCTCTATGAATAACTTACAGTCTACTCTTGCGATTTCTTTGCGGGATTATGCTGTTTATATCTCCTGAGAAATTCATCATTCGATGGTGATTTCTTATTTTCGCCACTGAGCACGAAAGCAATCATAACGTCTGTAGCAAGTCAAATGCAGAATATCAAAATAATAAATTGCAAATTTTATTGGGATTACGGAAGAGACTCTCCATACAATTCATTGCAAGGAGAATTGTGCGCAAGGAATGATGTTAAACACGCCATTTTCAGGGACTTGTGAAATGCCGAGAAGAGCTTTCACGAGTAATAATTCACATCTCAAGGAATATTTGATACTTGGTTATTCTCATGTTTTATTTAAAGTTCGTGAAAGGACACTTTCAGCTGTCAATTTCATTAGGATAGATTCAAATAACTTTGTGCATTTCACAACTCGTTTCATATTGAAAATGTATTAAACAGGGTAGGGCTATTTGCTATTCCGTCAGAATTCCTCATCCTTTTAATGAATATGAACTTGAATAAACGAATGTCAAATTGGAAAATAGATGAAAGATCTATAGTAATTACGAAAATAATACGTGAATATGTGTATATTAGTATTATAGGACCCGACATAGTAAATTCATATGCCCTCAACCATTATTTAATAATAGGAACTAGTTTATGAATGGGATAGATAACATGTTAATGAACAGACTGGGCTTTCTAGAAGTATCTTTATCCGAAGATATTGAATAGAAAATAACAGTTCATTCATAACTTGGGGATTTAACACCTTTTTCTGATGGTTATTCGAATGAAATTATCACCACAATCACCATCCGTTATGAGTATTGGTAAAGACCCATGCACTACTTGAAGAATAAGTGACAATTCGCTTCTTCCCTCGATGAAAATATTACCGTTTTCTGGAACTATACAGGGTCGGACAAAAGTAATGCGTTGTCAGGGTCCTTTGGTTGCTAAGAATAATAATCTGGATTGGACAGCTCATATTCGTCATTTTTATATACCTACCTTCTGTCTTCATTGTCCCTTGGTACGCACGATATTCTCCGAATATTATAGGAATTTCCTTTCGTGCGTTCCAAGAGATTGACAAAAGAGAACAGAGACAAGAGAAGTTTTTTCAATGGACTGCAGATTCAAGAAACTGAGTGAATTAAAACTAGAAGCAAGATCACGTTACCACCATGAAATAGACTCACTATAACATTCATGTATTTGTTATGGCGCATAGATAATTATGTAAATCGAAATGTATGTTGTTCTATTTCAGAAGATCAATATAATTCGAGCATGGGTGGGAAATAATCATACTCATGCAATATCGTCTTCTTTCAATTGTTGATACAGTATAGTTACAAATTACACATATTTTATGTACTTTGTACGCCAACTTTTGATTACAATGCCAAGTCTTCATTTCAATGTAGAAAAAAATATGTTACAAATTTTCCATCTAAGACTGAGGCATGTATTGTAGTGGACATGTTCTTCACTATTCAATGATTTTCAGCTCATTCTGTTCTCTATGTTGAACGATATTCGGTTCAAAACTAGAATACCTACTGTCTTTCATTGGTCTTTACTTCATCTTCATTGGTATGAATCAGTATATTGATTCTTCGATATCATTATCAGATCTTGATATCTCGATCTCCAAATTCCATTCCAGATAATCGTTTACCCTTCTCATGTACAAGAAAGCGCTTGCTAGATTGCTGTCTAATTCTTGTGAGAATATTCTCAGTTTCATAATGAAACCAATCTCAGGCTGTGAGGGTATCATCATAGAATAGTTCTCTTATGAAACTGTCTGCAAGAGAGTTACTGTGTTTTCCTATATAACGGCAACTTTGAAGCTCACTATCTGCAACGTCGAACAATGCCCCTCGAATATACCATTCAGCCTGTCGACAATAGGGCCATGCAACAAGTGCTCCGAATTATAAGTGTTTGCCTTTGATATAGGAGATTAGGTTAGTCTGACATTTTTCACAATCGCAGCCGTTGTTGTGATATTTTTTTGTTCGCTTTGTAACAAACAAATCTATCTGTGCGAATTTTCGAATCAGTGGACTGAAGTAGGTTCAAAAATGAATTTATTTGGACAATGTGTCCACTCTCGAAGAATAATTTGTCGAGACCGTTACAGTTCGAAAACAATGTGGAAGTTTCCTTCAGAAGATTTCTTATGAAATGAGGTCGAAACTCTCCAGTTTTATGTCCACGCTGTACAGAAAGGCGACCGATAAAGTTCAAGTCATTTTCATTTTCAAATGGAAGCAATTTCTGATATTTGGGGCAACAAACTCTGACGTACATTCTGAATCTAGTCTGAAAATAGCTGATGGTGAAGAATATTATAGCTAGCGACTAGTTAACGAATGAAAAAAATAGAAGAAGAAGTGAAACTGGCAAACAAAAATATACATAATGACAAATGCACTCGAAGCAGAAATGCAGGAGGAAGTTGGCTTCATTCTGACAGGTTATGGTTTTGTTATTCATGCATTGAAATATCTCGAATAGAGCTCGATCCTTAACAGAAATACCATTGAATCAATGAATGACTATCGGCTACATTCAATGATACTATTCTTTCTAATTCAATGCCATCGGCAGAACAGAATGAAGCCGACACCCATGGCTCCTTCCTCTTGTTGTGCCTGTCAGTATTTGAGTGGTCTGGACTGACTGGAAGTATTAGGCGCTGTTGCAAGATATAATCTGCGACTTTCCTAGAAAATTGATCCGTTTTATCAAGGAACAAATTCATTAGCATTGAAATAACTGACAAGTTATGAATAACATATCGTTATATAACGATAGAGAAAAATTGTTGTAGATGTAGTTGTAGATGTGCGTCCAGTCCATAGGATACATAAATTTCTACCGAAATGGGTTGTTTACTGACCTTTGTGAATAAGATTCCATCTGAAGCAGTAGATAAAAACTCTTCGATTCGCTGATATGTCAAACCCTAATAGCACACAACGTCCTAGGAACGTCCCTATTTGGTACAATTCACGTCCGAATGTCCCGAACCAAAAATAAGTGTCCTTGGGACATCCCATCTCGTACATCTCATGCAATGTCCGAGCAAGGACGTCAACGGAATGTCCGAGCTGGTACATCATTTCAAATGTCCTAGAAATAGCATCCCTTAGACGTCCCACGTGGTATGTACCTGATGGGATATGATTTCAAACGTTTCTTCAGGGACATCCATCGGATGTCCCGAGTAGTACATATTCTGGCATAACTTCAGATCTTATATAATGTCCCTTCGAGACAACCATGAAATGTTCCTGATGGTTCATTCCTTCAAATATCTCTGCACAAACGCCCTTAATATTTCCAGGATCGTATTACAATCGAAATGTCCCTTAGGGATATCCGTCGGATGTCCCAATTGGTACATGAACTGTACTCTTTCAATGTCCTAGAAATAACGTCCTATGGACGTCCCAGTCGGTACTTTCAATATGTTGTCCCTGCGAGGACGTTAACTTACACCTCGCCGACAATTGATTGCTCGTAGGCTATAAGTACTCCTCGTCAATGTCCTTCACGTAAGTCCATTGGACATCCTTTGGAAACTTTTTGGGGACCTTCAACGGACTTTTTGGGGACCTTCTACGGACCATCAACTCAACTGGATGTCCTAATCACTTATGCGAGATCTGGTCCTAGTGGGACCCAGGTAAATTCGAATCCAAGAATAATTCGTACGTCCCTGGGACATCCAATCGATATCCCTCAGCGTTGCTGATAGGTTGTTCTATGGATGTCCTATGGATGTTCTAAGGATGTCCTCTGATGAAAAATACTGAAGGATTTAGGTATTCGATAGTTGTCCCAGGGACATCCCTCAAGGACGTCCCTAGTTGGTCCTCAAGTGGGACATTTGTGCGTCCCACAGACGTCCAATGGACGTCCACGGTACCAAATTCGAACGTCCTATGGACGTCCTGAATGTCCCGACAGGACGTCCTAAGGATATACATGGGACATAAGTGTGTTATTAGGGAAGTTTTCGATTTCCCAGGTTTGTATCAATATTCTGATTGCATAATTTTGCCCACCTAAATATTGTGTTTCACGTTTTTTGTCATGCTAAGCGATGAATGAATTGCCCACAAAGATGAGATCTCAATTTTCACACAGAATTTTTGAAAATTGCATGCAAGTACCTGAAACATTCTCTCCGATTTCACTTTCGTCTACATTTCGCATACATTTTCAATGAAGAATTCTGATACAAATTGAAATTGTATAAACAATTCTGACTGCAACAAAATTCGGAAATAACAGTTGACAGTTCCTACAATTGACAGGCAGGACATGACTCGAACGACTGTAGCAACTAAAGGAGCGTTCGAGAAACTTGTGTTGCCATGGTAATGTGTTCAAGAAATTGTGTTGCTATAGTAACGTGATGAATTTTTTCAATGAATCACAGATAATCAATCCGTGATTAGTCTATCGATCATTTAGCGTGGTGCTCGGCGTGGTGCATATCCGTTCGCTAAATGCCGTTTTAGTGAGGGGAATAGAAATAAAATATTAGTGCACCGAGAGAAATATCTATTAGCTGTTATACGAAATTGTATAACCATTGAAAGATTTCTGAATTGAATAGGCGCCAGCATAGTTCCCATTTCACTGTACTCACTGTGAAATATCACTTATATGCGAATGAAATGACACTCATATAGGGGTCAAATGACTAGCATTTCAATTCTGTACGATAATATTATAAAAATGAGAAGATGCTCACATGAATTTGACTTGTTTTCAATTTTATAGTCAAATAAAAAGCATTTCAATATTGAATAGTGATATTATGAAATTGAAATAATACTCATATCGATATAATTTGCTTTCAATTTCATAGTCAAATGCTTGCATGGTATTTCAGTATTAGGATGATTAATCTTTCTCCAGAAAAATGAAGTGGGTTGAAATTCTTCGAGAAATATTGAACACATATATACTTTGTTTATATACTTACCCCCAAGTAGAGTTTTTTTGAAGAACTACAAGGCATTGAAGTGCATCACAAGGACGATATACTCAGTATTTACCATGGACGTATCAATGGATTATTATAGTTAACATAGTGGCCAAAAATGTAATAGCACAGTATCGTCAGTAAATTAGAGTTCACATTCGCAGATTTCGTTTTATTTTATTTACCGTTATTGCCACTTGAGCTTTACAAAAGAGCGTTGAGAGACTTTTCTTACGACGTTTTCGAGATCCCCATGATAGTAATCACCAATCTTGGACACAATGTATACGCAATACAATCTATCACCGATAAAACTGTTCAAATCCAAGCTTTTGCCACAAAGTGAATAGTGAGGTGAGTTAAAAAAATAAGTTTCTTCAATTTGGACATTCCGATACATACACTCACCGATATATCGTGAAAACACTATAACGCCCAGAGGCAGTTCAACATTCTGTAGTTCCTCAACAAATCTTGGGGGATATATGAACAAATATGTCTCTAATATTTTTAGAAGATCTCTCAACCACTTCACTTTTTCGAAAAAAAAAATATCACTCTGCAAGAAGAGTTCACGAGCTGCCGCGAGCTAATATGTCCTTTCATATCAGGAATGCGGAGACGACTAACGATTCTCATCGAACAAGTGTTCACAGGTGAGTGAGATGACTCATTGGGGTGAACGAGTATGACAAAGATGGAGAATGATAGAAGGGATGAAATTTAATGATAATTGTATAACTGTGAAATGACATCTTTTAGGATTTGAATGATTATCTTCAAATTTCCATCTTCTAACTATAATCTTGTCTCATTTCGAATTTAAAAGATAACCTTTTTGAAACAATAAGAGTGATTTGAAAGGGTGACCTGTTTCACGTTGAGAACGTGAACTTTTCACGTTCATCCGATGACATTTCGTGGTTAAAATGTTTCATTTGGCGGTTATAAGAAGTTTTTAAATAGAGACATGTATAACTGGACTCTTCTCGGTGTGTCATGACCGCATCCAAGTACATTTTTGGAAACATGCTAATTCTTATCTTGCTCCCTGGAGTCTGGAACAAAATTTTATTCATTTATTCATTTATTTATTTATACTGCAAAACAAACAGGCAAAGCCCTTTCACATGTTCACAGTTGTAGAATAATAATATATAGTAAACAGTATGCAAATGCACAAAAATACGACACAAAAAACATCTTAACAACAGAAAAAAATGATTATCAATATATATGCAGATGATAGTACCCTCCATACAGCGTTCTCTTCCAGAATTCCTATTTCTTCCCAGGAAACTAAGAACACACGGCGCAGGCAGGTCAATGCTGTCAATGAAGACCTTGCTGAAATCACAGCCTGGGGAACCAACAACCTAGTTGAATTCAACGCCACCAAAACTCAAGCCTGTATTTTCTCTAGAAAGGCGGAACTCAGTATGCCCGACATTGTAATGTCTGGCACCACCATCCCCACCAAACCCACCATATCTATGCTCGGTATTTCCATCAGCAACACTCTTTCATGGGATAATCATGTCAGATCCATCGCAAAAGCTGCTTCACAAAAACTCGGATTCTTGTTCCGTGCGAAATGCTACTTTACACCTCAACAGCTCCTCATGATCTACAAAGCGCAGATACGGCCTGTTCTAGAATACTGTTCCCACATATGGGGTTCAGCACCGAAACATACGCTGATGCTCTTAGATTCCATCCAGAGAAGAGCCATCCGCCTGGTGGGTGACGCCACACTCACTCGCTCTTTGACATCATTGGAACACCGTAGAAAGGTCGGCGACCTTTCACTTTTCTATCGATACTTCCACGGGAAATGTTCTTCGGAAATCTCTGCTATCATCCCTTCACTAGCAATACCAGTCAGACGAACTAGACAAGCCCAGTCAGCACATCCCTTCGTTGTCAACCTCGAAAGATGCCGAACAGCACTTTATCAAAACTCCTTCATCCATAGAACGGCTGGGCTCTGGAATTCATTGCCTGAGGAAGTATTCCCAACAACATATAATCTCCAGAAGTTCAAAAAGAATTCCAATACCTACCTCCTATCCCTATCCTCCCTAGGAACGCACGATGTTCTTTGAACATTATAGGGATTCCCTCTCGTGCGCTCCAAGCGATAAAAAATATATATATATATATGCTCAAAATCTAAAAATATCACAAGAATTCATATTAAAAATATCAACATCATTATTCGCATTAAAAGAGTTAACATTCATCAGACACCTGTTTAGAGAAGTACTAGAATTGCTAACTTTAAATAAAATGTTTCTTCTTCTAAGACTAATATTTGGAACACTTATAGGTATTATAGAGAGTAATTCAGGTACATTTAAATGTCCACTAAGAACATTTATTACAAATACCACATCATTTGAAAATCTTCGATGAGACAATGAATCAACATTCAGTTGCAGTCTTTGGGTATTATAGGAAACCATGAATGAAGAAATGCCATTTTTCCTAAAGAATAAACATCTCAAAAATTTCTTCTGAACTTTCTCTATCATCTCAGAGTGAGCAGCTGTAGTGGGATTCCAAATAGTTGAGGCATACTCTAATTTAGATCTAACATATGCATTGTACAGGACTGATGAAGTATTCCATTTGAAATTGTTAGTATTTCTAAGAACAAAGTTGAGTTTTCGGTAGGCATCTTTCACTATATATTCAATGTGCATTATGAAATTGAAAGCACCATTGAAAATAACCCCCAAATCTTTGATATAATCAAGTCTCTCCAGTACAGTGTTATTAATAGAATAATTTCCTTGAATCACCATTTTTTTTCTTGTATACGTCATCATTTTGCATTTGCCCTCATTCAATTGTAGGTCGTTTGTGTAACAGAACTCCACGACACCATCCAGGCCTATACAATCCGTTAGTTCGCTCACACTGTGGTAGAGTTTGAGATCGTCAGCATAAAGAAGAAATCGTGAAGTTTTGATATAGTTACCTATATCGTTGACAAATAAATCGAATAACAAAGGACCTAGTATTGACCCTTGAGGGACTCCAGATGTTGCTATGAACTTTTCAGAACAGGCATCATTATATTGAACATACTGTATTCTTTTATGTAGATATGATCTCATCAATGCAATCATGTTTTCATCAAGAGAAAAACATTTCAATTTACTCACAAGGATCGAGTGATTGACTGTATCAAAAGCTTCTGCCAGGTCTGTATATATTATTACATCTACCTGCATCTGAGAATCAATAAAAGTAGATACATCATTACTGAATATTGCAAGGTTGGTTACTGTAGATTTCTTACTCAGAAAACCATGTTGTTGTGGTAGTATTACTTGTTCAACGTGCTTGTACAGTCTGTTGTGCATAACCTGAAATGAGCAACGAACACAAAAAATCCAAGAACATTATACCTATCTTCATTCGAAAACAGACGTTTCTGTCGCTCGTTTATCATATTAGCGAGTGCAACATAGTGATAGCGCGGGTGATATATGAAATGCTTTTATAACTGCGCGAACATGATGCATGCTAAGTAGAGCAGCAGATGAACATTGCGGAGAAATGGAGATGTTTGCCGGACTCATATTTCATATTATCTTCATTAGGTTCGAGCATGGAAGTCGTTTAGGACGCGAATGGCTTTGTCGGAGTGGAATGAAATGTTTTCGGTGCATATGGAGTGTTCAGAGTTGAGAGCTTGATGGAAGCTACTCAGTATCCAAACGAGTGGCTCATCCATGATGAATTCATTTTTTTGAATGTGTTCATGATGAATAACTTCATATGGTGTTCTTTGTTCTTCAACTCCAAGAACAAGTATTGATATGATATCATCAGTGTGCACATCAATATCTGCACTCAGTTCCAAAATAAGTGACGCACTTGATATTTGACCTATCTTCTTGAGAAAAAAAAATAGTAGGCAATTTTTTTTTTATTATTCCAAATGAATCCTGAACGAGTAGCAAGATCAGTTGCGTTAGTAAACGATGGGCGTAGTAAACATTACGCCGCTCATGCAGTGGGAGTTCATGAAGCAACTGCTCGTATAGCGATCCGCAAGTACGAACAAACAGAAAGCAACGTTCGGAGGGTCGGTTCTGGTCGCCCCCAAAAAACTTCTCCAAAAGATGATCGCTTCTCACGGAATCGATCAAATACTGCGGTAAATGTTCAGCAGGATCTTCGCCAAATTCGTGATGTTGCAGTGAGTAAGCAGATGGTATGTAGACGTCTGAAAGAAGCTATTTTAAAAGCTAGGAGACCTGCAGAAGGTCCCAAATTATTGCCCGATCATCGTGCTGCTAGAAGACATTTTGTTGAGAATCATGGTGAGTGGAATATTCCTGTATGGTCAGTTGTCTTGTTTACGGATGAGTCAAGGTTTCGCCTCAACATGGTGGATAGAAGAAAAAGAGTGTGGAGAAGAACTGGTGAACGGTTTGATCAGAATTAAATAACAGAATGCAAAAGTTCTAATGGTGGGTCCGTTATGGTGTGGGGAGGGATTTCTATGGATGGAAAGACACCCCTTCATGTTTTTCCGGTTAGGCAGTCGATGAATGCCCAAATTTACATTGACATCTTAGAGCAGTATGTCTCACCTTATGCAGAGTTAGTGCGGGCAATAATTTTATATTGATGCAGGATAATGGCCGACCACACACCGCAGCAATAGTGCGAAACTTCTTAAGCTACTGGTAATACCACATTACAATGGCCTGCGAGAAACCCTGATATGAATCCTATAGAACATTTGTGGGATGAATTAGGGAGAAGGGTACGTTCTCGCGAGAGCTCTCCGGAAAGTCTCGCAGAAATGGCAGATGCATTAGTGGAAGAATGGGATAGTATACCAATGGAAACGATAAGCAACCTAATTTCCAGAATGCCTCGTAGATTAGAAGTTCTTCGAGTTGCTAGAGGAGGCAATACACGGTATTGAGCAGTCATCCCAATTCATAATTGTGTGTTCAATAATAATGTTTTTTTGAATTATTGGTATCAGTTTATTTCATTAAAAAATTGTTTCTCGATAAATTCAGGAAGATGGTAATCTGCAAGGATTCAGCAAAAAAAAGCTGTAATTCGGATCATTTTAGAGATAAATCAATGAATAAAAAAACCAAATGCTCGCAAAAATAGCCTCTTCCGTATAGGGTGAAAGCATTTTCTATGCCATTACTCAATTAACACACAGGGTGAGTCGAAAATTAAGAATAAATCATGGTTCGAGTTATTCCACCACCATCAAGGAGGCTTCGAAAAAATGTTCACCCCTTTATTTTTTTTTAAACAAATGCATTACCTACCAACGAAAGGAAAATAAAAAAAATTCGGCCTACTATTTTTCGTTTTTTTTTTAAAGAAGATAGGTCAAATATCAAGTGCGTCACTTTTCTTGGAACTGAGTGTATAAGCTCTCATACGAAATTGTATAACCGTCAAAAGATTTATGTTTTCTCATCAATTTCATCTTGCCATAAGACATTTTATAACTATATGAGGAGGCACTCACATGAAAATAGAAGAATGCCTATGTGCAATTCATAATGAAATGAGAGTTATATCAATATCAATTTGATAGTTGAATAAATGACATTCTGAAATCGAATAATGATATCATAAGAATGGAAGATACTCATATCGATATAACTTGCTTCAAATTCAATAATTGAATGATTGGTATGCCAGTATATGGATGACTCAATTTTTCTGAAAAGGAAAAAGTGGGTCGAAGATCTTCGAAAACCAATGAAGACATAATTATATACTAGTTCCATATAGTGAAATCAATTTGTCTGCTACTAGCTCAAAATTAGAAATTAATCTTCATTTTTTCAGTACCTTAGATTATCAGTTGGAAGAGTTGCAGAAATGTACACAGTGTCGTCAGTGAATAGTTTTGATTCTTCTATTAACAGCTCGGCATATGCAACCATCCATAGTGTCACTTGAACTATCAATGTTTCTGGAAGATCTTTCATCTTTTTATGCCACTTTTCACATTACACTACACAAGAAGTTCATGAGCTCTTTGACTATTGAGACCAAAACCATCATCATTCCTCTGAGTACTAGTTTTTATAAAATGAAGATGGATCAAGATACTCGAAAGTTAGCCGTGAGAGAGATGAATTATTACTAGACAGGTATAACAAAGATAGTATTGGTTGTGGAAGAAACGTTTGTATCTCCGAAATGCTATGTTATCTGTTTATATAATATAAGGAGTGCAATGTACCGATCGACTATGAGATGATATTGTTTCGTTTTTAACCTCATCCTATTTTAGTATTCTTACTAGAATTAAAGAAGGTTCAAGGTGGATTTATGCAGCAAAATTTAACAATTATCAAGTAACATTCATCAAATAATAATTATCAATCAACAAGTGATGAGAATATTGACATTTATGCAAACCAAATTACCAATTGATGGATTAATATTACGCAAGCGGACATGCCCCAAATCTGGACTATCAGAGCAATAACCTCAAAAATTCATTGTTTACAATTTACATAAGGAGCTGAAATTTCGAATTCTTAATGTTTTCTGATCTGGAATAGACTGGGTTACTTTTATTCACAATCATTCTGTTGATTGCAATTGTCTTACGTTAAAACAAATTTCATAATACCTGTCAGATGTGAACAACCTTGCATAAATGCAATATCTCGTTAACACATCTTATCGACGTAGATTCGATATCAACGTCGCAAGGTGACATCGCAACCAGGAAACTATGAAATGTGGCAGCGACTTCTTCAAACTACATCTCTTCGCAGACATGCGCAAAACGAAGCTGTGCATGGCCACGTCAGTCAGTCAGTCAGTCAGTGAGTGAGTCCGACTCCGTACAGACTATTTCTTTCCAAATTCTCTGTTGAAATATCTGAGATGATTTATAGCACATATTATAGCAGCTTCAAATTGGAGGTATACAATCATTTAGGAACGACGGCGAGTTCAATCACAATAGGTAATATTGTGATTATCTCTGAGATAGGAATATTGCAATCTAAAACAAGGTGGATGAAAGATCCCAAGATAATGTAAGTGTATTTGATATGTATCATTTGACAATAATGTATATTTGTATTGCTATATATATGTGTCATGTTTTACTTCAAGATTACTAATTAGGGTGATTGTCATGATTTTTACTTTCGGAAAATAAACATTTTCCTCGTAAAGTTGAATAATTATTATTATTATATATCCCACGAATATCGCAGGTACGGCGACCACATCATCGATGTCGCAGTGTGATGTATATGTGATATGAAATGTACACTTGCATGTGACCTGGTAGTGATTTTTCATGTGATGTCGCATTTCATGTCTGAACGACGTCACAGTGATGTTGCTGGAGTCGGACATTTTCACATCGCCACGTTGTATCGGTAACATGTTTGTGACTTCAAATGCGATATCGCATGTCACAAAGTGATGTGGCGTATACATCACTTATACATCTCATGGTTGGCTGGGTAGTTACTGGCTTGAGTTTGAATTATTTCTCCACGAAATATTGTCTCAATTCATGTACCAGAATGCTCTCAATAATTTTTCCGACTACCGCCAAGCGTAACATCAAGTCTTCTTCGGATGGCTTTTATTTCACAATGTGTACGCTAACATTTCACGGCACGAACGTTTTGTTTTCCAAATACATAGTTGACTCCCAGTTGTAGACCCTCAGTTTCCGGGGTGGCCAACATTTGTGTTCTTGTTTATTTTTTGTTTTATCGGAATCTCGGCTTTGTGCTCTATGCCGTTATGGCGACGAGCCAATAAAAAAGTCCTCTGGAGGATTGTGTGCTTTACGAGGGACATAAAACTTGCAGTTAGTTTTATGGGCGAGCTATCACGAGTAGTCGCGTACGATTATTGTTTCGGATTTATCAGGAATATTGGGCCATATTCATAGAAACTTTCGGATATTTTGTATGAATTCAACGCAGTACTGTGGAGTGTAATAAGTATTTGTAACAAAGTATCACAAATGTTTCAACTTCTCATCTGTTCTGGTCATTCCTAGCAAGACTGTTTGGGTAATTATCATAGTGTCCAATTTTTGAAACCTTCAGATATTTGGACAAGTAGAGTTTCTGTTGAAGAAAAGTGTTTGAAGCTAGATACTCCAATGAAAAAAAATTGAATGAACAGAAGAATAGGTACTTAACTAAAGTTAATGTGAAGGCACTGTGATGTAACAACCATTCAGAGGTACTTACCAACATGTATAAGAAATATCACAATACGTGACTTTATACCTATCAAAATAATAAATTCGGACATAACATAGTATCCGATAAGTCATGGAAACCATCCATCCTTCTTAATGTGGTCCAGATTTTCACAAAGACGTACGAAACGAAATAACACGAAGTCGGTGGACCACAAGATTTTTATTACACAAATTGTATTGTTGTGTAGAGTTTCAACTCAAACAGTCATCTTCAGCCATATTAGTACAGATATTTGATTCACAAGGATAATAGGTAATTGAGGAACAAGCATACCTATAAGGCCACGTGGAAATCGCATTTTAAAATAAAATGAAAATTGAAGAGCTGTGGTCATTTGTCCAACAATCAGTCCTATAAAGGAATGCTAAAATTTTTGTACCGACTAAACAGCCAAAAGAACCCAACTATCATAAGGTTCAACATTGGCACAAATTTAGTGAACTATTATTTATCGATTCATTCAAAGGAGTTTCATTCTCAAATGGCCATTTTCGTGAATATGCTTGGCACTTCGCCTTTTCTTTGGCTCTTGTCTTCCACAAAAATGGCCATCTGAAGATGAAAGTCCTTTGAGGGGTTCTTTTAGCTGTTTAGTCGTTCAAAAATTTCAGCATTCTTTTACCGAACTGATTTTTAGACAAATGACCACAGCTCTTTCATTTTTGTTCTATTTTTTAATGCGATTTCCACGTGGGCTTATGGGTTTGTTCGTTCCCCAATAACTTATTATCCTTGTAAATTAAATATCTTCACAGGTACTGTGTACTAGTGTGTCTGAAGATGGCTGTTTGAGCTGAAACTATTCACAACAATACAATTTGTGTAATAAAAATCTAGTGGTCGACCGACTTGGTGTTAATTTGTTTTTTCTTCGACAATATCGAGGATAATATAGTATCTCAGGACTTTTTTTCAAATTCAGTTTTCAATGCGATAGGAAACGAAATTACAACTTAAATGAATATAGAACTGACGAATGGATGGATATTGGATGATATTTCACGATTTGGATATCGGAAACTTTGTCGTATAGGCTTCTTAATGGTTGTATTTTGAATTCTGGGTGTTTCTGTTTGTGGCTTGAGCCCTGTTGGGTATTTTTCTGATCTATAATGTCTATATTGGTGTGCTTCTAGAACACTTCCAAACATGACTTGATTCTTCTGTTAACTCATTAAATTATCAATAGCTCATCTGCTCCATCTATCCAAATATCAAAAAAAGTGTATAGGGTGATTCATAAGTTATGATTAATTGAAAATATGGGGGAAATCAATAAATCAGTCTGTATCTCGGCTATAAAGAATGATAGACCCATGAAACATTGATTATTCAGAAGCACCTTGGTGAGTCGGTGTCCTTCATCTACCCTTACTGCATGCACATTCCGCAATGAATCACCCTGTATAAATACTGAATCGTTGAGAATATAGTTGGTTTGGTGCTCTATCTCATTTGAATCTTCAAAATATTGGATATAGATCTGACTAAGCTGAATTGAAAGATTTGAACTGGAAGCGATCTTGCAGTTGATATTGGGCTTCATTTACCATGAAACTATTCATGAAACCAATACACGCACAGGCAATCCCGATTATTTTCATCGCAGCCAATGGAATAATGGGGACTGCCTCTAGTTATCTGCACCTTGCATACTTCTCTTTTCACCACGTCGTCCATCACATCTACCCCTCAGAAGCAGCGGGTGGATCTAGATGATATTGTGGAATATTTATGGCACGCAATAATTTTCACATGACGGAAAAATTACTTGTATCGTCTGGTTATTCCGAGAGGCCTGAGCATTTTGCATATTATTTGCAGGCACGGGTGCATGAAGAGGGGATTATCGTTCATTCTTGGGAATTAATAGATTCTAACGTTGTGGAAAAATGGCGTTTCGCAGTTTATCTAGACGGGTGCAAAATGAAATTTCTTGAGAGAATTAGGGTAGAAAAATGGTGATACACTCTGGAATAGTAAACGTTGCTTGACAAAGCTTCGCGCCATTGCTCTCCGCCCAGAACCTATTTTTCATCAGGAATGAGTTTCTTTCGTGATTTTTCGAGTAGAAAGTGCTATAAGAGGGACTGTGAATCTTCGTGTAATAAGCTATTCATCGTTTACCTAATGGGGCAAAGGAGAAAATCCTCGAGAAAATCTCACAGTCAACTTGACCAAAATTGTAACTTATTCAAAATTGGGTAGATATGTTTCAAGGCTTCAAAGCTTCATGATCAGCAAAAGTTGTGTTGTAGTATGGAGACAAAAAGCTATACGCCAGGCAAAATATTCAAATAATGTGAGTCAAAGGAAACCTCACTTGTTCTGGGAAAAAATCATTTCACATGTTGAAACAACAAACAAATAATTTACATTCACTACAATATTAGACAATGTATGAAATTTAACTTTATCCTAGTTTTCAGTAGCAGAACACATAGTCGTATTCACTATATACATAATATATAATCACATCAAGGGAATGGAAATGAACATGTTCCGGCGATCATAACTCTTTGTCTGCCTACTTGTCTTTACGTAACCTCCCGTACCTAATTGCATCTCCAAATATACAGGCTGTTTTGTTTACCGATTTCTTTGATTTTGAGAGGCTAAATCATTTATCAGAACGACGGATGTCTTGCCCATAACCGTATAACTGTGATTTTTCAAATAACCAATTTCCAGAAAGATGGATATGGCGAAATGGACCGATATTATGACCTGCTAGATCTCCAAACCTGACCCTGATCCTGATCATGTCTGGGAACGAATGAAGAAACTGGTGTATGATGTGGATATTTGTTATCGAGAACATCTTATTGAAAAAAAAAACAATGAGGCAGCAGATCGAATGAAGGCAGAAATGAAACTAGGTGTAACCACGATAAAGATGCGACGAAAATGTCGACTTCGTTTAGGAAGTGGTTGTTCTCACTCCGAGCAAAATATTTCATAACTAGATTCCTGCTTATGATTCCAACATTTCGTTCTGTCAAATCTTGCAATTTTTTCCGAGAAAGTATTTTGTTTTTCATTGAAATAAGTATACTACCTACATTATTATGAGTCTGCGCGTCTGTTATTGAATCATTCTAAAGGACCAACACTGAGGAAGATATTCGAACGGATATTTCATCTTGATACATTTTATTCGCTGATGAATTTGATGTCTACTGAAATATTCTTGACTCAGCAAGGAATTTCATCCAATTGAAAAAAAGTTCGATTGTTATTTGATGGCAACATCAATTAACGACAGTATACCAACAGATATAATTCAATTCAGAAAAATAGTTGTTGAATTGATATTTTCATCACATAGAGAATCTCTTTATATATTTTTCCGGTATGGTGAATATCAGTTTGTCATACATACAGAAACAAAAGAAGTCGGGTTTTTTTTCATATTCTTTTGTGATTTCTCCAGACGGAATTTCTATAAAACGGCTTCAATTGCTAATTTACTCGTGAATAATACCCAACAATCAAACTTGAGACGACAAAGATTGAGGTGACAGGTGCAATCCTCTTTTATCAATGTCAAAATGACTCACATTATCATCGTCAAATAGCGTTCTCCATGAAGTAGTTGATGTATCATTTTTACATTTCGTTACAAGTCTGATGTCGATGAACTACGTTTTTAACTTCATTGAAAAAAATATACACTCAGACAGAATGTATGACAAAACTTTGATCATGACTAATGTAGACCCAATATTCATCAAATTCGATCAAATTCTGAGAATTGATTGAATCTCGAAAATCGTAATACTTTGTGTAAGAATATTTATAATGATTGAATATGTTCAAAATCATCCCCCCTATCACCTCTTTCCAGATCTATGTCGGTGAACCTAACACCCTGTATATTCTTGAAACATGTTCATTATGAAGATGACTAGGTATATGTTTTCCACTCCACTTCAGTATGATGGCGGTGGACTACTACCTTCTTTATTGTAGTTTCAATGACTGTATTTTCCATTAGTTCTGTTCTTGATGTATGGAAGTTTTGAGATACTAATCTACTTCTTTTGATTCTGCAGGAGAAAATCCTGCAGCAATGCAGCATGGTGGAAGAGGGCTATCTTGGCTGCAGTGTAGTCCGTCGTCCTGGCTATTGATCTTCTCTGTTCTGATAATTTGGTGCTAGTCACTGCCGAATTGGACTATACACTCATCAGATACCTCGGCAGTGTACACTGACGAAAAACTATCTCACATTGGTTTTAGTGGTGGAAAATATAAGGTTTATTTTGAGGGGAGAAACCAAGTGATAATTAAAATGATGTGAGTTTGAACTTTTTGATATGAGTCGCGAGACTTCATTGATTAGGAAATATGTTGTTGAAGTATTGCTTTCCTGCTGTCAATCATCAACGTCTTGAATAACTTTCAGAATCCGTTCGGAAACGATATTCGATTGTCACTATCCGTAGACAAAAAACTCGTTTTGTGAACATGAAACTACGGATTCCAAGAAGAGCAATATTTCAATATAATATAAATTATGTGGATCAAAAAGACAAAATTCTGTTTCTATTTGCATCTTCATCATCAGTGGCAAATTTCAACCAGAGACCTCTTGGAACTAAACATTCATTGGGAATATCGATCAACTGAATCAATCTCCATCAAATTCAATCTGAAGATATTTCAATTGTAACAAATCAGCAGATTCAAATGAAGTCTGAACTTATAATAATTGCTACAATGATGAGATTTGAATTCAATTAGAGTAGGACTACTGATGAGGAAGTCGTGAAGAGAAATGAAAATCAAATTTTTTGTCCCACGGTTTATTCAAATTGATGATAAGTCTGTAAATTTAATAATCAGAAAATCTGAAATGTTGAAAAAATATTTTATATGGAATCATAATATCTATGCTAAATTACCTATTGGAACAAAAATATACCCGATGTGTAAAAATTTTCTATTACATCGTGTTCATACAAGAAAGAATCATGAAGTCTTATTTCAATGCAAAATATCATTGAGAGAACTGTGTTATTAAAGAGCTAACATCTTTTTTTTATATTTTCGTTATATCGCGAATGAACAGTGATGGCAGTGTGCTTATCTCTGCGTGATCAAAAAAGAAAACACAAACTATTCGCGACATGTACTGTGAAGAAGCCTGTACATTATCTCCTCATATTTGTTGTTATGTTGTTCTCGATATATCGAAGACAGTGTTTCATCACTCATAGGGAAAATGTCAACTAAAGAATGTTGATTTCAGAATAAGAAAATTTTACTCAAATCACATATTATACATTATGTGCCTTTTGTCTTTTGAATGGTGTTTCATTTAGAAATTCGAAAATCATTGTATTATCAATTTTTTCTTTGTTCATTGAAATCATGATATACATTATACATAATAATATGGAATGATGGTAACCTTCGAATCTTTGAAGTGCTTGAAAAGAATTATACTTTTTTATCTTCCGGAGCGCAAGAGAATGAATCCCTATAATGGTCGGTGCACATCATGCGTACCTAGGAAGAAACGGTTCAATATTTACGTAAGATGTAAAGAATGTTGGGAATCTAGAAATTATGATAAGATCGCAATTTGGCCAGTTCGTGTTAGATATGGGAGGGATCAACCAGTTATATGTGTCTCTGTCGCACGAATGTGATAAGAAACGTACGTTCAATATTAAGTAGGGTGTATAGTATCTACACGTCCCATCGTAGACGACAATAATATGTCGAATGGTTTCAAAGTTCTGATGGGCGCAAATGATTTCATTTTCCTCTTGAATAAATACCCAGTATGTAACTCAGATAGGAGAGTGATTTGGGTTAAATCTTCATTTGTGAGCTCAGTATTCTACAGTTGAAATAGTTCCAATCAGTAGTGAAACACCCTGTATACTCTGTATTTCTTGTATGGATACATTGCGTTCACCATGATAGATTAGTAGAAATAAATATTAAATCATCCATGTATATCATGTCATTTTGGAAATCATTATATTTGAAAGTATATTATAGTTATTCATAGGTGAATTCGAACCATTGTTTTTATTTGTGATGTTGATATGTTTCTTCCAATTGTTGATTATCATTGTTACTTTTTTGAATTGAAACTCAATTATCATGTGAGTGTATAAAATATTTATTTAATAAAATGTACATAATTAATATGCTGTTTGAATGAAAGCCATACAGATATTTCGTTTATTTATGATACATGAATCCTTTCTCCAAAATTTATTACACCTTTTCCAGTTGTATTTCATTTTATTCAAAATTTGAGATTTCATTATTCATTTCTCTCTTATTTACTCAAACTTTCAATACCTAATATCAATATGAGGAAGGACCAACATTTCACGTTTGAGTCCACTAATGAAATCACGAAATAAAACATTGAAGTGTATTTTCACTTTGAATTTTCTATAACCAACCATATGAATGCATGTATTCAAACCCATAGATTTATTAGATTTGATATCACTGTACAAACTTAGAATGTGTTGTTTCATACAATTCGTTCTGAAAATGTCGAATTTAGATTTCGATGGAATTAATTCATTACGTAAACATGGAACAAAACAAAAAAAAAAAAACAATCAAATTCACTAATAGCAAATACGTATCAGTCAAATATTGACACAAAATCCGTTTCTCATACATGAATCGTTCTATATAACTTCACCAAGTGAATTGAGAAATATACAGGGAGCAACTAGAAAATTGACTTGAGAAAATATCTGCTTCAGAGACTTTGATGATTCCATTTCTCATTATAATACCTACTTATGGAAGATAAGATTGATATTGCATGATTATTCACTTATGTCTTTGAACAACTATGTTTCTTGGGGTAATAAAGGCAATCAATCAATCAAAGCATCAATAGTATTTCAGAATGGTCAGTTGTATTCGAGAAAGCATCAATTGTATTCCAGAATAGTGAATTGGATTTCAGATTGAGTCATTTGTATTTTAGAAAATATAAGTTGAGATACTTCGGACTTCTGACTATTCTGGAATACATTTGATACTTTCTGAAATTCAATTGACTATTATGAAATGCTATTGATACTTCCTGAGATACAAGTGACTATTCAGAGATACAAATAACAATTCCTGAAATTGAAATGACGCTTTCTGAAATTCAACTGGAAAATGTGTAGTTGAGGAGGAACTCACGATATATCGTTTCGAACTAAAATCAGAGTCACATTCTGTGAAAAATAAATCTCAATCAGAGTATAGGAACCTATATACCCAAATATACATTCTCTAGAATTCAGTTTCATCATAGTGCTGAAAATATCGCTTCAGTTTTATGATTTTGTAGCTCATGTAATTCACAATATTATTTCACCATCAGGAATGAATTTTCCTAATTATATCTTTCTGGGTAAGATAGCAGGAGACGTAACTCGTAGTATTCGAACTCACTCCAAAGTTAGAATATGATTAGCATGCGATGTACTTCATTGAATTCTGATAAGAAAATTGCTGCACTACTAGCTTCATAAAATAATCATTCAAATTTTGAAACTAGTTGATGAGTTGGGAAAACTCATGAAAACTTCTCAGATTCGAGCCAGAATTTTATATGTCGAGTACAGGAAAAACCACTCATTATTCAGATTGGGGCTTGATTTAAGTAGTACAGGGTGATTCATCATAAATGTCCCCCCCTGTAGCTCAGTTATTTTTGAACCGATTTCAAAATTTGAAATATCATCTTAGATGATTTTTGAAAAAGTTTTTTCCTGCTACATCAGAAAATACAGGGTGCTCGGAACAAACGATCTACAGGGTACTATTCGATTTTTTTAAATGGAACACCCTATTTTTCATTGTATCTTTAGATTCTCCTCAAAGAGCTGATTTTATCAATGCATCACACTTGGGGTCTAGTGGGAATGATAACAGAGATATAGGGTGTTCAAAATCGAGAGTTTTCAACTTTACTCTTTAGGATTTTTTTGTGGTGAAACTATTCATTATCGGTCAAAACGGCTCTCATGTCCGTATCTTAACTGTAGATTTACTATCTACTGACATTTAGTGATTGAAACAGATACAGGGTGATCAGAATTCTGAATCTTGAACCACCCTGTGAATGGTCCAATTAAATGTCAGTAGATAGTAAATCGAAAGTTGAGATGGGGACATAGGAGCCTGTTTGACCAATAATGAATAGTTTCGACACAAAAAAATCCTAAAGTTGAAAAATCTCGATTTTGAACACCCTATATCTCTGTAACCATTCCCGCTATACCCCAAGTGTGATATATTGATGAAATCAGCTCTTCAGGAAGAATCTCAAAATACAATGAAATACAGGGTGTTC
The DNA here is from genome assembly GCA_918026855.4 of Phaedon cochleariae. Lineage (NCBI taxonomy): Eukaryota > Metazoa > Arthropoda > Insecta > Coleoptera > Chrysomelidae > Phaedon > Phaedon cochleariae. The sequence goes on along the minus strand of OU896707.1, from coordinate 70,887,176 downwards.
TATTTGAAAAAATCAAGTAGTACTCTGTAGATCGTTTGTTCCGAGCACCCTGTATTTTCTGATGCAACGGGAAAAAATTTTCTGAAAAATCATTTTAGATTATTTCTCAAATTTTGAAATCGGTTCACAAATAAGTGAGCTAGAGGGGGGGACATTTATGGTGAATCACCCTGTACATATAATTAGGTATATAGGTGGTCAAGTAGGAATGCAGGTTCGGGTTTCATTTAATATCAACAATCAGAAGCAGGAGATGATTTCATTAGAAAATGGATTCTCTTCCAATCATTCAATGTATGGGACAAAACTATAATGATACGAAAGACAACGTATATGCAATAGCCTTCGATAATTGAGGGAGTTTAAATAAATCTCTGAGGTACCAGATTGAAATGTCCTAATAATACATCGAGAATGGTTCAACATGACTTCATAGAAAACATCATTATCGTGCTTTCACTAAGGCATTTCTCAGACTCCACTATAATTTCCAGTCAATATAAGATCTACACGGCTCCAAAAATAGCTTCAACTCATAAGGGTTAAATTGGAAACTATAGGTACCTTTTCGTTGTCTATGTTGTATCTGTTATGCCCAATAGTCAATTTCGGACTAAGCCCGAAAAAAATAGATGAAACTAGTTTTGAGCAACGAATATTTCCTAAACTGAAAATTTCAATTGAAAACGGTTATTGAGCATAACGAAATAGGTGAAAATAGTTTTGAACAATTTGAAATTCACAAAACTTGTACATTTCTGAATGACCAGCACTAATTCTGCTTATCTTACAGCCTCCTAACTCGGTCATAATGAACCTTCTTCCTGAGAACTATATCTATTTGTTGTGATTTGTTTGAAGAACATTTCCAACTTTATCTTATTTGGACGTTGCGCACTGATTGAATGAAACAAGCAGATCTTGGGAGCAACCACTTGCCCTATCCATAGCTCTGCAAACGATAGTACCCTCTATACTGTGTTTACTTCTAGAATTCCCATTTCTTATTCCCAGGAAATTGAGAACTTGTGAAGAAGACAGACCAACGCTGTCAATCGAGATCATGCTGATATTACTACCTGGGCAACCGCAAAAACCTAGTTGAACTCAACGCCATACCAAAAGGCAAACCTGTATTTTCAGCACTCAAACAAACGCTTATGCTCTCAGATTCGATCCAGAGAAGAGCAATTCGCCTGGTGGGTGATGCCACACTCAACAACTCTTTGACCCTATTAGAGCACCCTAGGAAAATCAGCGACCCTTCACTTTTCTATAGATGTTCCTCAGAAATCTCTGTTTTAGTTCCATCCCTAGCGATACCTGTCAGACGAACTCATTCAGCACATCCCTTCGTCGTTAACCTTGAAAAATGTCGAGCAACACTCTAACAAAACTTGTTCGTCTATAGAATGGCGAAGCTTTGGAATTCTTTGCCTCTTCCTGTTCTCCCCAGGTACTCGCGATGTTCCACGAACATAATAGGATTTCCCTTTCGTGCGCTCTTAGAGATGAAAAAAACTTGTTCAGAAATATACAGGTATAGTTTTGTACATTTCAAATTGCTCAAAACTAGTTCTTCCTATTATGTAATGCTCAATAACCTACACGAAAAAAAAAAAGATTTGTTGCATCAACAAATTATTTATGCTTGAGTTTTTTTGTTGGGTTGAGCTATTTTTTGTTGAATCAACCATATACATGATTATTCCATGGAAGCAGCTTGTTCAAATGAAGAATGTGGTCTAATTGAATCAACAGTATAATATCAATTCCATCAACATTATATGGATTCCCTTTCGTGAGCTCCAAGCGATAAAGAGAAAAATGTCGATGTCAATTCAACTATAACCATTTCGTTGATTTGATCAAACAATGATCATTCTGATGAGAATATATCTTCGAAACAACATACAAGTTTTCTTATTCCGATGTAGCAATGAACTCGTTTCGAACGGATCATTTGCTTGAATAGAGCAACGAAATAGGTAATATCATTGAAATATTTTGTTCATTTTACATCAACTCAAATGTTTGCCTCTAGATGGCGATCATTTCTCCTCGTCTATGCCTGCCTCGAATTCATTATATACGTGAAGCCTGATCCTTCGTGGTTGAAATATCAGCTGGATAAATCGAACTTAGGATGAGTAGCAATCCGAAATAGTTTTGTATCAGCTAAAGATATTTCATTGAATCAACCGAATATTTCATTGAATCAACCAAATATTTCGTTGAAACAACTAAATATTTGATTGAATCAATATCTTGTTATTTTGAATCAAACAAAATGATTGTTTGAGAAAATTCAATGTCTCTTGAGAAACAATTCAAGGATGAGCTCGATTGAAGAAGATCAAGAGTTCATGCAAGACCTATTAACTTGATTCAAATTTCAAATTCGCTCTGAAACAAGATATAGATTCATTCATTTCAAGATTATATTTTATATATGACACTTTCATTTGCTCCATTCAATTAAATTTTGCTTGATTCAACAATTCCTTTTTTTCCGTGTAATACTGTTGAAATTTTGGCTTTAGGAAATATTCGTTACTCAAAACTAGATTTTTTTCGGGCATTGTCCAAAATCTACTATTGAGCGTAACACATCTAATGAAAATAAATACAACGCATTAGGAATTCCTCTCTTCAGAAAGCTTTCCCTGGCAACTTTTGCGCCATCCTGCGTTACATTCGCCATCACTAAATAGACGACAGGCATCAGCATTGTTGTCACGTTTGCACTTTGTGAAGTCATCTGCGGAGGTGAAAGGCCGATACGAGGACCAGCATATTGAAGATATGATGCGGATCGAATTTTTCACGTCCCTCGCCGCCGTTTTTATCTTGCGTCAAAGCTCCCTTCTCTGAAAATAAACAAAATAAAACACATACCCAGCGAGCACAAACATCCCCGGGAAGTTTTGAAAATGTTGGCCTTTCTATCTCTGTTTCCTCTTCCCTTTCTTTTTCTACTTTTCCCTTCTCCATATGCTGCTGAATATCTCTCATATGAATGTAAGATCTCTCATACCACATTTTCTTGAATTTCAAAACCAGATTGTTGATGCAGACTTTGACATTGTGGGAGTTACAGAAACATGGCTAAATAATGGAATACCTACTAACATGGTAGACCTAAACGGATACACGTTTGTTCGACAGGACCGACCTACTAGAGGCGGTGGCGTAGGTATATATGTAAAAAATAATTTAAAATTTGATGTGATATTCTCAGAATACAGTGAAACCATGGAATACATATGGATTAGAGTTTCGATCGATAAATATATAATCGCAATAGGAAATGTTTACAGACAACCCAGTGGCAACAATTTCAAATTTCTAGATCATTTTGGTAATATTCTCGAAAACATTTTTTCGAACTTTGACCATATTATTTGTTTTGGTGACTTTAATATTAATATGTTTGATGTAGATGCCAACATCACTATACGTTTCAATGATATTCTTGACACCTTTGGCTGCAAACAATTGATACAAGCACCAACACGGGGTTTTTCGTTACTAGACTTGTTTATAACAAATTTTGATACTCAGCACTGCTACGAAACGGTCGGAAGTGACATGATAGCTGATCACTCTTCGATCAATTGTAAAATTAACTTGGAATCTCTTTGTGATATTGTGCAAGAATATTTTCAAACTGACCTTCAGTTACAACCATGGAATCTCATTTACGAGACAGACAATATTGATGTGAAAATTTCTCTTTTGAATCACAATATACTTAATGTTCTAGACAAACATGCTCCCATTAGGTCAGTGTCACAAAAACAAACTAGTTACTCACCCTGGATAACAGAGAACATAAAAATTATGCAGAGGTACCGAGACAAAGCTCTACAAAAATTCAGAAGAACTCAGCTTCCTAAACATTGGACATATTACAAGCAATTAAGGAACTATACCACTAGTGCCATAAAATCCGAAAAGAAGGCATATCTGAATTTCAAATTACAAAACTGCAGCGCTAGAGATAAATGGTCAGAACTGAAAAAACTCAACATATCCAAAAAAAGTCGGGCTGAAATTCCTCCACATATGAATTCCGTCGAGGAGATAAATAACTTTTTCATTAACGTTACAAGGGACATACCAGTCGACAAAAACTTACTTGATTTTTATAAGAACAATAAAAAACACGATATTGAGAACGAATTTATATTTCAGATAGTAAATGAAGAAACTATAATTGATATCATAAACAACATTAGTAGTAAAGCCTTCGGAAATGATGAACTCAATATTACTATTATAAGGTTATGCTGTCCCCTGATTGTTCCAATCATTGCCCACATTATTAATGTGTGTTTGTTAATTGGATATTTTCCAACTGAATGGAAATTTGCTAAGGTGATTCCACTGCCTAAAGTAAGTTCTCCCAAAGAGTATAGTGATCTGAGACAAATTAGTATCTTACCGGTTCTTTCGAAAGTTTCTGAGCGAGTTATAGAATCTCAAATTAGAGACTTCGTTAATAATAATAATATTCTACCCATCAAGCAATCCGGTTTCAGAAAGGGTTATAGCTGCGCCACGGCACTTGCAGAAGTCGTTGACAATTTATTAAAAACAATTAACGATGGAAAAATATCTGTACTGGTATTGTTAGATTTCTCTAAGGCCTTCGATATGTTGAATCATGATATTCTAACAGCGATGTTTAAATACTTCCATTTCAGTGAAACAGCATGTTCCCTTCTCTCGTCATATCTGAAGGGCCGAAAACAAATAGTACAAATCGGTACTCATAAATCTACGCCTCAGGGTATTACTTGCGGGGTGCCACAGGGTAGTATTCTTGGTCCACTATTCTTCACTTTGTATACATCACTCTTTCCTGATTCGCTCAAATTTTGTGACTATCACCTTTATGCTGATGACACGCAGCTATATTTTCCATTTCAATATTCTGATACACCGGAAGCAATCCAGTGCATCAACAGATATCTCGAAGAATTATCCAATATCTCGCGCAGCCACTGTCTGAAAATAAACCCCTTAAAATCGAAAGCGCTCATATTTTGTACTGATAATACCTTAGCACTTATCAAGGACAGAGTATTACTTGAGATTGTTGGTACCTCAATTCCAGTTGAAACTCATTGCAAAAACTTAGGTCTAGTCCTGGACAACAAATTGAGGTTCAAAGAACATATATCCTCCAAACTAAGAATTGCATATGCCTCACTGAAAATGATTTATACCCAACGGCAATTCCTCTCGTGTGAAATCAAAAAAATGTTATGTGACTCGCTTGTACTATCACATTTCAATCATTGCGATGTCGTGTATGGTCCCTGCTTAGACAGCAATGATTCTAGACGTATTCAGAAGCTTCAAAATTCTTGTGTTCGATTGGTTTACGGAATAAGAAAATATCACCACATCTCAGGAAAATTTAAGGAAATGAAATTGCTGAATATGTACAACCGTCGAACTCTACATTTTGCATGTTTGGCCCATACAATCTACACTTTCAAAACACCTCCCTATTTACATAACAGACTAACTTTCAGAACAGATGTTCATAATCTGAATATCCGACAAAAAACCCTTCTTCGTGTGCCGAGACATGAAAAAATTATTTATAAACGCTCGTTCTCTTATGGTTTGGCAGTCTGTATCAACAATCTGCACAGATTAGATCCTTCACTGCTATCATCTTCTACCGAATCATTTAAAGTTAAATATAAAAAGTATCTTTTGTCCACGCAGAAATGATCTTACAAATCAACTAATCTTTGTTGTTACTCACTTTACCTATCTTTTTCCTTTTTTTTCCTTCTCGCTCTCTTCTTTTTTCCTCTCCCTCTTGCTTCCTATCATTTTCTTTCAGAATATCGTTTCTTTACATTTAAATTATCATTTGCTTCTCAAATTTCTTTCTTCAATTTCACTGGCACTGGTGGAAGAACAGGGATGGATTAGTCCACAACTGAACCAGTTATAGCCATTTATCCACTTGAATTCTGTTATATTACGTGCCCTGTACTATTTAAATATTTTGTGGATAATAAATGTATTATTATTATTATTATTATTATTAAGATGTTATTTTGAGACGTAATATGCACTGACCAAAGAGGTCTTTGAAGGATATTGAAGTATTGTTTTTGTTCTTCTGTGGCATTTCTTTGTTTGCCTACTGGAAAGTATCCCTGGAAAGGAATTTAGTGAAGGAAGTTTATTGTGTTAGAAGACTTATTCAGTTTGTAATAATGACCATCAGATGCAAGATGTGTTGTTCGGTGCCTCAGTGTAATCAATATATACAAGAACGAATTTATCAATACACAGCTTCTTCGCAGTTGCAAAATTATGCATTGTGGAGAACATTTCAAAAATTGGGAAACCTATTTCCAATTATATATATGTGTGTAGTAAGCACTACTCAGAAATCGATTAAGAAGGTAATTTCATATCAAGAAAATATTTTTATGTTCAATCTATTTTTAATGCATTTTTTCATTCATGGGAAATGGAATCCTAATGCGAAAATTCATTTTGACAAAATTCTTCAGAAAAGTACATCGAAAATGTTTTTTTTACAGCGATTTAATGTGCGCAAGACGCGTTGAAAATGTTTTGTTGTGTCCATAAAAAGGCTTTAAAAAGAACTAGGGAGAGGGAAGTTTTGTGACATAACAAGGACATCTCGATAATTGCCGCCTGCGGCGGACATTGGCTGTTTTATAATAGTTCTATTCATGTGTGAACAGAACATCGCAGTGGAGGTTCAATGTCTCGAAATCTCGTACTTTCAACATCTCTGAGATGTTTTTGTGCTCGCTGGGTAAAATCTTAGGTCTATTTGCTGCTCTGAGTTCAAGTATTGGTCTTTTATCAGTATGGAATGATGTACAGGGTCCTGCAATTCTATGCCCCATTTAATGGTTGAGTTAAGATGGATTTATGCACACTACTCTTTCTCTAATCTGTTACTTTCATCAACTGCCATTTTAAGTTCATTTTTATTCAAGGACTATGATACCTTTATATGCACCACCTTCTTTTAATTTTGATCTCTTCCTCTAGATCAAAACATAGTCCCCAGCGTATGATACGATTTTTTTTCCGATACTCTAGTTCTGAACTTGCGACCTCTGTTTGACCATTGTAGCAAACTTTACAATCAATTGGTGTGAGGATATTCCACCAATGTTCCTAAGACAACATTGCAACCTGCTGATTCACAATATTTCACCCACATTTTGAATCTAATTCTGTACAAATATAGCCAAATGTTCACATTTTGTTTTTCGCTAATATTACGTTCATAATATTTTGCCGATATATCCGTAATATTGCACCGATATTCAGTGCCGTATTAGCCACGTAGCAAGAGTAGCAAATGCTACGGGTCCTGCGAATTGGGGGGCCCCGCGCTCCAATGCTTGTCCGGCCTTGCATCAGATCTGTACACGACTGTGAAGAATACTATCAGCAATAAACATAGGGACGAATCAAGCGATATACAAAGTACGACCATTTCAGCGGCTCTCTAATACACTCGACGACTTTGTTGAAAATCCATTATTTCCATTATTGATAACGTACTGTCTGCTTCAACCAACCGTTTGAGAGCATTTCATGAAATTTCTAGTGTTTTTGGAGTATTTCGAGAGCGAAACAGATTTTGGAAAAATCCTCAATGATGGTCAGTGCTGACACAGATGATTTGGAAAAAAGCCTAGGCGACGAATTAGTGTAGATCGTTGAGCTGCTCAAAACAAATGTGGGTACTGTCATTCAGAGCACCAAACTTTCATATATTTTCCAAACATAGAAACTGCCTTGCAAATTCACGTGTATCTCATGATCGCTAACTATAGTCGTGTCGATCGTTTTTTTTTAGTATTAATCTCAATCATCTCACATTGATAAATATAGAGCATGATTTGCTTGAAGAAGTCGATATTGGAAGGATTTTTCCTGAATTTGCCCATAAAGGTATGTATATCCAGAGAAGTTTATCTGTAATAGTTTCGTTTCATTTTATTCAATACTCTTAACTTGATGACCAAACCAAGGGCCCTTTGGTAGAATTTGCTACAAGCCCCGCGCTGGCTTAATCCGGCACTGCTGATATTGTCCCAATATATGTGTCCTACTTATTCAGTTTGAATAATTCTGTTCGATAACACCAACCTCCGTAATAAACCATCACACTATCCAATTGGGCATTGGACGGTACACAAGAGTAGTTCCCAGTGTGCGTCTCATTGGCTTTGGGGAAGATCAACTCGCTGCCTTGTCTGCCCTCCCTGACAGTGGCGCCATCTTCCAGGTCGTAGTTTATCATCCTATCGTCATGATACCAGAAGATGTACTCCGGAGCCTCGATTGAGTTGATGAGCACGCAGCTGAGGCGGAGCGGCAGCTCTTTGTCTGCTGGGATGATCTTGATGGGGCCATCGATGATTTTGGCATATGCTTCTGGAACGTTAAACCACAAAAAAGTTACCATACACAAAAAAAAAGATTTTTTGCACCAACAAAATTATTTTGGTCAATTTTGATTTGTCAAATTGAACAAATGTTTGCGGAATCAACAGAAATATATCAACGCCTCAGAGCAACCCTAGAAAATCAACGGAATCGTGGTTCTGACATAATTCGATTTGAAATGCTTCTGGAAAAATATAATATCGACTAGTGCTACTGCTGCTATTGAGCTGTGTGACATTCTGTAGCATATAGAAGAGAATTTTGATTTTTTTTTTGAACGGAATCGTAGGCCTGAGATAATTCGATTTAAAATTTTCATGATTACTAGACAATGTCGAATATTTTGGGCTTCAGTCAACGCACCACAGTGGAATTTTGAAGCAAGTTTAACACAAATGGCGTTTATTCGAAATCAACGAATGCTTCTGGAAAAAATAATATCGACTTTTCCTACTGTTGCTATTGAACTGTGTGACATGTTTCAGCATATCGAAGAGAATTTGAATTCTTTGAACAGTCAACTTATTAATTCTCTTGAATAATCAGAATTTTGACAAGGATTTCATCCTGCAGAGGAGAGTACTTTCATCCTGTTGAACACTCTTTATTGATTTGATTCGAATGCATTGAGGAAATAAAACTATCACAAAAAATAATGAATAACTAGTAGAAAACTTAAGATTCTTGGAGATTTCTTGACCATTTCAACTAGGAACTGGCCCTCTGATGATGAATCATTTTTCATTTCAATCTTTGGCTACATTTTCATGAATATTTACTGCGAGAATAACAATAAAATTCTTGGTATTTACAGAAAACACAACTCGCAATAGTATAGGAGTATACTCATCATAGTCTTCACCTTGCTGTCGGCTCTGTCTTTCACTTCATGTTGACATGTTCGTAGTATTATATGTTCTGGGACTAAATTATCTTCACTGAAATGTTATTCAGGCTGTGTTTACCTTTCTACAGATGACTCAGTATAGTGATTCATTGAGATAAATCATATTGTTGTACATGTACATAATAATATGCATGACATGTACATTGTATCCAATAATGTATAGGTAATTTATCAACTGTACACGGAAAAGAAAGTTTTGTTGCACCAAAAAAATAATTTTGGTCATCTTCTTTTCGTTAAATTAAACACAATTTTGCGGAATCAACAAAATATATGTTTATTTCGAATAAGCAACCTATTCAAAGAGACAAAATAATTTGATTGAAATATTTGCTTTCTTGAATGAAAGTTTCATTTCATTCAACAATATTCATAGTTGACATAAAACAAATTTTGTTGGTCCAACTATCATCTCATTGTTCAATCAATTATATGCATTTTGTCTATTCGACAATATTTAATTAATTTTGACAAAGATTTAACTAAATACAACATTATATTTTGTTGAGTCAATAATCATTTCATTGTGCAACCAATCGAAGGCTTTTTTTTTATTCGACAAAATTGAATTGATTATGACAACATTATATTCTGTTGATTCAACACATCACTATCAAGAAATATGTTTCTATTTCAAACAAATTACTTTTTTAACAGAATCCACAAATATATTATATCAAACAAATATTTTGTTGAATGATTATGTAGTTGCATTTTTGCCACCAGGTGGCGTTTCTTCCAACCTTCCTACGCTCGCCTCGATTGGGGTGCACATATATCTACCTAAAACATCCGTTTATATAATTACATTAAGCTGTCCTAGTATTTCTTATGACGCCTATACAAGCTGATAGCCTTGAATCCACTGAGGAAATTGATCTCTGATTCCTCTTAGTTTTGAAATTCAGTTATTAGTTTGTTGAAATATTGATCAGCATAATATTTTGTCAATTCTAAATACAATTTGGTTGATCGAACAATATATTTTGTTATTTGCACTATCCGAAAAACGGAAAATTTTGTCACTTGAATGAAATTATATAATCATTTCAATCAACTGAATCGTTCATAAGAACAGATATTGTATTATAGGAACAAAATAGTCATTGTTTATTGAACCAATTCCTGCTGTTAATTTGAATCATTATTGACTTACATCAAATGAATTTTGAATTGAAAACTGACAAAAAACATTTGTTGCGGTGACAAAATATTTTGTCGTGGATATATGACACTCAGATTTTGTAGAATTCACAAACATTTTGTAGTTTCAAACAAATTTTTTTTTCTGTGTAATTGAATATTTCACCTTTATCCCCGAGAGAATGATTTCTGCTTCCAGGAAAATCATGTTATCTTGTTTGTTTCATTTCCATATCGCTACGCGAACGAAACAAAATAATAATATTCAACGACGATGGTGGATACAGAGCATACACTTACCCTCCAACTTCAGGGTAATGTTCACATTGTTGCAACTATCAGATGTGAAATTCGTACAGATTTGGCACTGATACAGGCCCTCGTCTTTGGGTTGGGTGTATCTTATGTGTAGGCTCCAGTCCTAGAACGATAATGCGGATGTTAGGTATGGGATTAACCAGATTACAGTTACTGTGAACTTCCAAATGGGTCCCATATTCAGTTCAAATAGTAGTAGTCACTCGAATTGCAGTTTTAGTCGAGAAGGTTCAAGCCAAAACCGAAACCAACTGACTCGTTTCAGTATAGTCGAGTGAAACTATCTCCTCCTTGATTTCCTATAGAGTTTTGACTGTTATTATATACGTAGAAGATTTGAGGAGTCAAATCAAATAATGATGGCGAGATGAAAAAAGAAACATGATGAATATCAAATGCATAAATAGAAAATCTATGCTGCCTACATTGTTGATCAAGAAACTCTAAATATTTAGATTGGTGCGTGTCTTCGCGATCGTAAATATTTTTGGTTGTAAACAACAACGCGTTTAAATGCTTGAATAATTTTACAAAAATATTAATAATGGTACGAATTGGTCTCACAAAATAATTCGCAAAGTAATAAGCAGGAATCAAGAGAACTGAAGGCAATATTGGAGATAAAATAATGATCGTGCAAAACGTGGCGTCTGATCAGACAAATATATTACTGCTGTGAGTGATGAGAGTGTGGACATAGGATAGAATAGGCCCTGACATAGGACATAGACCAGGAATTTTATATGTATAACCGTTGGTAGCTTTGTGCTTGTTTTACGGCTCACTTTGGCACATTTTAAGGCGTTGAGTAATGGTGAAACGATTTATTTCCTAAAAACACGTACTTATCGACAGCTGCTGCCGCATTTCCTGTATGGCTATTGATTTCATCCCCAGTTTTTTTATCGGCTCAAATTTCGAATCACCCACATTTCGATTCGCCCACATTTCAATCCACAGTACATGCTCAATCTTTCTATATACAGTTAAGTGTTTGAGATCATAGGTTAAAAGGTGAGACCCCTGTGATTCCTTGCTCGCACAAGACTCTTGAAGACTTTTGAGGGTTGCTCGTAATGGAGCAACCGAATGATGGATAAGAACAACAAAAAAACAGTAGGATTTTATCATTCACAGCATCAAATTGTCGGTTATGATTGCACAAGTGCATGAAAATTACCGATAATTTTGCAAGAAAGCTTGTTATCTGAAAATTACAAGAGCTCATTTTCACAATTTCACAAAATAAGTGAATTTCCGAATGTTATTTATATAAGATGACTCGTTCGAATGCAAAATGATCTGGTCATTGTTATGCACAAATATGATTCATTGGAATATTACACGAATGAAGAAATTCTCGAAGAAATTTTTTTTTTGAATGGAGCACTCACCAAATTGCGAAATTTTTATCCACTTTTTGAAGTCTATTTGACATTTACTTGGATTGTTCACTGGTGTCTAGCGACACTTTTTCAAATATGTTGTTATGGTTACGAGATGTCTTCCAGTGCAATCTTCGCTCTGCAGTGCAATTACTGGTTTAGTGATGTCATTTTTCGATAATATTGCATTGCTCTCATGTGACATTACATACAGGTTTACTGGTAATTCGATACATCCCTTTGTAGATTTTATATAGTAGGTGATAAGAAGTTACCCTAATATGCATTATGCAAAAAAGTTAGTTGTTTTTGAGATATTCAATTTCTTCTGTTTCTTCAAGAGGTTGAGGGTTGGGAAGTTAATTTCCCGAAAATCTGCTGTACATTTTTTAACCTTTCAACTAGAATACATGATCAACACTATACGGTCTTATGTATAAAATGAAACAATTTCAAAAATATTTCAGATCATAGATGAATCGTAACACTTTTTAGCTGTTATTTTTAGAAGCATCTCTGAGACACATCTTTCAAAAGTTTGTTAAAACTTTCTCAAGGATCTAACTGGAGTACAAATTGAACTTGAAGTGCTTCATACGGATTTGTTATTTCAAACGAATAATAAAAATCATACTTGAAAAATGCCCATCAGTTTTCATTTTTGGAGATACAGCAACAACTTGTTAACTATTATCGTTCGTTTGCTCGAGGCATTCAAATACCTCTACAAATTATCATAACCTTATGTCGAAGAAAATCCCCGTTCAACAAGGGAAACTAGTTTCCAACGAAAGTTTTATGAAATTGTGACGTTATTTGATAGGACCACATTCTTTCCTAGACAATTTAAACGGGAAGAGGAATGAACATTTTCTATACGGCATGATCTATAGGATCTTAGCCATCAGAGGACGAATCATATTTCAACAAGACGGTTGTCCAGCGCATGATGGGCTGATCGTTCGGCAGTTCCTGGATGAACGTTTTCCTAACCGTTGAACTGGAAGGTAAGGTCCAATAGGTTGGCCAGCGCGAAGCCCTGACCTAAGCCCCCTTGATTATCAAATGTGGGATTACATGGAAGCGCTAGGCTATAAAACCCCAGTAGATACCCAGGAAGCCCTCATACAAAAAATAACAGACGCAACTCAGAATATACAAAATGATCCGAGAACTAGAATAATGAATACGGAAATGACAGAACGCAGCCGAGCAAGTATTCATAATAGAGAATCTCACTTTCAACAGGATTAGTGGAAAGTAAATACCTTCTGATAGAAAATTTTCAATAACGTTTTTACTATCCATTTAAAATAACTAGAGTCACTGGATGGTATTAGGTAGATAGATCATGGAAAATACTACTATCCAGTGATAGAACTAACCTTATCGGGAACTCCCAGTTTCATTTGTACCCAGTTAGTTATATATATATATATATATATATTACTATTAGCTTTTGCCATAAGAAAGTTTTAACACAATTTTGACATATGTGGCTTATAGATTTTACTAAAAATAACTATAAGAAAGTATCACAATTCACAAATGATGATACTTCATTTACAATTTACCTATGATCAGAATTATTTCTGGAATCTTATCATTTCGAACATAAAACCATCATGTATTCTAGTTGAAAGCTTGAAAAAACGGCAGTAAATTTTCGGAAAACTAACTTTTGAACCCCTATGAAGTCTACCTTTTGAGAGAAGAGGAACAGGAAGAATGCAATATCCCAAGAATTATTAACATTTGCATAATGCATATCGGGGTTAAATTCATTACTTATCACCTTCCCTATCACATCTCCAGAAGAATGTTTCCAATCACCAGTTATCCTGTATATATATATATATATACGCTGAAAGATGGATTCTATCTTCTATCCCTCCAATTGATACTATAATTCTATATTAGTGTCTAGTTTCATCACCCTGACTATTATAACTTTATAATGTGCGCTAGACTGGGCTTAAGTGTGAGCATTTGTATGAGTCGTGACCTTTTCGTTTAGGAGCTCAAAAAACCCTTTCTGGAGTTATAATCATACGTGGGGACTGGCTAGAATGATAATGAGAATCTGGAGCATCCATCCGGAAAAAGTTCGTAGGATATGTGAAGTTAGGTATCGCTAGAATTTAATATAAGTTGCTGGACATGAGTTTCCTGACACGCGATACTGAAGCTTTGTCCGTTGGAAAAAGTTTGAGAGTACGTATAACGAATATAAAGTGGTCAAAACCAGAAACGGGACACTTGAGAATCTTGTGCGATTTTTAACAGTTGTTATTGTAGCTGCCGTACCTATAACGGGTACAGACACATGTTATACCCCCTTTTCTTCTTTGTTTTCCAAGCTATATATCTCTGAAATTTGAAACATCGAGTATGCTCACTAGAGAGCTTTTTCTCACATTCCAGGTTTTTTGTTAATCCACTGGTTTTCCTAGAAATTGAAATAATATCAGATTGTCATTGATCACCTTGTATTCCATTCCATTATTAGTTAGGGATTTTGATGAAGAATTCGAAGATAACGGGTTTGAATTGGGTTATGTCAACCGATTCCGAATATTTCCGCCTTTGAAGTCTCTTTATTGCGCTGTCACTCTTCGAGGATATGAAAACTTTGAACACGAATATCTTCGTAGTCGTTTGAAATAACCTCATCAAACTCTGGTATCTTCCACTTCGTTACAATAATTCCTTACCGATTATTCAATGAAATACAGGGTGTTCCATTCGAGAATCGGAAGTTGATGTCATTTTCAGGAAAACCGGAACATGACAGAATAATTTTATAATGTGAGAAAGTGTCCTCTAGTAAGGATCTTCAACATTTCGAATTTCAGAAATATGAATAAAAAAAAGAGGTTATACCAATAAGAGTCTATGTCACCTTGTTTGCGAATCGATTCGGACGTTTCTCACAAAAAAAATAGAGCTCATGATTATTGTGTTGATTGTGATCAGGTCACTCATGGAAAAATTACCATCGACATACTCCAATGCGATCCCACGTTAATGACGGCAATTTTGTTTCTCAGAAATTTCAATATGAGGAACTATGTTTTCCACTACAAACCTGTGGAGGTAATATCACAAAGTTTCATCCAAACAAAGCAGGAAGCATTCTGAGAGAGAAACGATCTTTGACCTATTCAACTACTTCTAAAAAATGTTAAGCTCAAAAAATTCAAATGTTTCTCCAGCAACTTCTTCCAGAAACGCTTCTGCAGAATATGCAGGAATGGATATATCATTTCATAATCATGGATGATATACAGTGTCCATCCGAAAAAACCAACAATATTGGATATGCTGATCCAATTCTCGATCCGGAGATATTTCCAACCTAATTTGCATTATAATGTCTTCTTCCGGAAATGTCGTGGATGCTGACGAGCAGTATATAGCACTGAAGATGACCATACTAGAAAAAGTGGATCTTGATCTCTCGTCCTTGCCAATTTCAGAATTTTACTCGAATTTTAATGAAAGATGAGGAGCTGAGGGTACTTCCATGGGAAGTGAAACACACTGTATAACACCTTGCAATTTTCTGATCAGAAGATCAGAAGGAAAATTGTCCATCACGTCGAATGTTAATGAGATATGCTTCCTCAAGTCGTTGAGAATGCTTGAACCAACTTGAACAGGCAAACCGGGAAATGCCTCGTTTCAAAACTATACCGGGTGTCCCATAATCAGCCTTTCAAACTCCACCAGCGACTGCTACGATGAAAAATAGGATGAAAATTTCCAATGACTATGAGTCGAAAAATGACTCCTAATGGAGCCACGGCCCCTCAAAAGGGGCTCCTGAAGATATATTTCCTGAATAGGAAGTTCAGTTCTTGAACCAGATTGCATCATTTCATCACATGGAGTTTCGAAAATATAAAGGATTCATTATATTCAGAAGCCCTCCCCCTCATGTTTTCCGACATTTATTGTAACTTGTCTTCCTATTTTTCGCCTGAGTCGATGCCATGCTGGTGGACCCAGTTAACACAAACCTCTCTGAGATGTCGCATTCAGGTCAACAAATGTTGAAAATGCGAATCGCAATTATAAGTTGCTGTTACCGCTACGAGATACGAATTTAGATGAATGGTTCACAATGGAACTCACATTTTGGTCGATCCGAATCAAATATGAATGTGTATTTGTGAGTCTATCTAGCATATCAAGTACGTTCATTGAATGCGTTGAAAATAAATTCCTTTGGAATCTCTGTATAATATGTCTCAAGGATGAATACGTGATTCGCATTTATTACATTCCATGATAACTAAATGTGAACAGGCGTCGATAACAGTTCATTAATTTTTCTAACATCTCAGGAAATTTTCATTTCTGGCACGACCTCCCTCTTTGGCAAAATGACGAACAATGTTCAGTTGTGATTCAGAAGTGAATTTTTGCAGTTGTGGCATTATACTTCCGCAGCAGCGATATAATGTAGAGCTTTTGCTTCGAAATTTATTTCTACAATTTCATTTTATTTTATTTTCTCTACCTCTACTGTGGAACATATGAACTTCTTCAGGTTTCTAACAAGTTGATAAGCTCTTCAGTCGACACTTTTACTCGAATGGTTTTCATTCTCTAACGCATAATATCATTTCGCATACTATACAAAAATTCATGTTTCGAAAACTGTCTGCAAATCTTGACATTTTGTTTAAAATGTCAGCGAAGTTTTACGTTCTAGAAAGCGAAATAGAACGTGAATGTTGAACATTTTCTTATAATATGTCGGGACCTGATTTCAATAACGTATGTTTATTGAAAATGATGGAGAAAAATGAATTTGTCGGGAAATAATGAACTTGATCGTATACATCAAAAAATGTATCTTGGTGCATAGAAGACGTGTACCAAATTTGATGGAGGTATATAAACAATACCATATATGCAGTTATAGTAGGTATAAAAACAGAAAATGTTCTTTCTGAAAAGTTTACCACCCTGTATCTCAAAATTTAGGACGTATAGAACATAAGTTCATGTAAAGATAAGATTTTTCTCAAAATGGGTCCAAAGAATCACCCTCTGCATGTCATTAAGGAACATCCTGTATGGCATATCCCCATCTATTTATAATGGCCGATCAGTTCACCGGTAGACTAAAAAAAGCATGCATGTTGCGCACAATGTGCTCTGCACGTGGTAGTTAAGGGTCGTAGATGTTGCCGAGAATTCCATAATGCCCTTTATACCCTGATTCCATTGATTCATCGAATGCTCGACTACTGTAATTATCGACAATCAAATAAACTACTCATTTTGCAATAAAACAATTTATTAGTTCGACGTATCCCAATTACCACCATTGATATTAAGAACTTAAATATCGAATAGTAGTTCTAGTAGTACTCAGTAGTAATCGAAGTAGGTACTTGGAAATTGTTCATAAGGACTCTGATATTAGAAGGCGTGGCATCAGTGTGAATGTGAGATGGCCGGTTGCCGGTGTCTGTTCATTTTTCGATTCATATAGCGTATGATAGCGTCTATACTTGAACTCGTTTGATTTAGTTTCAGAGAGTCGGTGCTATTGCTGAGAGTGTTAGAATCGTTGATTCTTTGAAATAATATCATATATATACCTACCTAATAAAATATATTTTGTGGTTTGGTACCAGTATATATTTTGTGTTCATTGCATCGTGGCCAGCCTTGATAGAACGGTAAGTTATACCTAGTTGTTAACTTCATGTTCTTCTCTCAAAACAAAATACTATCAAATATGAAAAATAAATCTATATTTCCAGGTTGAAGCGTTCTCTATTATTGTGGTTTGGGAGGAGAAAACCGTTCCCGAGTTTCCTATGTTGGCCCACGAATTTGGGACACCCTCCTATACTGAACTTTTAAGTATTATACAGGCTGTTAGGAATTTGTGGTTGAGGAGAATTACCGGTTACCGAGATCTCCATGCCCAGCCACAAATTTGTAACAGCTTTATTAGTATAATCGATCCAAGAATTCAAGTTTGTTTAATTTTTATGAAAATATATATATTTGAATATATTCCATATAAGCCATGCATACTTTGTTCATATTATATGTTATATCCGTTTTCTACGTTGAAATATAATGAGCTTCTTTGTTACCGTTTTGTTTGTTGTAAAAATTTATCATTTCAGGTTTCCATTCCCAGTGATTCAATTCAATTCACTAATCTTATACTCCCAATTATTCGTATCAGTGACTGATATGCGAGTTACATTATCATTCACATATGAGGTCTGATAAACCCAATTTGTGAGTTCTCTGGCAACATCTGAAATTCATGTGTTTTTGACATGAAGGAGAGTTACAAAATACTTCATTAAAATACATCTTTGATATCGGAATGTGACATATTCATAGTGATACGGATTGTGATTCACATTATGTAATTAGTAGCGATTCATTCGACTTCACATTTCAACATCAAAAGTATCCCAATGTGCATTCGATTTTGAAGGAGAACAAGTAGGTCACATTCAGCAGATTTCGAGTCACATTAGGCATCGCATTGTAATGCCTGAAGCCGGTCAAAGGGGCCCCGAATAGAAGTGTTGGCGATACTAATGTTAGTCACATTTCGACTCACTGGTGTGATCTGTAACATGAAAGTGAAGCCTACGAACATCTCTGAGATGATTTTGTGTTAACTGGGGAGTTCTGCAGGCTCATTAACAGACACCCTGTATATTGATTCAAATAATATTTCACACAGGGATGTGGAGAAACAGATGAAATTTCTATATTTGAAAAGTCAAAAACTCCAGAAACATGAAATAGTATTTACCGGTGATCTAACAAATTTCAGTCAATATTGCGCCTAACAAGAAGTATAAAATCTACTTCAGCTTGATGACTCATGGATAACTCACCAGAGAATCATTTCTATCTCGAAAAAAAACCCAAATGTCAATTTGTTAAGTAATGCGTTCAAAAATGTTCATGAATTCTGAAAAATTCGAAATATATTCTAAACCATCGCACTCTGTATCTCGGAAACGAAACAAGTCCAGATTGGGGTGCGTTTCTTCAAATAGGCTCATTTTGACTTCAGAAATATGTGGCAAGATTTTGTTCAGACGTTTCAGAGAAACCCTGTATAAAATTCTTGGTTATCTGGTTATTTCACCCATCTCAGGAAATTGCCAAGTTTATCCAAGACAACAGCTGTTGTTTCAATAAGGGGCACAGAAATGAGTATTCCGCATTGAGCAAAAAGACAATGTACTTCAGATCCCACCAATAATGCTCACTACATTGCCGACAAAAAAGGCACTGTTAACCGCGTGCGAAGCACTAAAATCCTTTGGGAGTTCGTGAATGGATCTGGTATAATGATGCTATAATCCTAATTAACAGTTTAAGTTGGGCCTATTGATAAGTTGCTCCTGTAAGTTGTTTGTTTTGCGTTTGGAGTTTTGTGGCATACGAACCCTCAGATTGAACAGCCATAAAACTTAAATGAGAGTCAGTTGTGCTGATGAGATGTAACTTCCATATTGAGATGTGTGTTCTATTCACAAAATATCACGAGAAACCACCTTGGTAATCAAGGGAATTTATGGAACTGATAATAATAGGAATTGAGTAGAGCGATCGAGCTTAATAGAAGACTACGTGCCAAACATATGAGAAATATTTTGTAGAATTGATGAATCAAAGTCCACTAGTATGGATCGACTTCTGACAGACAAAGTTCACTATGAAAGCTGTTCTGATAATTCTTCAACTCTGGTTTTTGTGCAGTTTGGATTCATTGAATATAACATACATATCTCATTTCAATTTCTCACCTTCATATTATATTCGTTTATTGCCAAGAACCTCTTGTCATCATTTACTGTTTCTTCCATCAGTGTTAAAATGTCCCTACTAATCTTGTTCCTCTTGAACCATTTGATCTACAAAAAAAAGCAAAATTTTTAACAACAAGCATGCAATGAATGGGGAAGACCACTGAGGGGAGAAATCCGTCCAAACCTCTTTCAATCGATGAATCATAATTTACATTTTATGTACAATCAATATTATGAGTTGAAGTTGAAATGAATCGAATCTATATCGTTTTCAAATCAGCATATTTCATTTGATATTTCAGACAGCTAAATATGATGATGGAGTCGTGACGTATTAGTCCAGAACTGTAGCTATCTCTCTCTGATACCTCGTCATTCTGCAATGTTGAAGTGTAATTGGTCAATTCAAGAACAATGGGCGTGTTCGGACTAAGACGTCGCACCAGTCACACCAATGAATTGATAAAATTTCAAATGGCGCAGCAATTGTGTGTTTTGAAATGGACATATACTAATTCATTTTTTTCATCGTCTTAGCATGAATGAAAACATTCAAAATAATTTACTGGTAGTTTTTCAGTATAGAGTTCACGATAATATCGTTTTAAAAAATCAGTGGTCTTCCCCATTGTCCTCACATCAAATCCCAAGTCTTCCTTATATCATTAGTGGAACATATTCCATAACAGATCAACTTCATTGTAGGAAATTTTTCAAATATATCAGTACCCATTCTGACTCTCAGATGACGTGAGTACATGCCACTTCTGGGTTCTGGAAGAGTCACACCGACTAGTGGATTGGTAAGATTCTCTGACCCTGGGCATCCATCAACTAGTTAAATCAAAGACGAACCTTCCTCAGTCTACTTTCAATTTCAATCCATTGTTTTCATAACATTATTCTCTTTGCCATGGTCGGCTTATTGAATTGAAGTGACAAGTGGTGGGATCACTGGGACACTTGGAACTGTCTCGATACCAGAGCCACAATCATGTCCGTACTTATAGGTACGGATCACGTGACAGTACCTCTTATTGCATAGGATAAAATATATTCATTGATGAGAATTCCTTCGATGCCAAAATCTTTGATATCATTTATATTCCACCAGATATTGGATAGACATTTCTCGAAATCAACACTATGCTGATACTAACAAACTGAACTAATTTCGTGAGTATTTCGATTTTTTCGAAAATTCACCTTGTCGCCCAATAGATTTGAATATATCAGTTTGGGAAGCTAAAACCGAACTGATATTAGCAAGGTGACGATTCCGATACGGCACCTGGTGGGCAAATTTGAACCAGTTTAGGACGTAATTCAAGGTCATGTTTGTTATTGTGTTCAGTGTTCAGTGGGTTTAAATGGTTTCATATTTTATGAATACCATTCAACAAATTACGTTAATTTTCTCTTCTTGCGTCTCTTGAGTACAAGACATGAACTTTATATCAATTGCCTAATCAATTCTATATTATTTTATAAATTAGTATCAACAAATCTCTGATAATACGCGAAATCAACTGTGTTTGGTTGCTGGTTGAACTAGTAGAAGGTTCCAATGGATAAAATGTAGGACCTATAATATGTCCTCTAATATGAATCTCCTGCACTCAAGAGAAGTCTTTTCTGATAATGAAAAATCAGTTCAGTTGAATGAAAAAAATGGATAAACGTTGAGAATCCAATGAGTTTGAAAACTGGATGTATGCAGCTCCAACAAAAACTTCCTACCTTTCTTCAATTCATTGGTCCAATAATGATAACAATAAGGTAAATTTGTGATTCATTGATATATTTATTACTGATGAATAACTCTTTTTTGCAGTGCCTATCTGAGAGAGAACATGATTGAAATGATCAACAGTTCATACTGTTTATGGGGAAATGTCTCCAGGACTTGGAAAAATAAGTATGGTTGTTTTTGTTTCAAATATTTTTATAAGAAAAATAAAGAAGCAAATTCAATGCCTTTGACTTTTGAACTGCAATACACAAAGCTGGGCAAGAAAAAAGACATTATGAACATGTGCAGGTGGGTAATTTATGGTTTTATTTTTAATGCTTGACTCATATGAAAATCTTGTTCATGACATCCTGCCTAGGCCTCCATAGATTCCTATTTTGTAGTATCATCTTTGTAGTAAAATAGCCAATGCAGATTGCATGTACTTCCAAAATGATTAAGTTAAAATACAGCTCCCAGTTACATTCATATGAGCAAAAACAGTAGCATATTTTATAGATATATAATAACCCTGCTACAAGCAGGTCATTGTAGGTAGCTTACTTCATAGCTAATTGAATCTTTGAACATACATTGAAGTGACACAATCTATTTCTATTTGAATATTTAGATGGTGTAATAGCTAATAGATATGGTTTGTTTATAGTAGGTACTAACATTTCTTCAATTTTTCAGCAGGGGAGGGTATCTTGCAATTGAGTGCAAATAGTTACACAAATTGAAGCCAAAACCCAGATTCCTTGAAGTTGAATTCAAGTTTTTAAGGAGATATCACTGATTATTTGGGTACTTGAACATATCCGTGACATTTCAAATTGTATCTTGCAAAAATGTATCCATAATTTTACTGATGCTTGTATGTTATTATTAAACTGTATTTATTCATAAGTAAAAGTTCTACTTTTTTTCTGTTTTGTAATGTTTTATTGTAGGTTTTCAGAATTCATATTTCAATTCCACAACTACCTCAATCAACATCAACACCTCATTCTTTTTTGATGCAATTTCAAAGTTTCACTTTATAATCTTTACTGATTCCTTTTAAAATAGGTACCTACCAGGTAGATACTTACTTTTGCTCATTGTTAATTTATTTCTACAAATATGAAAGTCCTGGATTTCAAATTCATTTTTAATTGTAAATTTTCATGAAGGTATCTTGTAAAATAATTCAGGGAAAAACAGTATACATGAGCACTGAGGGAATAAGGAGTATACTGGAAGATCCTTCTATTTGTAGGTACTTCTTTCTTGACTTCTTTGGAGTGGCATAAGTACAGTAAAACACATGTTATATCAATGTACTTTCATTTTCGAAAATTATTATTAATTCAGTTCCAAAATATACAAAACATAATGAACTATACAGATTGATAAGATAGATATTTTCAATTAGATGAATTTAGGATTACAAAATGATATCAAATCACAAAATTTATGATAATATACTGTGTAAATACATTAACTGGAATCCTAGGTCATTTGATCAGTTTTATGTGGTGGAATTTCAAATTATTCAATGATTTCATCAATATGGTAAACAAAATCAGCTTAAAATATCAAATGAATTCCAAGAAGAAAACTCAGTCTAGGATGCCACCTACCTCAACTCTAATTAGGAATATTCACATTATCAAAAGTGTGTTATATGTATTATACAATTCACACACATGGTACCTAGGATCATGACAATTTGCAGTTATTGCAGTGGAGCACCATAATATATGAGGTATGGGAGTTGCACTGTAAACAATCCTCAAAGCCTGGAAGTAATATTGTTGAAGATAGGCCATTGATGGTTGTATCTACTATTAAATCCACAGTAATGCCTTTGGTGTTGAATTATTTCTTGGTTTAGATTCATTAGAGCTGGTTGCTGCTGATTTCTATTGTATGGATCAATTGCACATGATTCTGATGACTATAACATTTAGCACAAAATAGTCCAATAGGTTAACACATTGTTTAGGGATGGTTTTCAATATGTTCACAGAAGGCTGTTCACTGTTGAAAAACTCCACTCCTGGTATCACCATTTGTGGTCTGTAGGATCCTTTTGCTTGAAGAGTGGAGTTATAGAGGTATATATCAGCTTCTGATGATAGTGGATATGCTTGTGATTTTTGATATCCCATAAAGCTGTCCCACAGAAATGCACTGGTTTGAAGAAAGCTCAGACTATTTGGTCTACGATTCAGTCAGTAGGTAAGTTATTTTCCTCACATCACGATGAAACGGTATGATCCAACAAAAAATATTATGATTTCAGTAAAAAGTTCAACAATAAACACAAATAACACGATGAAATATCAAGAAGAAAATGTATGCAAATCTCAAGAAATTTTGTAAACAAACTACACACTCTTTGCCGCCATCTTGTTTTGAAACAGCGCCCCCAACGGTCGATCACCTTGCCAATTGACATCGAAATGATGTTATGCATGTGGCGTCATCTATTTTCTTGTACTGAATACAACCCTCATGGTGAAATTCTAGGAAACTTCTTGAATATTGATGATCACATTTTTGTTCGTCTGGTGAAGGAATTCATGTGCCCTGAAAAGAACATCAATATCGCACCAATGGGTGGGTTTCTAGTTTTCACGTGGGTGACGGTCTCACTATTCAGTTTCCAACCGGTACTGATTCAGAATTCGATATATTCTGATGAAAAATATAGAAGTCTGATGAATTGAATGCATGTAGATATAGATTTCTTGAGTATCGATTACCTGGATTTCAGTTGAGTTAAATTTGAATTGGATGTGAACCGGATTCCACCAGATATTGGATAGATATTTCTGGAATTCAACACTATGCTGATACTATCAAAATTTGATATCCCTCGAAAATTCACCTTGTTTTGGAGGCTATACCGAACTGATATTGATATCAAAATGATGTGGCGCCATCTGTTGTCTTGTACTGAATTCAACTAGTTTGGTAAAATTCTAGGAAACTTCTTGAATATTGATTATATCTAGCATTATCAGAGGAGCATATCAATACATTTTTGTTAGGCAGGTAGGGGAATTTTTGAGCTCTGGAGAGAACATCAATATCGCACCAATAGGTTTCTGGCCCTTACGTGGGTATCTAATTAGGTAGGCATAGGTATCTCTGACTGAAATAACAATTCTATATAATCCACTTATCTTGTTGCTCTCGAACCATTCGGTCATAATAAAATGTGAAATTTCTAAAACCGACAAGCAATGAAATTACCTCACATCAAATCATGAGTCTTCCTATTATCTGTCCTGAAATAACATATTCTATAACAGATCAACTTCATTGTAATGAACTTTTCAAATATATCAGTACCAAATCTGGCTTTCAGATGACGTATATGTCACTTCAGGGTTCAGGAAGAGTCGGCTAATGAAATTCAGTGAATAAGTGACAAATGGTGGGACTAGAGTCACTGGATGGTATAAGTTTGATAAGAGTTCGGACACAGAAATGACAACGATTAGGGTTTTCGAATGTTTAGATTTATTAAGTTACACACCTTGCATTGTGACAAGAGCACCATAGTCGTCCCGCGCTTTTTCATTCAAAAATTCTTTGAATTTGACAATTAATTTTATAAACGTCAGAATTGAAATAAAATTTCATAATTATTATACTTTCGAGATGAAAGCAGCTATGGAAATCACTTGCTGTGTAATAAATTGTGCCAATTCTGAAACAAATGGAGATCATTTATTCGATTTTCCGAATTAAATATAATATCCATCAGCATTCGCTTATGGAAGGAAGATATGGAACGGCCTGGGTGGAAAATCAATTTGAAGACGAGCGAAATTTGTGAGGTACTCATTGAAATTCGCTTCTTATAACATCATCTGATCAGAATGAATCTAAATTTCAGGCCCATTTTCGAACAGAAGATTTCAAAATCTGATTGAGAGAATCTGCTGTTGCATCAATTTACAAAGCAGACGATTTCAAGAACAAAATTCCATTATTATCATCACACAAAATACAAAACAAAATAATCATGGAAAAAGGGGAAATGATCGAAAAATTACATTATGAAATTGAAAATTTGAAAACGAAACTAAGAGAAGCAAGTAAACTACAACGTGATATATTATTGAATGGCGGTTTTGGTGCCGACCGAATTCAACAATCAACAGTGAAAAGTAAATAGACATTTAAGTATGAAGGGAATAATTATTATAAGGGCCTTAATACGCTGGAGGTATCGTTTTGGAGATATTTTCTATATTGATCCATGTTACTTAGCTCCTAGGGCGCTAAGTGAAGTTACTGAGAACTTTACAAAACCAAATATTTGGTAGGTCTCGTCAGAATAAATCACTTTTTTTCTATGAAATCTTTATCAAAAAATGATTTTTTCTCTGTATTTCAGCACCCTGTATCTCCGAAATAAAGCATTTCCGGACACAAGCTTATATAGACTCAATTTCTTAAAATTGTCTTCACATATAATGAGGAATTATAGCAATAAGTTCATCCAAATGTATATATTCTCTGATATTAAAATGTTGTTACATGCATTTTTTCCATTTATATATTAGTTGCTCTTCTAAAAGTGTATCACTATGAATTGAAGTGGGTGTTTGTACCCTATATCCATTGTCCATCTACGGCTATGATTGATTTGACAGAAAATATAACCTCAAAAATCGTATCTGACAATCAGGCGCTACTAGGGAAATTGAAAAGACGAAGAGCAGAATATATGTCTTATTCTTTTATTCACTTAAACCATTGTATTATAGAAAATAGAAAAGGACAAAAGTTCAGCTGTGTCCGAACTCTTATCAAACTAATACCATCCAGTGACTCTAGGTGGGACCAGTGGGATCCATGCGAATCTCTCTATACAAGGGACACAATCATGTCCGTACTATAGTCATGTATCACGTTGATACTACTTCTCATTGCATAAGATATATTCATTGATGAGATTTCTTTCACTGTCGACACTTTTGTTATCATTGTGATAACATATTCCACTAGATATTGGATATATATTTCTGGAAATCAACACTATGCTGATACTAACAAACTACGATTTCTTACTGAATCAATTTTGTGATAATTTCAAATTCCTCTGGGAATTCACGGTGTCACCCAGCACTTGATTTGAAAATATCAGTTTTGGAGGCTATAATACCGAACTGATATTGATATCGAAATGATGTTATGTGTTGCCCTCTATTTGTTCGTACGGAATTCAAACAGTTTGGTAAAATTCTACGAAAACTTCTCAAATATTGAATAATAAATTCTCGTACTGGTGAAAAAGTCCATGTGCCTTGTAAGGAACATCAATATCGCAAAAAAAATATTCTGATAAAAAATATATGAATCTGATATATTCAAATATATTAGATTTCAATTTGATGTGAACGTATTAAGTATAACTGCATATGCTATGGTATGTTTATTCTGTAACTTAAACTTCCGGTTTTGAGTGAGGAAAACTCTAGGAGTTTGATTCATCACGATATTGATCTCGTCGGTAATGCTGCTCTCTGTTACCCTCACCAGACCCTAACGGAGAAATTAATACAGATTTCTTCCTTTCAAATAATCAATCTTTGGTCATATTGATTTTGGTGATATTGATTTCAACCTCGAATGTGGAATGAAAAAAGTCGATCGTCTGCTCCACTGTTCAAAATGCAATGGAAAGTAGGAATCTACCTGCGATATTATATAACAGGTCCCAGGTCTCATGCTATCAGTTTTGATTCGATATAATCAACACTCTGGGATATTATACTGTTCTGATAGTTCCTAACAGATGACACTAATATTGACATCGAAAATGTGCAGAAAAAAATTGGAACGATGCTTTAACGCCACGGCAAATGTTTCGCTGACTATATGCTACCATCTTCAGAAGATAGAAAGTTCTTTAGTTCTGGCGGATTTGAAATTGAGCAATGCTATTGTCTCCGTTCAGGAGAATGCAAGCAGATTCCTTGACTCTTCTCTTCTGGTTTTTATCTTCTTTTTCAATGATTTTAATATTATTCCACTCTGCCATATGTTGTCCGTCTCCAGTAAGGATATGTTCAGCTAGTTTCGATTCATCGATGTGTCTTTTCTTCATATTGTACTTATGTTCATTTGTCCTTACTGACACCAAGAAACCTCTCTTTCAGTAAGGACGAAGGAACATAAGTACAATAAGAAGAAAAGACAAATCGATAAATCGAATCTAGCTGAACATATCCTTCAGTAAAGATAGGACAGACAACATATGGCAGAGTGGAATAATATTAAAATCATCGGAAAGAAGATAACAACCAGAAGGGAGAAATCAAGAAATATGCTTGCCTTCTTCTGAACGTAGACAATAGCATTGCTTCTTATTCAGTTGATATAGACAGAACATGGTATTCACTACCAAAATCTCAACATAAAAATGGTTGATTCAAGATTAATTAATGAAAACATTCTGTAACTCATTTGATTGCCAACGTCACCAGTTGTCAATGAAAACTGAATAGCTTCAAGACAGATACGACTTTGCTATCGAAATAATCATTTCTTATGTTGAAAACGGAAGCAGATTTGGTCCCGAAACGTCTAAAGATAAGTGAAAATTTGATGTTTTTTCTATATACCTTCATTTCTCTTTTCCAAATTCTTTTCAATACAAATTTTCACTGACAAGCTGGAGAATTTTTCTTTTGAGCTCTCTGATAGGAAATTTCTTTAAACGCAGTGACATTTTGGGGCAAATGATCTGATTTGTCCTCACTACACGTATTGCATGATATTCATATTTCCATTTTATAGAAACGAGGAGAGAAAATCCCAAGAAATTTGAAATAATTAATTTCGAATTATTCGACAATATGACATAATATAATATATGGGGCATTTAATAATTATAAGTAAATGTAGAATCGTATATCAATATCTAATAGCACCTTATTGACAAATTCACTGAATATGCGTCATATTGATGTTTTATGATCAACACGTCATTTGAAGTTGAAGTGACGTCACTAATTGATGTGGCGTTACTGACTGAGTTTCAACAAACTGGTGCACTCCACATCGTCATATATAATCATTCACCAATATTGTTGCCTGGAGCATAAGGAAAATTTTTTTGTTATATATATTTGGACTGTTGAGTCATTAGAACATCTTGAACGAGGAGTTAGTATAAACTTCTCACCGTTACATTTTCCATGGAATCGTTCAGTCTGGATGTATCGCAATGCAATATTGCAGTAGACCCTGTCTGAGCTGTAACAAGAGCTGGAACATCAGTTTTAGATAGTTTCATCCTGGTCAACTGAGCCAGTGGTCTGAAGATAGGACGTTTTTTCTCGGTATCTTGTTTTGTCCGTCTTTGACGGTGAAGCCTATGGGTGTCTTGTCGATCTAAAATGGAATGAAATATTATCTCATATGAGCAATGGTGAGTCAATGATGGTTTCCTTCCTTTCCAGAAATTTCTTAATACGCTATTTTCAAAGGAAACGAATTTCTAGTTCATTGAACTTGTGATGATGTATCCTGGATTAGAAATGGTGAATGTTTTACAAATTCTAACTGATGGATATTCTGAATGATGTACTCTAGGTATAGATTTGAAGTTATAGAGTTGTTCGTATGCTGTATCTAATATCAGTATATTCAGGGGAATGATAATTATTGTGCGTATTTCATTTCTATCGTGAATAAATAGTATATCTTCATCATTCCTCGAATTCAGATACGTAAATGAACAAAGACAAATATATAAATGTATGTTCATGATTCGATACAATGAAGAAATCGTAGGTACTATATTTTCCTCGATGGATCTCAATTCTGTGTCACGCATATTCCATGTCATAGACCATATTATAATCAATTACCGAAATGGGCATTGAAATAACCAACAAGACGTTTTAATGCTCGCAAATGGCATGCTGAAACTTGAATTAACATTTATTATCCATTAAGGTTTTATCATTACCTCCATTACTTTTATCTCGACTGAATAATTTACTTCCTCTTGACATGAAAGCTTGTAAGACCCGTTCTGCTAATTTGAGGGTCCTTCAACATTTTTATGGACCCATGAGTAGAGTAGAAGTAGGGACAATATATTAGCAGAACAATTGTATAACATTCTGAGTATTTTCGAAACTATAACGTGAATATACCTACCTATAGTATACCTATACTTTTGAATGCGCAGGAGCATCGTTGATATTTCGCTAGTTACTCGTATAGTTTGGAGGACCTCCAGCAAAAAACTTGCGACGCGTGCTGTCAGAAAAATCCATTAATACCATTCGTGAGAATCATGACATTATAATTAAAATTCATCACATGCTTTGCGCCCCCATCAGGTTTTTACTCTCTCAAGTCTTCTGTGATTCTCAGCGAATTATTTGAGAAGCCAAAAAGATGTCTAGATTATGAGTTACCTCTGAAAGATAAAAGCGAAAAGATCAGTCAGGTTCTCTGGAAGATGAGAGCGGAAAGATCAGTCACAAAAATCATCATATTATGTTATAGAAAAAGTGATACTTTTTCCAGGAAATATTCGGAGATGGCTGAAGGACTCAGGTCGATGGCCAGTTGATTGTATTGTACATATGATCAATAAAGCACTTTATTATTATTATTCGGAGATTAAATCCACAACTTGTTGCGTAATAATTTCAGGAATGACTTTGTTTATCAAAACTTTTGAACCGAAGGCCAGAAATTTTGAATCAGTCATGAGCGAAATTGAAGCAGCTAGCTGGAGTATGTAGATTGACGAATATTTACAGAAGATTTAGCATCACTAGTTGTATTCGTACAAATATATCATGATATTGAGGATACTGCATTCATCATTCTGGCTTCGAACATAATTGACGTTATAAACGTCAAGAATAATATTGCTGAAAATTTTGTATTGGTAGAGCGAGTCTGATTAATTTCAATAAACGAAATATATCGCTGGAATATAGGAGACTCTGTGAAAATGGTTGATTCTGATTAGTTCTCAAGGACATGAGTGGAATAGTCTTTCAATAAACGTTGGTTCAAGTACATAGTGCTGAAATTGAAGAGGAAATAGTTGAGGACAGTGAAATTTATCCCAAAACCGTTTCCACGATATTTGATAACATATGATATTATGTGATAATCAAAGAGGTATATGTTTGGGATTCATCATGATCAACTCATAAAAGTATACTATAAGAAGAATGAATAATGAGAAATTGGATATGAGTGAATGAATTGCAACTGATTAGAAGCTATACTCACATGGAGTTGAGGAGGAAAGAATTGGAAAGACACACGTGAGACGAAAATTAATGAAAGGAAGGGAGCTCTTGACTTGGGAGTGTGGGAATAGCCAACTAGAGGTACCCTTGCTGGATACTCATCAATCTTCATCTTGTCTTGGATGGTTTCCTCGTCACTCTTCAGAGTTAATTTTTTCCTAACGGTCTCTCTTGACGAATTCTTCTTTCTTTCTTCATCTACTAAGCCAAACCTCACCATGGTGCAGGGAGGACAAGCCGCAGCTGCTCGGCAGATGGACATCTTTATTCGCATCATGGGACAATTTTGTGGACATCTGTGTGCAAAGTTGGGGCAATTTGTGAACATCGTCTTCGGTGGCCGTGGATTGATTAACTATGAGCTAGTGACCTAATCCAAGTTCAGAGAACCCGTGACGAGAAATAAATGCAGGGGGCACCACAGGACTCGACGAACCAATTTCTCCATTACTTGTAAGAGGAGGAAAAACGAACCTCTGGTGCTGTGAGCAGGAGTGTTACACTCACCTCGTTGTTAATTGCAGTAGCCCTCATCATATTAGAACCATAGGTCGTTAATGTTCAAATCAATAACGGCATAGACGAGGTAAGATAATAAGATGTGCCAATAAGTCTGAGTGTCATCGAAGGTTATCTGAAGATTGTCGGAGAACAGATACAAGTCGAAGTTCAAACTCACATCTCCACTCTTATACTTCGGAAATTTCATAAATGAGCTGTCACTGACTACAGATGAGGAGAGGAAATCTCAAGGAAATTGGGGAAAACCGTATCATTTTCATTCATACAGTTTTCTCGCTGAATTTACCCAGATTCCATTTACCATTACAATGGTCGATCCTGCACACAATTCCATTTCGATTCCTGCTGAACCGATAGAACTTATTGTAATCCGCAGGATTATATAATCTAATGGAGCTCGCTAAATGAACCTCTGATAGCAAATTCAACACCATGTAATCTCGTTCGAAATGAATGTTAGTTCTTCAATCAAAATCATGTGGCACTCAATTCCTTCATAATACACGATAATAGGATAGTGCAGGAGTTGAATTTCGGGAGATAGGTCACAGTTAGCAGAGGATCATTATGGAAACGATATTCATTTATATAATTATCTCGATTCACCATCATCTACTTCATGGGCGTCATTTAGGGGGACAGGAAGGAAGTGCAAGTACCCCTCCTACAAAAAAATAATTCTAGTTAGAAACGTCCTGTAATCACATACTACACATAGACTATATACTATAGTATTGCACCAATTGGTACCTACAATTGAGAAACAAAGATATATCATCTCAAAATGTTCCATTGTAAATTGACAAGTTCGTGTTCAGTGAGAAGATAATAGTTATTTATGTATTAAGGGAATTATGAGGGCCTTAATTACCGATGGCAAAGTTTGCGTCCCGAGGGCATCTGGCCCGAGGGACAGCAATTGCCTGAGGTTATTGAGGCTCAGTAATTCCCGTGATACATAGATAATTTTATTTCTGACTGATTTCATTCATTAGATACCTTCCCGATTGGAAGTTAGACATGTTTTTCCGTATAGTTTCAATGTCATCAGAACATCAGATGATGATCTTGACTACCGCGAATAGGAGATTCCTTATTGCTACGTTACTGCGTGGTTGTTGCTATGAATTTCTTATTTAATTTCAGTTAGAGGGAATTATAGCATCTATGACATCCCAAGGGAGTTATGACCCTCATAATAGATATCGTAACTATGACGATATAAGCTTATAATGTCACTGTCAGAAATAAAAATCATTATCAGCACTCAACCAGTGATTGACGTTATCTTCAACCTCATTCAGATACCTTGATCTAATGGAACTATAAGAGAAAATATCGAATCATCACTGACAAGCTAGTGCATTTTTCTGTTAGGCTCTCTGATAGGAATATTCTTTGAACCCACTGACATTTTGGGGCAAATTATGTGATGTGTACTCAGAACACGTATATTGGAATAATATTCATATTTTCATTTAATAGAAACGAGGAGAGAAAATGCATCTGAAATATGAATATACCACCTCCTTGATTAACCTACAGACTAGTACAGACAGTAGTTATATCGATGTTCATCAAAGAGAATGCGAAATAAATATTTTCCTGTATATTCATTAAATTGATATGACATGTTTTCCATGCAAATTCACGATAGTTGATTGTCTCTGAAACAGAGCAGTACTCTCGAGGGATTTTGAAATATTCAAAGAGATCTGAAAATACAATATTCCTTCAACGTCCTCTCACGATACTCACGGGTGCATTTCAGTATAGAGGTAGGTTAACTCTAATTGGCCTATTTTGGTCTCCAGTTTACCCTGTATAATTATTGGACGTTGTTCTGGAGCACCTTTCCTCCAGTTTGAAGGCATCTGACCTTGATTTGCAACAAAAATTCTGCCTCCGGCACATTTTTATCGTACAAAGATGTTTCTTGACCCCTCATTCTTATACACACAGAAATGTTGTTATTATCACTCTAGAAAATATCTAGTTTCCAGTCTGAAGGCATTCGACCTTGAAACAAAAAACAAATCTGAGTTTCTTGATTCTCCTGCTATTCACGGAAATGGCACCCCTGACCTACTTATGGTAATACAAATGAGTGACAGCGGTTTAACCAGCCCAATTTATCGTACCAAGTCTTCGATACAAACATATATCGGGTCTCGCTCCCACTAATTTGTCTCCTACTTCCCTAATTGAAAACGTTTGCACGTCAGCTTAGTTCAGTCCAGCTTGATTGAGTGGAGA
This sequence comes from Phaedon cochleariae, assembly GCA_918026855.4. Taxonomy (NCBI): domain Eukaryota; kingdom Metazoa; phylum Arthropoda; class Insecta; order Coleoptera; family Chrysomelidae; genus Phaedon; species Phaedon cochleariae. The sequence goes on along the minus strand of OU896707.1, from coordinate 70,853,322 downwards.
AAGGCGTTTTTCCTCAACAATCTGTATTCAAAATGCTTTTAAATTATGAATGTCATCGATTCGACGTTCTTCTTCTTCTTCTTCTTCTTCTTCTTCTTCTTCTTCGAAGCACTAGTGGGCGGGTGAACCCCCTGCACGTGGGCCTCCTTATTCGGGCCCATTGTGCGCCCACATGTTACGACATTCAGCTGGGTATGCCGACTGCCTTGGAGAAGTTCAGCAGCTTCCTCAGCTGAATCTCTTTTACGTCCTCTGGCCTCAAAATTATGTTGCCAAGGACAGCCCTCCTCTGATGCGTCAGTGCTGGACACTCAGTGAGGACATGTGATGACGTTTCGTCATCTTCCAGGCACCATCTGCAAAGGGGGTCATCCTTGATCCCAATAAGCTCTAGGTGCCTATTGAGGTGGTTGTGCCCCGTTAGGAGCCCCACTACCATTTTTAAGTTTCGCCTGTTTAGGAATAGAACCTCTTTTGCGAGCCTCTTCGAAGGTTCCTTTATGTGGAGCTTCGATTGTCTCATTCCTGGTGTGTCCTGCCATATTTTGAGGAATTGCTTTTGCAGCTGGTCAGGATTTCTGGTACAGTTCCCGGGGAGGACACAGATGCATAGCAATGGGTGTCATCAGATAATTTTCATATAATTTGAAATCACATGTATGGAGTTTTATAATCAGTTATTCCATAGTGCATTCCCAACCGTATTGGCAATTTCAAAATCACTATTAGTGATACTGAAATAGTGATTCTTTTGTCTTCTTTTTCCCACGAAAAGGGATATTCTGAAATGTTCAGAGAACATCGTGAGAACCAAGGGATATAAGGTAGGCATTGGTGTTCTTCTTGAGTTTCTGGAGGTTATATGCCTCGGGAAACACTTCCCTTGACAATGTGTTCCAGATCCTCGTCGTTCGTTGGATGAACGAGTCTTTGGAAAGAGATAATCTGCAGATCTCCAAAGTGACCACGCAGGAGTGCGAAGCCTCAACTCGACGGGTTAATCTCGCGGGGACTGCCAAGGGACGAACAATTGTTGATATTTCAGAAGAGCATGAAATAGAGCCAGATCGTCAACTTTTCTACGGTGTTCCAGAAAAATGGGTGGGTTCGTGAGCAAAGCATCACCCACGAGACGAATTACTCTTTTTTGGACAGAATCCAACAGTTTCAAGGTATGTTTAGGTGCTGTACTACAAATATGGGAACAGTATTCCAGGACGGGTCAAATCTGTGCCCTATAGATGATATAAGCAGCTGACTAGAAGTGAAATAGCTCCTGGCCCGAAACCAAAAACCAAGTTCAGTATGCACTTTCAGCAATTGATCTCACGTGATTTTCCCAAGAAAGGTTATTGCTGATAGTGATACCAATCATCGATATGGATGTCTGATGAATTCAACACTAGTGTATGGTGAGAAGTATCAACAAAATAAAATGGATTACGAACCTCATGCCTATCCATTGTGAGTTTCTAGAATAATGAGAACTATGAGCTTTTGAGCTTTGAGAATTGAGAATTCACAAGAAACATTCGTTCCCAAAGACAAAACTCTGATTGACATAACCTCAATCTTATTTGATTTGGTCAAGAAATAAATCAATAATCGAACAAACTCGACTGCATCTCTAACTGGTTGAATCGTACTTCATAACACGACCTATCTAACCAGTCAGCTTTTAATGTTCAACCACTAGTCCGAACGAATATTTGTGGTCCGACCGTGGGCTGCCCGCATGTCGAACGTAGCCAGAGTTTTGAAGTTTCGATCATTTGTGAGTGAACAGCTGAAAATCTCACACTACACCAGTGTGAACTACACACACTATTTCACCGCTAACCAAACCGAATTTCTAAACGCCTAGACAATATTTAGGGACGATAGAACACAACTAGTTATCCAAGGCACCAACTTTTCAGAATAATCCTGAGTTGTGTTCTCCAGAAACGTCTGATGTGCCATCCACCGCAAATTTCCATTTCCCATGTTACCAAGTCACTCTGGTTTATATATTGAGTTAACAAAAAAATTACTTTTCGCGGTGAATGAGGTACGCCAGAGGAAAATTTACCATTTTTGAGAACATTTTTGAAATCGGTCTGCTCAAAACAAAGACTTTTGATTTATCACACTATTGTTCTCAACGTTTGCAATATTGAATGTAATTCCTGCTGTTTCAAGGGCCTTTACTGTATCGTTGTTCAATATTCATCCTTTCATCTATAAAAACGACTTCCTTGTGCCAAATATCGTATCATGAAAACTTCCATTCGCCGCTAATTCATCGTGATCTAGCTTATTTATGCTTCGATTCGAAGCAAACTCCGACATCAAAGCAAACCTTCCAAACGCCAGCCGGATTTCACTTTGTGTGAGAGATATTTGAAAAATTTCCTTCGCTTCGCGAACACGGTATCCGTACAGAAGGCAAACAATTTGTGAGTATTTGCGGTGTTTCGATGTACTCATTGGCATTGTGAGCAAACACATGATATCGGCAGAATTGTAAATGTATAATTGATATGATGGTGAATTGGCGAGAAACGAGTAGGTACTTTGACCACAAAGGTAAGCGGTGAATACTCGATTAGGTGACTCGAAGTTAGCTGTATCATCGATTTCACTGAGCAAGAAATTAGTGAAATTGCCTTCTACATTCATTCAACAATATCTCCATTTTGGTACACGCCAGATTGAGTTGGGAATTCAGTCTATCCGACTAAGTAAAATGGTTATCTATAATCTATAATCAACGCATATTTCTCGAAGACACAAACTATACTGCCTGATGTGGAAGGGACGTGACCATGTGAGTTGCTTTCGTCAGCGTGTAAAAAGATTCTTGTTTTGTTACAGTACTCAAGTATAACTACAACAACTAGTAACAATGATGTTTTTTGCCAACCTCTCTCTTGTTTGTCGTTAGCGGAGGAAAGAACATAGATGTTGCGGTAATGGTGAGATGACTCTTTCCCGTAGTCGATCTTCTCTCCATCACCATTTCCAGAACCATATCCTTCAGTGTACCACACCCCAGCCAAACGACGATGTAGCGACGACTTGATTGTAGATTGTAGTGATAACAATCATCTAATTGTCTCCTTTAACCCTAAGATTTTTTTTGATGGTTGAATTTTCCACTTCAGCAGGCGTCAAGTAGACCTGCTTCAGGTGATCAGCAAGATATTTGCTCCGCTTCTTCGGTCATATGTTGTGAGAAATACTAGGCACATTTTTTTGATACCTCAAAGGCCGGTGCTCAAGTTCTGGTTTTCTGAGAATCAGTAATTGTTATAGCTAACTTTAACTTCAACTTGCTCCAGCTTCTCATTATGTGCATGGGTTCCAGGGCATAAGGCAGCTGGTCGCCTTGCAAAGAAAGGTGCATACCGCATAGTCTATATTCTTTGGTCCTGAGACTTTTTGTGGAATAAACGAATGTTGTCTAATCGCAGAGTTCAGGAAATGGAAAGAGCGAATTCTTAGTTCAGGAGAAGGAGAAAGGTCATCAATAATTATCACTTAGTCTAAGAAAACCAGAGCTGACGCCCAGCCCTCTAAGGTATCACTCAAAAAATGGCTACTGAGGTGGAAAATTCAACCTTCAAAAAAATCCTATGTTTCATGAGGAGTCTAAGGTTATAAAGATGATTATGAGCTGGATGACAGTAATCACTACAATCTACGATCTAATCGTCGCTATCCATCGTCATTGACATGAAGGATCCGGGTCTGGAGAAGGTGATGATCGAGGTGATGATAGACAAGAGCAGATCGTGTTCGTTCGAGAGTAATTTTATCTCCCATCTATTTTTTTGTCGCTAACGAATATCAAGAGGCAGGTGTGAAGATCATTATTCTACCTAGTTGATGTGAATACAGGGTGTTTGTTGTGTTGTAGTGACAAGAGCCTGGGGAAGATTTATATCAACAATATATGAACATGGGTCCGGAAATGCTTCGTGTTTGGAATACAGGGTCTCCAAGATTGAGGAAAAAAGATTTTTATCAATATCTAGGAAACACTCGAAATTAGTATTCTGCATTATCCTTTGAAGAAAAGGTGAGACATGTACGACTTCATCATGATGGTGATTAATTTGTATGACTATTTTTGATAACCTTTAATTTTGCCTTTCACTGCCATTATTTCGAAAATGATGGAAATTCAGCATAACCTCCATGAAAACATAGAATCGTTAATTCGATGTTGCCAGTTCCATATACGTATTAATAAACAATACGGATCATAACGGGTGCCAGGATGAAGCCAAAAATATGAAACAAATGAATATCCATAAGGATTTGGTGGCATGATACGCATGCGCCATGCGCTATTATAGTAGTCATCAAAGACATGCGTTTCGGTGGACAATGACGTTTACTAGCCTTTCAATCAAAGCAGTATGTGTCTGATCGTTTCAAAACTTTTCCTTATGGATAGTCATTTGTCTTCAAAAATCGGCTTCATGTTTCGCTATGGAAACAGATAGAGATTATCCGTATTGATTATTAATACGTATATGGCCAGTTCATGCTATCCGATAAAATTGGTTCCATGCGAGTTTGAAATCGAATACAATCGAGAATACCACACTACAATACGTTGTACGATAATTTCTATCGACATATATCGAATTTCACATATTTCGTTCGAAATTCGGTCCTCAGAAAACGAAATTGAATATCATGAAATCAATTTTTTCATGAAAAAAAAAAGAAATTGTGGAATTCAGTTATTTTTTCTGAAAGAATATCTTTGAGTTTCATTTTCAACAAATCAGAAGTGAACAAACCAAAAAAATGCTATTAGTGACAATAGCAGACAAAATTATAAGTTCCTCAAGTGGTGATCAATTTTATGCGCATGATTTCGATGATGTTACAGAGTCGGAAGTAATGAGGACATAGATGCCTGATATTATAATTGTTACTCGTCATTCTGAACTGATTTCAAATGTACAACTTTCACTTGTTCATATCACAAACTGATGACGATTGTTCAGAATGTGTTCCGATGCAATTCATAAATCAGTCTACCGATAGTACCATTTATTCTTCTTCTTTGGGAAACATCAAGTCCCTGTTTCTCAAAATTGGTGCTTCAACGGATATTTGTTTATAGAAACTTACTTTCATGCTATGACAAGAAAAAATCACGTTGAATTGTCGTCTACAATCAATAAATCAACCAGTATATAATACCGAATCAAATAATGAGTTGTGGAGGCAATTTTCGTGGAGATTTTTTTTGAAAGAATTTCAAGCAAGCTACCGTTCCGGTGTTAGTTTAGTTCGGAAGTAATTTTCCGCAGGAACAAGTTTCTGAATAAGTGGACTTATATGGTTAAAATGTGAAGCACAAAAGAATGAAATTAATTCCCAAGTGTTTGAAAAACTTTTTCCAAGTTTGATGAAAAATCTACTATAATGAGCAGATGAAAGGACTCCTCGAGTTTTAATGCAATGTTAGGCTAGGAACAAGAAAAATTCAAATTAATCTAATCAGTCTTTTCATTGGCTTTTACTATACAACTATGAAAATACCCAATCAAGGAATTAGACAATAATATTCCTGATTAATGTAATTTATTCTATATCAATGATGCCTCAAAAACGAAATGAAAAAATATAGCTCTATACAGGGTGGCCCGTTTTTTAATACGGAAAATTTAACAGCGTTGAAATAATAAAAAAAACTTCCTATGAACATATACTTTTAAACGCTTCGTTTTTGAGATATTGGGTGTCAAAAATACGCTTCTGAATATATTTTTTTAATCAAAAGATAGAAATGGTAGATGAATTAACGGATTTTTTCACAGATACTGAATTTTTTGAGCTTCATTAGATTAAATAAAAATTATTCATAAAAACTATTCAGTGGCGGCTGAATCTGGGGTGGCGAAGGTAATAATTACACAAATTTGTCGGGTAATCATTTTTCATTTATTTTTCAAGTTTCAATGAAAAAGGCTCGCTTTCGAAGATTTTATAACATTTTTCAGTTAAATAATACTACTTGATATCAATTAAAGAAGTAGGCTATGCTCAGTTGCTCACTGTTCACTGTTTATATGTGCCCTCACACCAAAAGTTCTGTCAAAGAAATAACAAACTGGAGTTATTCCGTGTTTCTATCAAAAAGTGTAATAATTCTATTCCAATTTTGCCGTTTGTCAATATGCCTATGGGATTTAGTACTGAAGAATATCTGATTCATTTGTAATGAAAACGCAGAGGCAGCAGTTCGGGAATACAGAAATCACTTCCCTAGGAGAAGGGTACCTAATGCACGAGTCTTTATCAATACTCACTCACGTTTCCGTCAGTTTGTGTAACGTGGCAATAATGAACAATACCGAAATAATGGCCCACTGAGAAGAAATGATAACAATCACATTCTTAGATTTTTTTGATGTTAACCAACAAATCAGTTCTAGAAAAGCAGCTCAACAGTTGCAGGTAATTTATAAACTATTATCATGTCATGATTGGATTGGTCTTTCATTGGGTTCAGAGACATGCATAGGTTTGGTTTTTATTTTTCCTTCTGAAACGGAGCTATTAGATGAGAAATCGGAGAGGGCAGAAAAATTGTATTTTGAAATGCACACCCCTGAAAATATTCAACTCATTCATGAACTGTAATAGGTCTTAAAGTTACCTCATTGATATTTCCATAATAGATGTGAATTCCATCACAATCGGTTATAGCATTTCTGAGAAATCTATAAATAATCGATTTTTCAAAGAAACTTGAACACCCTATATCTCGAAAACGAAGCGTTTAGAAGTATATGTTCATTAGAAGTTTATTCATTATTTCAACGAGTACTATACGATGTGAAATTTTCCGTATTAAAAAACGGACCACCCTGTATAATGATCCTTGTGATCTTACCTTGTATATGTCCATGGTTGAACTTATTCGTCATCATCTCCGCACTAGCCAAATATAACAGGAGCAGAAACATCATCATCATCATTTGGAATTTGGACATAACATGGTATTTGGGAATAAAGGTCATGTTGACAAGATCGTCATGGGATATACGCCGTAGATCCGTACTTAGTGTTTGCCTTGCCCACAAATGTATATCCTCTGGTGCTTCGTTTGGGATTGATCTGAATATCAAACAGGGTAAGGAAACATATTTGATGATGCAGATTCAGATGATCTACGACTGAATGAGATGAAATATGTTTCACTAGCATTCGTCGCTTCTGGTGGGTATCTCATTCGTCATTATGGTAACTATCCACATGAGCTGGAAGCTTCATATTTTTGATTATGTTTGTCAAGAGGCATGACAGATATTGCAGGGAATAACTCAGTTGATTCGCTAATGAAAATCCTCTGACTCCTGTATAGATCAAAGAGAATGAATGAGTACTTCGTTCTACAGTTTTTGAGTTGTATTCGAGTGATATTGAGACAATCACACTCATTGATGCACACATATAGATAAATTATTTGACTACACTGAAAAAACAGCTCTACACGAGTCGAGGTATTATGTGATCTTGATATAAATATTCCTATACAAATATTGAATATCTTGCATGGAGAGAAATTTCTTTGTTCTGAGAAATCCATGGTTCTTCCACTGGGATATTGTTTTCTTGTCACAGGAACATTGTCTCATCCAACAATTATTCAGCTCTCATTACTTGAAACAAGAATCATAAATCTTGGTGTGGAATATCCGAGAATATTATAAAACACCCGGGCGATACATAGCGCCACGAGAAGCGAACGAAGCCTCAGTATACTTAGTGCATACTGCATATTTTGTGCTGTTTCTGATGTTGTATGTATTCAAAAAACGTTGATAATCAATTTGAAAGTTGGTTCCACTTACTAGAAACATTTCCGGAGTTCAGATTCCAGGCTGCCTCATTTATTGGAAGTCGGAAACATTTGAGGTAGGTGTGTGAATAAAATGAGTGAGTATGTATTCAAGTTGTTTGCATTCCAATAATGAATCAGTAACCTATACACATAATGAAGTTCAAGGAATGACCTACTTTCATTGAATAAGAACATTCTCATCGTTGTATTATCAAGTTAAAATATCCTGGAAAAACAATTAAGCATACAACTATACACACTGTTCTACCAATAACCAAAGCGATTTTGTACACCTCGACACGTGTTTCGCTCAATATGTAAGCATCTTCAGGAGAAGATTGAAATTGTTTTAATATAAGGGGTTTGAGGTCCCGTGGTATTCTCCTTTACCAAGGTGTATATTACATATTTTCGACCACTAGCAGTATTTTTCAACCACTATGGTTTTGTGAAACTAAAATATGGACCTATTGTCATTCTAATCAAAGTCTAGTAGCCATGACCATGACTGCAAATGTCGTTATTGAGTGCCATTACTGCGACTCTTCCAAAAGAACAGTGAATTCGGGATAAGGATCAGAGGCTATACATGTCTTCATTGACTCGTGTCTCATAAAATGACGAAAACCACTTTTGTAGGTTCTAGAGCTAGTGGTGATGAACGATATAACTATTAAGCAAGCATATAATTAGGGCTATTATTCATGAAGGTTTGAGTTTAAGTCAAGAGCATAGCGAGTGGCATAATCAGTATGACTAAATACTAGCTCATTATATGCAAGTAGAATACTATATATACTTTGTTCACGACTACTATTGTTTTTGATATATATACATTTATTTTCAGCAACTGTTTCATCATAACTCATTTCACACCAGGAAAACTAAAAATTGAAGATACCTGTTAGATCAATTATCTGTCCACGACTGTCGTACTTCCTCAAGCGAGATTGTTCCCACCAGTGATTAATAGCGGTAATAACCATTATTCACTGGTCTAAAGTTCCTTATATGTTATATCGCGTACCCTATAGGAACTCTAGACCAGTGAATTATTGTTATTCACTGCTATTCACTGGTGTAAAAAATGGTTACCGTTTTGTTTGAGAAAGTACATGTAATATGAATATTTCAAAGAACAGTCTTCGATAAAATCCATTATACACCTCCTATCCCTATCCTTCCTATGTACGCCAGATGTTCTTGATGAAAATATTACAAAGTGTTAGACTGGAAACCTTGAGAAGAAGATTTGATAACCTAGAAATATACAGGGTGTTACATAATTCAATACGAATATTTCAATGACATATTCCTGGGGTCAAAATAAGACTTATTTTCCTATAAACATGTGTCCTAAAATCCACCCCCTCCAAGCTACAGACATCGCAAGATGCGCAAGAAAAATCTTAAATTTTGAATTGTGGCTACAATTATGCATCAAATATTTTGAAAATTCACAGGCACTTGTATTTTTAGACGATCTATTCATTTCTTGATTCAAAAATAGGGTAACTAGAATCGAAAGGGGTGAATGAGGGTTGCATACAGATTTGATGGCAAACATTTTCTATTTCCTCCTAAAAAAATCGAATTCAAACATCATCGTTGAATTAGCCACTAAAAAATCATATATTTCAGTCTCTTGCATTTTCTTGAATTAGCTAACCGTTTTAGAGAAAATCGCTAGTAAATGAAAGGGGTGTATTTTCAAATTATTATACTAAAAAAACTTAGTGAGCTATGATTATGTTTGTCTCTGGTAACTAATGATTAATTAATATCTTTTATGCCAAACTGACATTGTGGTATGTCATAACCGTCATGTCACAATCGATTCACTTTCCTCAACTCACCATTACACGCGATGTCTGTAGCTTGGAGGGGGTGGATTTTAGGACACATGTTTATAGAAAAAAAAGTCTTATTTTGACCCCAGGAATATGTCATTAAAATATTTGTATTGAATTATGTAACACCCTGTATATGCTCTGTACGCCACTGACTAGAGTAGATTACCTAATGAAACAAAACACCCATCCCATAACAGAACGGCTATAACACGAAATAGCTCTTGTTATACTGTTTTAGATAAATCAAAGAGGTACATTGTATGTTTTCAATTTGATTCCCTCATCTGATTACCCAATGCCTTTTTCGTATTATCATTCCACAATAAATGTCATCTCCCATGATTTTTCAAATAACAAGCAATGGCAGCTTCATCTAATAGACTCATAGAGCATTACTTGAGAAACAATATCTGACGTGATATGATAATCCAGAGCACGCACTATATTATTTCTTTATGAAAATATCTATTGATACTCTATGTAACTGAGGCATTTCTAACATCAGGTACTCACGAATCTCTAGAAGACTCAAATCACCTAGCACGAATCACTAGCACCTGCTGCCTTTTTGCTAATGACTGTTCGAATTACTGTTCTCCAATTAGAGTAACACATTCTTATGTTCAAACTCGAATTCAGGATATCCCAGAAGAGCGAAAACTGGATTCAATCCCATCCAGACGCGCCAAACTGGCGCCTTCTCATAGTCCTGCGCTGCAGAATCCTGGAAAAAGGAGGAGAATGATGATTATTAAATTATTGAATATATGGATGAACACCAGAAGATGTGAATGTTATTTCATTATCTCCTAGTCATACGTTCCAAGTAGGGGCTGTTATGTTCTTGAATCATAATATTGATATTTCGCTGCATTTGCATAACGAAAGGATGGAGGATTTATAACACATTATGATATAGATTATCAAATCAATAACAATTTCATGTCCCATGTCTTGAATAATGACTTCATTCAAACCCGAAAGTCTTGGTCAGTGATGTGAGAATATCAACTTGGTTTAGTAGGTAGTGGAATTCATTGCGACTGTCTACTGAATTACAATATCTGGACACCAATTAGAAGGTCCTAGAGGGGCACAGTGTCTGAGCGCTCAAAATGCACACATTTATTCAAAGACGATCCCTAAGTGCTGTCGATTCGAATTCAGTTATTTGCTCAGCATTCTTTCTGTAGATGTGTGCTTTTCTAATTGTAATTCTGGCAGCACCTCGGTGCAATAGGAGTATATAGCTCAGAATCCATTATAAACTGCAGGTCCTTCTCTTCCTAACCCATCACAAATTTCGACTTCTGGTTAGTTGGTTTTCAACTTCGAAGTAGCGATACTCACATCCAAAATGGAGAATATTTCCTCGATGCCATTGATACTTGAGGCTTCACTTGAATTAGAAAATGTCAGAAGTTGAGAGAAAACCGATTGAATAGGGGAAACACTACAAGATGCAGTGATCAAGAGGTTTCGTAGCCTTCAAGACCCAAGAGTATTCACAGTCCAGAGTCTTCAATCTACTTCTCAAATGACTTGAGTCACTACTGGCTACCCTGATGATGGTTCTGATCAAATTCATATCAATCAAGCCGGAAATCACGTGCTGTAATGAGAATGGACTTCGTGTGGCACTGTGGCAGATTCCATTGCGACTGTTTCTATTACATTACAAACAGTGGAGCTCTCATCTAGGCTAATTTATGTAGATATAGTATCATTGCAATATGAACAAACATTTGCTCTCGTATACGTATTACCGTTTGTTATGGAATAACAAAATACTGAAACCCTGAAGGGAAATATGATATCTATTTGGATACATACAAATTGAGCCACTTATTATTCGTTCGAAAGAGAATCACCTATATACCTATATATCAGTTGATGAAAGTATTCAACAGGAAATATATTTCATGGAAAAACCTGCCATTTGATGGAATGATGTCGAAATATTTCAATAAGACTTTGATGTGATTTTTTTTGCCGCTGTTCGATCATTTTTTCAACATTTCTGGGACAACTTGTATATGAATGTGCTTTCGCATGATATCATGTATGATTATCAGAAATTGATACATTTTTATCAAGAATATTTTCCAAAAACTCTCCTAAGGACATTTATAAAGCTATGCTATAGCTGTACTCAGGGCCTCGAAAATGTTATATATAGCTATTGGCTATGAGATATGAATGGGAAAATGCACCAAGAAAAAGTGGAAGCTTTGATATCTGTATTTTCTTCTTCCACTTTTCCAAGATAGGGTAGTAATAAAATACAAATAATACCCTTTCCATACCGAAAAGAGATTTTCTATAGGAAATATATTCATTTTTTGCTCGCATTCATTCACAAATTTTCATCAGGATGGGAAGCTACAAACAAATAGAGTTTCTGACAAGCACGTATTGTTTTGGGTTTGTGCTGTTGAGATTTGGGAATTATTTTCTCTGTGGTCCTATTCAAACAGAACGGAAACTTCAATACAAAACCTGTAGTTCGACTGTAAGTTCTTGAATCATTTAATAATGCAGTAGTTGTTCTACTCACTTTGAAACTCATGAAATTCTTATAACTTGTATAAACTTGTTTATTTATTAATGAATACAAAAGATATTGCGGAAGAAGATATTGTCATATATAATACATATTTCGCATTACGAATTTGAATTTATTCGACGTTAAAAACCGAATTCATTCCATCTATGAGTATATTGGCTGTTTATGTAAAAACTCAACATTACTTGATGAATCTGCTGATTATACAAGGTGTCTCGGAATTTGCCTGTCGAACTTCACCAGCGGTTTCTACTAACAAAAATACAAAATAAAGTTATACAATGAACATGAGTCGAAAAATGGCTCCAGCTACGCCCCCCCAACATAAGGCCCCTGAAGATTTTTCTCGAATTTTTCCGAAAGGATATTTAATGAAATGATGCAATTCGGTACACAAGAACTAGGATTATGAAAATTCACACCTCTTCAGCGAATGAGAGTGCTTTTGTTCCGTATCGATCAGATGTATCATTTTCGAGAGGAATCGATTCAAAAATAGTACATCTTACATATTATGCATAACGTTGCCAGTTTTTGAATCATAGTAGCTTTAGACGAATCAAAAATTGTTTTTTCACCAAACAATTTCATAAAGGCGACTTGAACTTTTGCGCATATTTTTCCATATCCACTAGTTTCACTACAATATATTGCAATTTTATGCATAATATCTGAGATGTACCATCATTTTAAAATCAATTTGACTCGAAACTTAAACGTCTAATCGACACGAGACAATAAGTCCATCTTTTTCTTTGGAACGTGGTTTGATTTTTATATTCCGAGTCAGAAAATATGCATACAAGAAAGTTTGAGCAATATACATATATTGTAGCTCCACCCTGTATGATATTTTGGAATATTTTCAGTTTTACATGGCGTTTCGTGAATATGAAAAAATTGTCATCTTCAGGAGCCTCTTTCCTCATGTTTATTGACACTTTCCTTCCCTTTTTTTTGTCGTAGAAGCCGCTGGTGAAGTTTGGCAGGCTGATTTCGATACACCCTATATAACGTATCAACATACCTATAATTAGATCAGAACATCACTTCTATAATTCATGTCAATTTCCAATAAAATATACCGAGTGGTCCATTCAAGACTATCCATCTCGAAATTATTATTTCACAAAAAAAATGACGGAATAGGTCGATTTTCATATATGGAGGGGGAAACCTTTTGACGAATAATAAATAATCCATACTTCAACCCTCTACTGCCCAGAGCAACCCCCTCAATAATTTGAATAGGGAATAAGGGCCGTATTATATACACCATTGCGAAGGTGATTCAATTCTGAAACCCGCAGTGGAAAGTTTTTTGAATCCCAACAAGTCGTTCTCGGGATATTCGAGTTCAAATGGTTTGTTTTCCAATTGCGAGTAATTGATGAACGGAATGAATTATTGAATGGTTATCCACAACAAATGTTCAAAATTACCTTCATCGACTTCCAGGAAGTGATAGAATCAATTAGTGAATTCCTTTCGCACATTTGAAATGTTTCTCTAGTTATTGCCTGATGGCATTCAACCCTAATTCTTCTTAACTTATCGTCCAGATCATAATAGATTCCCTTTCATAAATAACGGATTTCGGATGACCCCAAAGAAAAAAATCATAAGGTGTCATGCCCGGCGAGTGTGCTGGCCATTTTAATGCTCTTTCACGACCTATCTATTGGTTTGGGTAATTTTGTCAATTTTGTGGTAGCCATTTTCTCACCTGTGGTTTGAAATGAGGTGGCACATTATCTTGTTGAGAATAAATATTATCTTCCAATAGATTTCGATTATCATCTCCATAGAGGTCCGTAGAAAACCAATATAATGGACAGCACGTCTGCCGGACTTGGCACCCAATGATTTTTTCCTATGGGTCATTTGAAATCGGAAATTTATAAAACGGAACCAACTGACCTCGATGATTTGGAGAGAAGAATGAGAGCTGAATGCCAAGTAATATCAAGAGAAACATTCTCAAACGAACAAGAGGAATTTTCAAATAAACTCTACCACTGTCTAGGAGTCAATGGAGGTGATTTTGAACATCTTCTGTGAATACCTGTTCAATAATCTGTTATTTACATTCATTATCCATTTACTCACAATTAAGAAACATACCATTCGAACTCGGTTATCTCGAGAACGACTTATTGGAATTCAAAAAACTTTCCACTGCTAGTTTCAGAATTGAATTACCTTCACTCTGGGGAGTAGAGGGTTGAGTATGGTTTAATTATTTTGCGTCAAAAGATGTCCTCCTACATATGAAAATCAACCTGTTTCGTCATTTTTTTGTAGAATAATAATTCTGGGAGATATCGAGGGTGGATAGCGAGGTGAATAGTCTTAAATGGATCACCCGGTACCTATAAGTTCGAAATGCTTTTAATTTCCACAGTAAATTATGATTATGGGTTCTGAAATAGTGAACTAATAATGGCTATACTTACTGATTTACTGGTAACGGCATCAAATTGAATGCATCAGACAGCTGTTAATGATATACCTGCAGCAACAATGAGTAATGATTCAAAAATATTATTTATATACAGAGTGAGTCAGTTTTTCGTAGTAGGACTTCTAGAAGAGCACATTCTTCGTGTGTGTGCTTGGTTTTCGATATACAGGGTAAGGTCTGTTCAAAATCTCAGCATATATTCCTGGGGTCAAAATGAGTCGATTCAAAGCAAACTTACCTCACTCCGAAATTGCTTCATTTCCGAGATACAGGTGTTAAAGTTGAAGAATGAAAATGAAATTGATCAAGATTCATGAACATTTCCGAACTCATCACTCCAAAAATCGATATGCAGGGGTTTTTTCGGATACAGAACACGAATACGGTCACATTTTAACTGTGACCATGGAGGGCGCTTACCAATGGACTTCTTATGCATTAGAATGACCATAACTTCTTTCTCAGTGTAGTTTCTCACGTTATTCGTTGAGAAAATCATTATTTGAACATTTTCAAGCAAAAAAGGTACTCTTGTGAAAAGTCGCTGTGGTGAGCCGATTTCGAGATATTTCATTTTTTAGTGTTCGATGCAGCGCACCACAATAATTAAATGTTTCGGGCTCATATGTGTCCATCATCAGCCCATAAAAAGTATCATAGTTTTCATGAATTCGGTATTGACCTAGGATATAAATGCAAGAATTACTCAGTACTTACATGGAAATTAAAAAAGTTGACATAAAAATACTATAGTTAATAACAGTGCAAACAGGGAAATATGCTCTATGATCTGGAAAAACAATTGATTTGAAAATATCAAGGAACAAAGTGAAGAAACATGGAAAATGTTTTTTAATAATAATTTACTAATGATGAAACTTAATATTTCGATCATACTCTATTTGACATTTCTTGATTAATCACTAGAATACCTGGAATGATCGGGAGCTTCCATGAGCTGTGTTAATGAGACTCATCAGTGACAAAACTTGATAACAATGGAACTATATATAAAGATATCTCACCACCTGTATATATCGGCACAAGGGCTCCTATACGCATATTATATGATCACATGAGATTTTTTCTTAGAATATATATTAAATAATTGTTTGAGGTGTTCTGCTATGAAACACTGACTCACCCTGTATAGAATGATCGTCATTTAATTCATATATCGAAAAATATATGTATTGATGGAGAATATAGGAAAACTTCTCGTGAACATAACCAGTGCATGAGAATGATTGCAGAAATTGTCGATATCCTATTTATATCCAATTATTCCTTGGTTCATCAAACTGATTTTATCTGGAGTGTCTGGCACCACCAACCCCAACAAGTCCACCATATCTATGCTCGGTATTTCCATCAGCAACACTCTTTCATGGTATAATCATGTCAGATCCATCGCAGAAGCTGCTTCACAAAAACTCGGATTCTTGTTCCGTGCGAAAAGCTACTTTACACCTCAACAGCTCCTCATGATCTACAAAGCGCAGATACGGCCTGTTCTAGAATACTGTACCCACATATGGGGTTCAGCACCAAAATATACGCTGAAGCTCTCAGATTCCATCCGCCTGGTGGGTGACGCCACACTCACCCTTTCTTTGACATCATTGGAACACCGTAGAAAGGTCGGCGACCTATCACTTTCCTATCGATACTTCCACGGGAAATGTTCTTCGGAAATCTCTGCTATCATCCCTTCACTAGCAATGCCAGTCAGACGAACTAGACAAGCCCAGTCAGCACATCCTATCGTTGTCAACCCCGAAAGATGTCGAACAGCAATTTATCAGAACACCTTCATCCATAGAACGGCTAGGCTCTGGAATTCATTGCCTGAGGAAGTATTCCCAACAACATATAATCTCCAGAAGTTCAAGAATATTCCAATACCTACCTCCTATCCCTATCCTACCTATATAGGAACGCGCGATGTTCTTTGAACATTATAGGGATTCCCTTTCGTGCGCTCCAAGCGATAAATAATGAAAAAATGCTCTTTTAGATATACCTAGTGTCAATGCTTAGACATGTTCGTCCAATATTTTTCATGCCACTGTCAGTACAATATATAATTATCTCATATATATATATACATTCTTGATATATCATAAATATCTACCGGGTGTTCTAGTTTACCTGTTTCAATAGAGTTTCTCAGCCATTTCGAAGGATGAAAATTTGAAAACACATGATCAACTACAATTCTAACCCAGATAGCACAAATTCCTTTTGAGGCCCTTCTGAGGCGTTCACAATAATGTCCTCAGGACGTCGAGAGCGAGCCAGAGGACATTCTTAAGACGTCCTCCTGTTACCATTCTCTACATACTAATAACGTCTCAGAACATCCCTATAAAATCTTTTGGGTGTATGATAAATTGGCATTCATCATACAGGGCGTGGAAATGAATGCAAATTCTCAATTTCAGAAATTTTTATATTTTATTTTCAAACTCTTATCGTGTGTGTTCAATAGATATAATTCAATGTTCGTCGTGGCATATAGCCAGGAAAGTAGTTGTTTTCTATTGAATTAACTGAAAAAGAGTAAATATTCTCATCACATAGAGAATGCGAATTCCCAATGTATTGTTTTATATAAATATATATCCATTTTTGTATGTTCATAATTTATCTGAGAATATTCCTTTTCAACACTTTCATACCCAATCAGGGGGTTCAAACTTGAACGATGGAAACTTGTGATTTTTATAGACCTCTAATCGCAGATTCGTGATAGAGTCTCAATTCAGAATTCATTTCCACGCCCTGTATGATGAATGTCAATTTATCATACACCCAAAAGCAAAAACGTCCAAATGACAGGAATAGAATGTCAACAAATTTCTCAGATATCATTTCGTTATAGTTTTACTCGATTTTAGTTGTATTATATAGAGATGAAAATTGTGTATATCATGAAGAATGGCTGTAAGAATAAGTGGACATCATGGTTACTGATGAGGATTCAGAGATCCGAAATGGGTTCATTGCAATAAAGTCATATAACCTGTGTGTGAGAGATAATATTTCCCATATCACTGATATGAATGATTATTTTTGGACGTTTTCAAGCTCATCAAGATCAGAGTTCATGCCAGTATACTTCTCCTATACATTCCAATTTTCATTTCAATGCTGAATATATTGGTAAGTCATATTTCTAGATCATTATTCATCATATTATTCATCCGATTTGAAGAAGAATGTCAATTCTCAATTTAGGAGGATTTTATTCTTTATTTTTCATGTTCCCTTTTGAATGTTCATCAGATATAATTCAATGTTCGACGTGGCAAATAGCCAGGAAAGTAGTTGTTTTCTGTTGAATATTCAGAATGATGTGTGTATATACATATTTTTGTCTGAAGGAGAATGCAAATTCTCAATTTCAGAAATTTTTATATTTTATTTTCAAACTCTTATCGTGTGTGTTCAATAGATATAATTCAATGTTCGTCGTGGCATATAGCCAGGAAAGTAGTTGTTTTCTATTGAATTAACTGAAAAAGAGTAAATATTCTCATCACATAGAGAATGCGAATTCTCAATGTATTGTTTTATATAAATATATATCCATTTTTGTATGTTCATAATTTATCTGAGAATATTCCTTTTCAACACCTATAAAATCTTTTGAGACAACCTCAGGACATCATAGTAACAACTTGAGGCGGTTTTTGATGATATTTCAAGGAGGTTCAAGATTTATGGGAGAATATTATTCATATACAGAATGAGTCACTAGTGTGTTCTCCTCCGATATTAGCCAAACCGTCAGATATATGAAATGAAAATCACCTAAAGTTGTTTTCATATCTATAGGGTGTTCGAATTCCAAGATATCGGTTGATGATTGGTTTTTTTCAATGGAACACCTTGTATATTATTACATTTTTGAGTTTTCCCTGAAGAGTTGATTTCATCAATGCATCACACTTGGTGTCTAGTGGGAATTATTACAGAGATATAGGGTGTTGACAATCGAGATTCTTCAAATGTAGGATTTTTTGTGTCGAAACTATTCATTAATGGTCAAAACGGCCCCTGTCTTAACTTTTGATTAGCTATCTACTGATATTTATTTGGAACAGATACAATAAGCTGATCAGTATTCTGAATGTTGAACCACCCTCTATTTGTTCCGATTGAATGTCATTAGATAGTAAATCAAAAGTTCATAAGGAAATGTGAGCCGTTTTGACCAATATTGAATAGTTTCCACAAAAAAAATCCTAAAATTGAAAAATCTTGTTTTTGAACACCCTATATCTCTGTAATCATTCCCGCTAGACCCCAAGTGTGATACATTGATGAAATCAGCTCTTCAGGGAGAACCTAAAAATGCAATAGTATACAGGGTGACCCTTTTGAAAAAAAAAACAATCATCAGTCAACAATATATCTTGGAATTCAAATACCCTATACAGATATGAAAACAATTTGATGTGAAAGTTCTCATGAAACCCTATTACTGTTGTACTTCAATTTTCTCCATTTATCGCTGATGGTTTGGCTAATATACAAGGATAACACACTATTGACTCACCTTGTATTATGCAAAGGATAATTTCTTCAAAATAATATGGATCTCATGATATTTGCAAAATTTCCCTCTATTTATAATAGGTTCAAATGAAAAACCAAATGAAAAACTTACATTCTAATATTTATAACTTATTCTGAAAAATTTCAATTTCCACTACTAGAAGTTATTGCCTATTGGTAGTTATATTTCTCCATGTTGTTTTTGATTTCTGAACTCTGGACATTCCTGATGTATTCAATGAATACTCTAATAATTTTGATATAATCATTAATATTATGATGTATCTTGAACAAATCATGACTATCATGAGACGTAACCTCAATTCTAGTTCTTCTTTTTCTTCCTTGTGTCTTCGATGACACGTTATTTCATGGAATGTCATCTGAAGACGTCCGTAGGCACGAAATTCTTTACATCCTCAGGCTGTCACTGAAAGAACTCATTTAGGACAATTACAGCGCTAAATTTACGCCTGATGATGTTTTTAGGTTGTAGAAAATAGAACGTCCTCTCCAGGCGTTTGGCGACACATTGAGGATGACCTTAGGCGAGTGTGTGCTATCTGGGAATGATCTGAAATTATTATTGAAGTCAAAATCAAGATAACAAAAATATCGTAGCCTACTGCAATTCGTTCAATTTGAATTTCCAATTGTCGTTTCCTCCATCAAATCAAATTTAAAATGCGAAGTGTGATACATCGTTGGAATGGTGATTTTGACTTCTGGTCAAACCGGAAGTGACTTTTAATCTTTGTTTTTCTCAGTTGAAGCTTCCTTGAGCAAATTTGAGATCATGAAATTTTCGAAATTTCATTTCTCGAAATGGGACAGATACTGGGACACCCGGTATATTCTTCGATTTGGGAATCGAAAGAAATCTCCTCAAATCTTTTATCAGTTGAAGTAACCTCATTTAGAAACAATTCTATAGTGTTCTCTGAGATTATTTTCGTGTCACACATGCACCCGATTTCACATTGTAAAGATGTTTGATAGGTGAGTACAACTGTTCCGGATGAAGAACTATTCATTAGTCACCGTCATTAGGTTCAGAATCGTCTAACGAATGGGAAAAATCAGATTTCACTCATTTTAACTAGACACCTTGTGTTCGGGGAAATGCCCTAACGTTTATTTTCTGTTCGGTCAGATAATCGATTGCGAGCAAGGTTGGAATGGAAGAAAGTGGAGAAGAGGATCGATTCTTTCGAATATTGGATGTCTCTTGAAAATTTATCTATTTTGCGGTGTTCAACTGGATCAGATGGGCGATTTGGTATATATCATGTTGTTGCTCAAGACCGAATGGAAGTAAACAAGGAAGCACATGGACAAATATCATCACAAAGGAGGATGGAAATTTAGAAAAATGCATTGTTTTAATTTTGACATGTAATATGGAACTTTGCAAAACTGACGGAATTTTTTAAACGTCCTACTTTATACGAAGTCAGTTGGATAAGGAAGAATGTTTTTCCTACGGTATAACACATGCAATATTGCTCTTGTTTTACTGTGTTCGATACATCAATGATGTCACACGTATCTGATATCACAATGACTCCATTGTGTTATTATTTCAAAAATAACTAATCGCCCATGGAATGTCACATTTCAAGCAATGACTGCAGCTCTGTCTAATAGATGAGCATTACTTGACAGGAAATCAGATGGCTACAAGACGAAAAATCGAAAATGCCGGTGCCCTAACAACACGAGTACATCCTAGGGACTTCCCAGGGACGTCCCTAATTTCAAATAAGGACATCCCAGGAATATCTTTTCTGGGACAAAGTACATACTAGGGACGTCCCAGGGACATCCGCTTTCAGACAAAAAGGACATCCAAGGGATGTCCCTCCTGGTACGTCCCTGGGATGTACCGAGTACAAAGAAGGGATATCCCTAGGACGTCCCAAGGATATCCCAGGGACAACCCTTCGACAAAAGAAAAAAAATGTAGGTCTAGTTGGGATTGAACCCGGGACCTTCAGCTTATCAGGCACGCACCTTACTCCATTGGCCAATATGCCTTCTGAAGATTCATGTATTGAACAGATTTATAAACAGGACAACTACAGAAACCTGGATAAATAAAACTGTTAGGATTCGGGTATAATTATTATCATTCTTGGGTGTTTGAAAATGAGGGGCATTATGCATTTACGATCTCTGTTTGCGAAAAATGGTCATTTCTTGAGAAGTTTTGAGACTATATTCTTCATTTCCATCACAAATATTTTCCGGAAGAAATACATTTTCGAAAAAATTCGACTCAATATTTTGATGATATTGAATGACTCTCTGATGTGAAGAATGGATATCAGATATTCCAGGGACACGAATGGGATAACCTAGGGATGTACCGGGTGGGATGTCCACTGGACAACTACTGGCGGGACATCCCCTGGATGTCCCAATCATTTCCTTGTACCGCGGGACAAAAAAGGGACGCACCTAGGACATCCCTGTGTTGTTAGGGATGTTATCTATTATAGCCGTAGAAAAATTATAGTGTATAACTTGCACGGAGTGCTAATTTTCTACTCGAATGATTGCAGCATGAGCCATAGACATTTTTCAGTGTCATACTATAAGCAGCAGAACTTCCATAGAGAAATATTTCGCATTTTCATGTTAAGAACGGGAGCAGATTCGGTCCCGAAACGTCCAAAGACAAGTAAAAGTTCAATATTTTTTCAATATATCTATATATCTTTCCTCCGAACTTTTGTTCAAAAAAATTGTCACTGACAAGCTAACTGGATTTTTCTTCTAGACTCCCTAATAGAAAAATTTGTTGAACGCAGTGACATTCTGGGGCAAATCATCTGATTTGTGTTGCCAAACAGGAATATCACCCGTCCGACTCGTGGTGTTGCTTGGCAACACGATTTAGTGAACAATATAAATCGACAGAATTATTTCGAATATTCAGTACATCATGATGATCATATAACTATCATGATTTTATGTCAAACTGACAGACCCTGATTCGTCATCTATTGTTACATCGTTCAAAACACCAACGCTGATAGACCAATCAATATTGAAAGGTAGCTTAAGTGTCTTCGAGATAATACAGATTATCTTTGGCATATGGGGGCCTATTCTCGAATGTGGAACGAAATATGTCGTATGCGACATATGACGATAGAAATTGTCGCACAACGTTAAAGTGCGGTATTCTCGATTGCTTTCGACTTCAAACTCGCATGAGACAAAATTTGTCGAATAGCATGAACTGGCAACATCGAATTAACGATTCTCGAATGTGTTCTGTGCCAATGTTTTGTGGTTTCTTTGTTGTTATGATGGAGGTTATGTCAATGATATGTTGAAATAATAATGGCAGGGAAAAGAAAAGAGTTTTTGTATTTCATCTTAAAAAGAAACACTCAACTTGATGGAAGAAAAATAGAATGAGCCACTTTTATCTGGCAAAAAACATGCAGAAGACCTATGTCCCTGTACCAGAAATGGTTCTAGAACTCACTAGCAATGCAATGGACTTTCACTAATTCCTTACCTTAATGTCTTTATACATTTCATGTCCGATAAAAATCTGATCGCATTATATACGTTCTCTAGTGGCCGTTGATGATTTTCTTGATTTTCCAAATTTTCAATTTCTGTCAATGAAACTGCCATTCCCAAGTTAATAAGTGACGAAATCAGTCAAATATTCAATCTCGCATTCGACATCAAAATGTCGACTGCTTAAGACCACTCTACAATTTGTCTATCGAAAATTTTCGAATGCGTCATTCGAGAATGGGCACTCACGTTTTTTGTTCGACAATGTAGAAATCTCGCATGCGACAAAATATCTCACCATTTGAAAATAGGGTCCCAGATCTCAGATTTGTGAGAATATTCAAGGTTAGTGAAATAGTCAATACCATTTATCAAAAATATCGACTTGCATATGTTGAGGAACGATTTTCTCCCCATAATTTGAAAACTTATTGTCCGTAATGCTTTGTTTGTGACGATGGGAATCACAGAGTTTAACAAAATAGAGCATATATTATTATTACATAATTACCACACCTGAGTTATCAAAACAGCGTTGACAATCAATATCAATTTGAAAACAAATGCACTAGCAAAGGCCAGTTCGATATGTTATTTGATATTTTTGTTCTGTCCTATACATATTACATATAATTAGTTTTTTGAAAGATTCAATAAATGTTGAACGAGACAGTGGAAGCAACTTCATGAAGGTCAT
This sequence comes from Phaedon cochleariae, assembly GCA_918026855.4. Lineage (NCBI taxonomy): Eukaryota > Metazoa > Arthropoda > Insecta > Coleoptera > Chrysomelidae > Phaedon > Phaedon cochleariae. The sequence goes on along the minus strand of OU896707.1, from coordinate 70,829,784 downwards.
AATATTTTCGTTCGAAATCACGCCACATTTCAAAATATCGAATTGAAATCATATATATTAAACAATGTTTCGATCACGGTCCCGATCTTCCACGCTCAGGTATCCTTTGTGGGAGTTTTTCAATATCTATTGATGTTCCATCACTCTACACTTCAAACGCCTCCATATGAACATTGGAATGTTTCATACAAAATATGTTCACATAATGAATAAATATTAGTATATATCGCGTAAAATTCATTCTTGTTTCAGAATATCTGATCAAAATAGCTACGAGAAAATTTGTTGTCCTTTCTATCCAAACTGTCACGACTGAAATTTGATCAAATTCAATGGCCCCATTCTTGGCGAAGAATTCCTCTATATTGAGGTGACATGAACGCCATTAAACGTTCAGGCCACGCAAACATCGATATCTTTTCTCTCCAGACTTCCATCCTTGGATAAACAACTCGTCTTGAAACTTCTTCGATATAAATTCGATGAGTTTTTCTATCTCTTGAACATCCGTAAATTGCCAGAAACTTCCAATAAGTAAAACTAACGAGTGCTGACAGCCAATTAATTTATCTTGTATGATATGACAAAATTCCCCGTGCGAAAACCTTTCTGATGAATCACCTTCCGAGCGGACCGTAATCCAGCTTAGCGTCTCACAAAGAACCTGCCAATCGGGATTATTACTTCCAATCGCCACCTTCTGGCGGGTATAGTAGGGCATTCAAAGTCGTTAGTTGGATTGGGATGAGCAGGGGCCATCATGGCATATCACGACATTGATCTGCGAGATGCAAGATGGTCAAACAATATTCGATGTACGATCATTCATATGAGAGAGTCTCGTTTTCAAGAGTTTCGCATGGTATCGTCTCGTTTTCGAGACAAGACTCGAGACGAGACTCGGACTAGACGAGACGAGACTTTCATCGGTCTCGTCTCGAGTCTCGTGCAAGACTTCTCGTGTCTCGTGCGAACGTCTCGCAGGTGAATATTATGAATTTCATTCATAATACAACATATTTAGAAAGAATTCAGACTATTTAGCACAGATAGGCAAAACTTTTCATTCATAAATACTTCAAAAACACAATCCATGATTGTTATAAAACGACGTAATGCGTGAAACGAAAACGGCCAATCTCTCTCTTACGGAGGAATGATGTTGGGTTACAGTTTTCGCTCGGTTTATTTGTTTAGAATATACATGTCACCTACTTTTCATTATATTTTTATGTGTTATTTTCCTTGTTCAGATGAATGATGTAGGTATGTATAGTTTTTCCAAAAACAATTGCAGAGTCTCGTGCCGCACCTGCACTCATTTCAAAGGGAACGTCAAACACGCCGACACCGCACGATGCGAGATTTTCTGCAATTGATATTATATAAACTATACCTGTTAGGTACTTAATTTTGATAAATAATGTTATTTTTGTTGTAATTTCCTCTTCCTACTTCTACATTATACCTGGAAATAGGTAGGTAAAGGTAGGTAAAGGTAAATATCCCGTACTAGACTAGAACAAGATTATGCATGACGAAATTGCGATACATCTGCGAGACTCTCGTACGAGACGCGAGACAGGACGAGACTCGAAGCTGCGAGACGAGACTCGAGACAAGACTTCATTTTCCATCGGCGAGAAGGGACGAGACTTTATGAAAGTCACGTCTCGTTGGTCTCGTGTGAATCACTAGAATCGCTTGATCCTTGAGATCATTCTGATGGGATTATCCACATTTCGAAATCACTTATAATACTATTATGATTTTTGACCTTGTTATCAATCGTATGTTACTTGTCAATCTTTCGTTGATGAAACAGAACTGCTTTGCCCTTTATAAAACTAATCATGATATCTTTTATTGAATGATTTTCATTTGGATAATCTCCTACTTGATTTTTTGTATGTTGTGGTTCCCACGAAAAGGGATGTTCTGAATGTTCAAAGAACATCGTTAGAACCAGAGAAAATAAGGTAGGAATCGGTGTTCTTCTTGAATTTCTGGAGGTTATATGCCTCGGGGAACACCTCCCTTGGCAAGGTGTTCCAGAGCCTCGCTGTTCGTTGAATGAACGAGTCTTTGGAAAGATCTCTCTTCAATCTCGCGGGGACTGCCTAGGGAGGAACAATTGTTGATATTTCAGAAGAGCATCGTCAATGAAAATATCTATATAATAGAGCCATATCGCTAACTTATTTATAGTTTTTCCAGAGAAATAAGTGAGGTTGTGAGCGAGGCATCACCCACGACACGAATTGCCTTTTTTTTGACAGAATCTAACAGTTTCTGGGTATGTTTGGGAGCTGCACTCCAAATATGGGAACGGTATTCCAGGACAGGTCGGATCTGTGCCTTAGAGATCATAAGCACCTGACTGGAAGTGAAATAGCTCCTGGCCCGAAACAAAAAACCAAGTTTTTGGGATGCACTTATAGCAATTGGTATCACGTGATTTTCCCAAGAAAGGTTATTGCTGATAATGATACCAAGCATCGAAATGGATGTATTCAAAGATATGGTTACTCCTGATAAGCTCAGGTTGAGCACAGTGAGATTGGCTTTTCTAAAGGAAAGGCATGCTTGTGTTTCGTTTGCATTGAAATCTGCCAATTTATTGGATCTTCATTCGAGAATTGTTGCCAAGTCCATATTTATGTTGTCAACATTTTTTCCTCGTTCGTTTCTGATTTGCCTGGCTGGTATTGGAGCCCTGGAAGAGAAGGTAGTATGGAGAGTACTATCATCCGCGAAGCTATGAACTGGACATGAAGTTGCTTCCAACAATTCCAAGAATTATGACGAATATATTACAGTATCATCAAACATAGCACTCGATTTTCCCAAAAATTTAGATCAACATTACCTTGCCCACCACAACATTTGAGGTAAATTAGAGCATTTGTCTTATTCGGGAAGAAGGTAACAGCATTTCTATATGATTCAATACATTAATTCATTCTACAACATGGGGGAATTTTTCCACGATCAATCCTACATGTAGTATGTTGGTACAATTTTGAGATCGAATCGAAAATAGAAATGATAGTTCACAACAAATGCTTCTGATGATTCAATAACTATGCAGTTGCTGAAATTCTACTGCGGCTACATTCTTGTCGAATCATCAACTGATTCTCAACATTGTGAACGGAGCAATGAAATATGGAGAACTATATACTAGGACAATAATATTTAACGCATTTCTTCTGTCATCATCCTGTCCATGAGTATATATACCTCCTCAACCGTGAGAAAGCAAATGTCTCTATGGAAAAAGCAAGCAACACTAAAAGCTTTCGAATCACTTACATAGAGTTGACATAGGATGAAAGCAGTGTACCTTTGATAATTGGCTGGTCACTCTGATTTGCATGGGTACCAGAGGTTGCGAGATGATAAATATCAACGATTCTTTTTTCAAAAAGTCAAGATGTGCCGTTTTCGTTGTTTCATTTGGTATCATACTGATAATTTGTTCGAAACAAATTATAGCGATAAGTTTTTCACGTTTGGATATTTGTTTGAAAAGGAGCTGATACACTGCGTTGTTGTTATATGCTGTTTTGTTCGACGATGAAGTCTGTTCGAACAAAATCTAAAATGCTCGTTTTCGCTAAGCATTTTGTGGAATAGTTATGAATAAAATCACGTTGAATTACTTTTGTGCGAGAATTTTTTTTTAATTTCGACTGAGTGATGATCACTCGTCTTTGTTGCTATTCAGAAATCCTACTCGTGGACTTCGTCAACTCGTGCGATTTTCATAGCAGCATAGATTCCTGAATCTATAGTTGAAATTAACAAAAAATCACGAACTTTTGGGCAATGGGTAATCAATAATCTAAAGATGGAAATTCTTGTATGGATCAGATATCACCAGAGTAAGGATTTAGAAAGCTTTTTGAATTCGATGGGGAATACTTGAATCCAGAATATCCAACAAAAACACCCACAGAAAAGAGTGCTGTGAAAAAAAAAACAACTGACGAACTCAATAAATGCCGTTACTTAGGATAAAAGTAACCTCGAATCTGCATGATATCCACTCTGTAAATGCCAGCGGTGCGAAAATGACTAGATCTAACGTTTTCGTCCAGGATTCTAGTACAACTTTTCAAGAGCCTCATGACTAGGTTACTATTGGAGGAGATGAAATCAATGTACTTCAGAAAATTGTTTTCTTCGTTCAAGCCTTTCACGTCTCATTTTGTTCTGAACACACTTCTAGTATGATGGACGTATTGAGCTTATTTTTCTTGAATGAACTCCCGAAACAGCTCAGGAAGAGGTATATGAGTGCTATTGGAATAAACAATCATTCTTTTTTAAAACCATTCATTCACCGGTCGCATACTTTGAATTTTCTGATTTTCTTGACGCGGCATCGTATAAATCACACTTTTGTTGCAAGTTATACGCTTGTCCGCTTTTTATCGGCAACAGGAAGAGATAAACGTCGATGAAAAAATGCGGAATTACTCGGCGAACGATCAATCATTGTCAAGATTGATCGCACATGTTGACAAATACTCTCTCGCTGGAAAGTAACGAGAAAAACCAGCTCGGTAACGAGAGGGAGTCCGCCTTTGGAAGAGAAACTGATTTGATTTTCCAACAGGCATTCGAATTACTTTTGAGTGTTTGATAAAATACGCATAAATCAGTTACAAGGACGCTTTCAACGAATTCGTGACTAACTTTGCAGACGTGTCACCATCATTTTATCATTTATCTGAAAGATTTAGTCGGTTTACATTTTGACGTTTGCGAAGGGATACGCAAGCAGTGGCACGATATATTCTTTCAAATTGAGTAATTAAACGAATAATACTTGTATCATAGATGCAGGGTGTTTCTGAATTCTAGAGACATGAAAGCTTCATACTCAGAAATTGTTCAAGATACATAATATCATAGTATTCTGTGCACGGAAGACACTAGACACCGGGTACACCAGGATCATAATATGTGCCGAGAAGAATGGTCCATCAGATGCACTCTTTTTTTCTTCAGTGCTGAAGATAAAAGTGGAATTGAAATTTGAAATCAACTCTCATTCTCATTAAACGTCACTTTCTTCCATTTCGAGTATCGCCGGAAGTGGAAAAGAATCCTGTAGACATATAAATACAGAAAGCTCGAAGTCATAATATCTGATTGTCTTGAAATTTCGTTTGTTTTCGACATTGCCCGGCTGTGTCGAATGATATTGTCGTTTCTTCTGAGACAAGTTATATATTATGCATACGCAAAACACGCAAAACATTTTTGAAATGATGGGGAAAAAAGAGGACATCAGCAAATCAAAAAAATCTAGAAACCTCAATATTCCACCTCCTAGTTAAAGCTATATACAGACAGTATTTGATGATTTAAATATTATGTATCTGTTTTTATTTATATTACACACATTTCCATTTTCGTTATGTTTTAATAGGATGATGACCAAGTTTTGATGATGAAGCCTTTTGTTACCAACTGTAATAGATAATTTCATTCCTTTTATGGTAAAACAATCTATAAACTTCAATAAAAGACCATATTTTGATTTTCTTCATAATGATATTCTCTTGGCACAAGAAGATGAGGATCTTCTGAAAAATATCCAATCATTATAATGAGCAACAAGCTTGAAGTTTATTGATTCAAGAACAAAATTGTTCAACTTTTATGGGAGATTAACTTAACAATAAAAGAATGTTCTTGTTTCAAACTAATTAATTATCTCTTCGATCAATACGTACTGTGATAATCAATAAATTTTCATTGGCATCAAGATTTCTTTCTAGGAATGAGTCAAGAAAGTTCTGTAGAAAAATCAAACAAACATTTGGTTGGAGCGCCATATGGTTGAATCATTGCTGTTCCGCATTGAATCAACAAATCCTTTTTATCTGTGTGAATGTATATAGTCTAGACACAAGGTTAATTATTGTTGAACCGTAGTCTTCCATTCCTCAATTGTATTATTATTCGTAGATGTTCATATCATATAATATAATGCATAATAATCATGAAGTTGCTCCTGAGCAAAACGGATTACTGGATGAGACACAAACTTTCACATCAATTCATTGCAAAGGTAAATTAACAAAGATCCCTTTTGAGACGTATTTGCCTTGGGAAGATGAATTAATTAGCACTCGTCTTTTCTGGTTTTAATGAATGAAAGTTGTTGTGTATATTTGATGCGATATACTTTTGTGAATGTTCTTCATCCTCGAAGCTTAAGAATTTCACGAAGTATAAAGGGAGTCACAAGTGTATAATTGTACGCAAAAACAACTGGAATAACCGCAAAATCATGTTGAATGAATATTGATAAGATGTACCATTCCAGTTCATTTTATGAGCTATCGTGATAATGACTTTGAGTTCTCCCTCTTTGGAAATCTGTATAATGTCAATTGAACATGAACAATAAACATTCAACATCAACGAATCGGCAGTGAGATTGTTCAGCTGATGATATTTTTTCAGCCAGCTTTCTGACGAATCACATTTTTCATTATCGGTGCGAACAATATGGGAACAGAAGTAAGCCATCAATAATTGGAAATTTCCGTTCCATTCAACTGATTTATCGGCAACAGAAAATGGGTTAGTATCAAACATTGAAATATTTCGATAAATTCATCCATATGATGATGGATATGCAATGCTTTTCACAGAGTTCGTTTCACATGGAAAATTTTCATCACCTATTCAATACTGAATTTTGTTGGGTATGGTCTAGTTCTGATTGGTATGGAGAATTTTAGAAATTGAAATAATCATATGAGAGATATCAATATTTTTTGCAATTCTTCGAGTAGGAAAACTGACTTTTCCATTTCTTGATTAAAAATACTGTGAGAAGTTCCACTTCTCCCGAAACTGAATGCACTCTCCCACAAAAAAGTGAAAATTCCTTTTCATATCACCGAGGAAAGACAAAGTATTTAGTTATTTTTCTGCAATCGACTCATGAGACATCCATTTCTGTTCCAATATCAGCTCTTGAAGTTGACGTTACTTCTACAATAGAACGATTAGTATGTATGTTGCTAGGCAACACTTGAAGTGTCTAGGAACTAAAGATGAAGTTCAACTTCCAGGAACTGAAAACGTGTCGGATGACAGAAACAATCTGGAGCAGAAAAATATACAACTGGAAAACAGTTGATGAAAAAATTAAGTCGTGTTAATTTTATCACAAGTATGAATGTTCAGGATTACTTTTAGACATCGTTTAACCCATGAACCATTTTCTGCAATGATCAGGAAACTGAGAAAGTCATTGGAAAGAAGAGACAGAAGGTATAAGGTTGAAAAATCAGGATGATACTCACCTATCATTGATTAACATATTAATGATTCAGAAGGGTTCAATACAAGACGTGTCAAAAGATTCAACACCTATAGTAAGCTTGGATGAATCTCAATTCATGCTGTGTATATAGTGATATATATGTATAGTATTATATAAGTAGCACATCACTGGTTTTTCAGTTTCATATTCTTATGGAATTTAACAATAGAACATACAACTTCCATGATCTTCCTGTTACTTTCATATTTCTCCAAGCTCTTGAGGAAATAATAACAAAATCGATTTGACCACATATCTCAATGTATGGGACATGGGTGGGTGCTTTCAAGATAACCATTATGATAACTCAATAACCTCAATGAGTATCATTCTGAAATGTCAAGACTTTATCTGCCATCAACCGGACACAAACCAGAAACAATTGATATATGTAAATGATCATTCCATGCAAAGTTGAAACCTTGAAGCGTATAACGGGCATCTAGTTTTTCGAATGGAACACCCTGTATTGCATTTCTGGAGAGCTGATTCCATCAATACATCACACTTTGGGGTCTAGCAGAAATCATTACTGATATATAGGGTGTTCAAGATCGAGCTTTTTCAACTTAAGTATTTTTCTGTGTCGATTTACTATCTACTGACATTTAATTTCAGAAGATACAGGGTGATAAGCATTCTTAGTCTGGAACCACCTTGTATTTGTTCCAATTAAACGTCAGGAAATAGTTAATCAACAGTTGAGAGTGACATTCTGAAAATTCTCCATTTTGAACACCCTATATCTCTGTAATCATTCCGCTAGATCCCAAGTGTGAAATATCGATAAAATCAGCTCATCATGCCCGTTACGCTTGAAGTTTTCAACTCTGGAATATGATAATCACAAAAAAAATGTTCTTCCCAAAATTGAAATCGACCTGTCCGAGCGGTTTTTCATAAATTGCAACACAACGGAGGAAACTTGGATGGAATGTTTTTGATGGGCCACCCTGTATATATACTTCGAACTTCAACATTTTGTATCTCAAACACGAAGCAGGTCAAGCACATGTTTATATACATTTTTTTTTCTCTTGAATAATATGACAAAAACTACCTCCCGATTATTTGTGCACTTTAATGATCCATGAAATTTCTGACACCTTTTCTTATAGGTTCACTACTCGAAAGCAGAGGATATCCTGAAATCACGCCAATCAAATTCCGACGAAGTTTCAATCAGGTGGAGCATGAAATAACAAGTAATAACTATACGACGCGTATGAACAGCCATCCTAAAAAAACTTTGTTTTTCCACGAACAGGCTGAGAAAACTTTTTTTTTTTTCAAAACACCTATAATTCGAGAAAAAAAAGTTTATTATTTCCCAATTCACAGCTGCAACTGTGAATCAGAGATCAAGATAATTTTTTTTCTACACATCTCCCAATTCACAGTTGCAACTGTAAATTATATAGGGCTAATTCTCACAGACTCAGCGCAAGCTGCTTATGTCTGGTAGTCGTGCTATCGAAGAATGAATGTGAGAACTGAGACTGTGAGACTATGATTTATAGTTGTAAGATGTGTATAATGAGAGTTATCTGATTCTAATTCACAGTTGTAAATCAGGCGGGATATACTTTTTTTCAAGATATCTCCTAATTCACAGTTGCGACTGTGAATTAGGGCTAATTCTCACAGATTCTCACAGACTCAGCGCAAGCTGCTTATGTCTGGTAGTCTGATGACTTGATGAGACATTGTGAGAACTGAGACTGTGAGACTCTGCGATCTACAGTTGCAAATTTGAATTAGGAGATATGTAAGGAGAAGTTCTCTTGTTCTAATTTACAATAATTGAAACTGTGAATTAGGCAGGAGAAACTTTTTTTTCAAAATATCTCCTAATTTACAGTTGCGACAGTGAATTAGGGCTAATTTGGAGTTGTAACTGTGAATTAGATCAAGAGGACTTTTCTTCATACACATCTCCTAATTCACAGCTGCAACTGTAAATTAGAGTCTCACAGTTTCAGCGCATCGCGTGCTATCGAAGAATGAATGGTAGGTACCTATGTCTGGTAGGTATAGTCTGGTGAGAAATTGTTAGAACTGAGACTGTGATACTCTAATTCACAGTTGCAACTATAAATTGAGAGATGTGTAGAATAGAAAATTTTCTTGTTCCAATTCATGATTGCAACTGTAAATTAGGCAAAAGAAAATGTTATTGTATTCAGAATATCTCCATATTTACAGTTGAACTTGTGAATGAGGGCTAATTTGAAAATGAAACTGAAATATTTTCTTCTGCCTAATTCGCACTTGCAACAGTAAATTCGTGCTGATTTATACAGTTGCAACTGTTAATTAGGCGAATGTTCTTGAAAATTAAGTTCCTTCAGGATGGCAATTCAGATGTTGGGTCGTAAATAACAATCCATAAACTATGCATTTTTCTGATGAAAATTATCATATAATAGCCTTCTCAAAACACGAACTAGGAATTATTGTGGTATACTTTTATGACAAAACAAATCACTGGAATCATGAAATCTAAATGGCGTCTCGCCTAGCTGCTATTCCAGAATTTACATTTTCTATTTCTGGCTCGCAATACGCTATCCAAGCTTTCCAGACTTCTCACTTCGAATACGCGAAGCGTTTATTAGACATACCATAGGGAAATTGTTTCGGATATCAATGCAATATTGTGGAAATGGCTATTGGATTTATGTATGTGAATGAAATTCATCGCTTACATTCGATGAAAGTAGCTTGAAATAACTGAATAGTTTGAATAGGAAAGGGTACATTGGTTATTGGAAAAATCCCCTGCCATAAAGGCTCACACACAACAATCTTTCTATACAGTCATCAAAGTGTACAAGGTGGTCTAGTTTGTAATCCAAAGAATTCAACAGTGTGTTGTACTCGTTGAAATAATGAAAAAAGTTCATATAAACAGATACATTGAAAGCGTCGTTCTCAAGATATAGATGGTCGAAAGGGTTTGGGATGAATCAAAAAAAATTTCAATAAAATTTATTGTCAAATTCAAACAATTTAGAATGAAGAAGCGTGGGACAACTATGGTGCTCTTGTCACTAGGCAAGGTGTGTAACTTAATGGATCTAGACATTCAAAAACCCTAACCGTTGTCATTTCTGTGCTCGAACTCTTATCAAACTAATACCATCCAGTGACTCTACCCCCGCCTACAGTTTGTGACTAGTCGGGAACGTCACTGGTCAAAGGAAATGAACGAGTCAAGTGAATTAGGTGACTCCCTCTTAGGGACACTTCCTTGCAATGTCCGCTCAGTCGGTTCACATTCTTTCAGAATGTTATTCGAGCAGAACCAGGAATGATCTCAGATTAAATATCGCTGTTTGTTAACGTTGTCGGTGCCATAGGCTCTTTCTGTCAGGGTTAATTGAATCGTGGAGAATAATTATTTTGTGCTGAAAAATCTTGCTTGTTCACATTAATACAAGGAAAGTTTTGTTGTCTCACAACGGAATGAAGGATTAAGTCAGGAGAATTCAATTTCGCATTATTTTTGTCGAGCAAGTTGTTTTGCTTATTTTATTGTTCTCGAGGTATGCACAATAATTCACCTTTGAAGAACCATTGTTCTTCAGACAATGAAATGGGTCTAACCGGACTCAACCAAATTCAAAATAATCACAGACCTACTCAATCGATGTGAATGAAATTATTATCAATCCCAAACGGTAATGCTCTTACTGATTCACTAGATATACATTTGGAAAAAGATACAGAGGGAGTGATTTAGGTGAGAAGAAAACACATATCTCAAGATTCCAGAAAATACTATTATCAGGTATTATAGACAATTCAGACAGTTCGAAAAACCATTTTTCCTGCGGCTATATATACAACACATAATTGCTCTTGTTTTGCTGTGTTCAATGAATCAATGGGATAATTCGAATGTCTTCAATTATATTTCTTTATCTGATATCACAATGACTTCATTGTGTTATTATTCCACAAAATCTCATCTCTCATGAAATGTTAAATTTCAAGCAATATGACAGCTTTATATCTAATCATTCTCAAGAGACAATCAGATGACTATACAAGTCGAACTAATCAATCATATCGCTGTATTCTGATATAGCCGTAGGAAAAGTATAGTGTATAACTCGTACGGAATGCTTATTTCCCACTCATATTGGAAATCACTATCATTCCGTGCTCGTCAAACAATATATTTACTATTCCGAGTGTCTTGCGTACTCTATTGTTTCTGTTCTGGCAACCGTGTGAATTAACTAATTTTTCATGCAGATTTTGTATAGAACATAATTCAAAACATTTTTTTTTCTTGTTTACATAGACATTCATCCCAGAATAACATAAAATTAGGGATTTTCGCTTTTTATTGGGTATTTTTTCATCTGCTGAAGAAGTCATCCAGAAATGGATCAGTATGTTTTCATTCTCCAATTCTATATACATGGTGATTCGAAAGTAAGCGACACCCTTTTAGCGGCGTTATTCTTTCCATTCATACACTACACTGTTTTACCACTAACCAACCCGATTTTTTAACGCCTCAACACGTGTTTCGCTTACTATGTTAGCATCTTCAGGAGAAGATTGAAATAACTGGACAGTTTTAATCTTCTCCTGAAGATGCTAACATAGTTAGCGAAACACGTGTCGAGGCGTCAAAAAATCGGTTTGGTTAGTGGTAAAACAGTGTAGTGTATTATCGTGCCAAAGGTTCCAGTCTTCGATATAACTTTCCATTCATACTCAGTTTCATGGAGAGAGACAATACAATAGCATAGACTACAGAAGATACTCTCTTCTATGAAAAAATTCTAGATTCACTGGAGGCAGGCGAGAGCACGGTTGGGATATTCTGCGATCTCAGCCGTGCTTTTGACTGCGTCCAGCATGATATTTTACTTGAAAAACTCCACTTGTATGGAATCCGTGGCTGAATTCATGAATGGTTTTCATCTTACCTCGAGAGACGTTCTCTGAAAATCAAAATAAATCTTGTGGAGAATGATAAGAAAACGATCATTATATCTAGGGAACTCCTAGTTGGAATTGGAGTCCCTCAGGGATCAGTACTGGGGCCTATTCTGTTCACACTGTACGTCAATGAGTTGCCTCTGATCCTTCCAAATGTATTCACCTGTTTATATGAAGATGATTCTACATTATTATTCACAGGCAAATCTGATACTCGAATTCAATTCGAAATCGATGATAGTATTCAGTCACTTTGTAGATGGTCATATGATAACTTCCTTTATTTCAATCGAAAGAAGAAGGGATGTTTTTACACTCACCCTCCCCTGCATGTGACACCACTGAATGAAATTTTGCAATATTTGATTCAGATTCTTATCCACCATCAAATGTTCATGCCAAACACAAATTTTCGAAGATTTATTGTGTATGATTTCAAAGGTATAGAGGAAAAATCTTCTTTGAGTTGTCCTATTCAAAGGGGCGTAGCTCCCTTACGAAACATTTTCGGACCCTTATTAATGGGAACTTTCTGCCTCATTTTTATGGAATACGCCTCTGAGAAGATGCCGCTTACTTTTGATTCATCCTGTATATCACAACAAGAACACGAAGTCATATTCACAACTCCTTGATTATGATTTAAATACATAACCTGAATACCTAGGTGAACTACTCAGATCATTGAAAAGTTGTGGAGATTATCATGAGCCTGTGTCTTTGGTCTTGAATAATATTTGTTTTCCCAGGTCAATGCTACTTCTGATAAGATGCTATTAGAAGTTCTGAACATCGCCTTCTAAGATGAAAATATGAATCTTTCCGTCAAAAGTCATGAATATTTCCGTGAATTAAATCCCTTCAGGTTATAGATAATGGAACGTTATCCGTCTTCTCGAACAGTCTCCGGATAAACCGTCAAAATATGCAAATAGCTCAATTCACAATGTCTCGTCAGCAATTTCACACTCCGAATTGCCGTATTCTTAAGAGGAAGTTGTACTATGATATAAAGCAATAATGCAAGGGTTTCGTAGTCCCTAAATTTTCAGGGTCATTTTTCATTTTGAGTGGATGAAAAAAATTGTACATATTCGTGAAGATCTTATCTATGTTCCTGTCGTCTTACTTTTTCGAAAATCGATTCGATTCTTCCAAAAAAAAATTGGAAAATCATCAAAAAACACGTTATTTTGCGATTTTTTTTTAAAGAAACTGAATCAAATTTCGAAAAAGTGAGACGACAGGAACATAGATTAGATCTTCTTAAATATGTACTAATTTTTTCATCCACTCAAAATGAAAAATTAGCCTAAAAAGTTAGGGACTACGAAACCCTTGCATGGCAACAATTTGTATCCAGAGAGTGGCGCCGCTCTCAGAATTGATAGGAATTAACATTTATGAATGGAGATGAAATATACATTCCTTATTTGCAATGTTTACGAGGGTCTGGCATGTGTAAAAAATTAAAATTTAATAATTTCAGTGGGATATCAAATTATCATCATTTCATATCATTTCAGACTGCTCCAATATTACATAGAAATTGAAGAATATAATATGTTAACACATCAGTTATGTTACGGTGAGGTTCTCACAGATAATATTTCTTGGGTTCTCGAAACATGGAATATTTTGAAAAATATAACGTTATAAACGTTTATTCACGCGTATAAATTGACTTAAGATTACCTCGGGAATAATGACGGTCGAATCAGAAACAATTGTGGAAACGAAAAAAAATCTACTTCCATCCAGTTCTAGGCATATCAAAAAAATATTTATCGCAATAAAAATGGATGCGCTTTTTTTATCGGTATCAAAGTTTTTTCCACGACGACTCATTAGCGCTGCGGTTTGACCAAAGATCTTTTGACCCTCGCCGCATGATTTACGACCTTTTATAAAAATAGGTACCGCTGTTTTCGTAACTTCAAAGCTACCAATGGAAAAGAAGCGCGAAAACCTTTTAGCATGCGGGGTGAGATAATTCTGTATTTCCAAAGATTACTGAATGTATTTCCATGTATTTGCGATTTTGAAAATTTTTCAACAATGACGCATGCATGGGGCGTATAATTTGCTCATATTATGCTGACCGAGCATTTCTGATTCGGTTGTTTTTTTCAAATTGCATATTTGAATATAATATAGATATTGTATAGATACCACCAGTGGAATAATGTCGATCAACCCCTCCAGAGGGATAGTTTATACTTGCTGTTTTTCAAAACTCCTTGCGGACCGAGCATTTCTGGTACGAGTTTTTGCTCCAAATTGCATATTGGTATATATATAGATATATAAATGCCACCAGTGAGATTATTTCGATCTACCCAACAGCAGAACTGAATTACCCCTCTGAAGGAAAATACGATATTATAGGGATCCCCAAGTTTTATATTGAATACGTTTTACCAGAAATTTTAGATAGTGGAACAAATAGGGGCATAACAGTATGGGACAGAATAAAAAATTTAAAATAAAATAAATCTTAAAAATCTCCTGTTTTTTTATATTTGTTTCACAAAATTTGGGTAATTCTGGTACAAGAAATCGTCCCAACTAATATTATTGAATACTGTCTGTAGGTTAATCGAGGAGGTATGGTTTATTCATTTTACTTGATTTTTTCTCTCCTCGTTTTTATAGAATAAAAATATGCGTATTATTTCAATATATTTGTAGTGGGATACAAATCAGATGATTTGCCCCAAAATGTCACTGCGTTTAACAAATTTTTTTATCAGGGAGCCTAAAAGAAAAATCCAGTAGCTTGTCAGTCACAATTTGTTTGAAAAAATGTTTGAAGAAAGGTTGTTTTGCCATAACATCATTTCTAGAAAATATGTTTTTACCATGAATATTGATCAAGGAACTTTCATTATTTTATTTATACTTCTTTTTAGTTCGGCTATCCATGAAAACGGGATTCTTCAGTTTTTCGAACTATTCTACTTATTCTCTACTTCTATTTAGTTCGGCACTCTATATATCTCTTCATTTTTTCATTTATTTACTACTCACTTCTTTTCAGTTTGGCTGGCTATAAAAACGTATCTTCATTAGTTTTTGAAACTACTATATGTATTACAATAGCTGATACCTAGCAGACGTTTTGGTATATATACATTTTCTTTTTGAAAATATTTTTTTAGTTATATATTCATCAACACACTTTTATTATTTTGTTTTGAACTTCTGTTTAGTTTGGATATCCATGAAATCGTGTTTCATCAGTATTTCAAACTACTTTTTTTATTTTCTACTTCTTTTTACTTCGACAATCTATCTCGTTTTTTAAACTATACTCGAGACTATACTATCAATTTTCTACTTCTATTAAGTTTGGCCTCGAGTTTGGCTGTCTAAGAAAGCGTGTTTCATTATAGTTTTTCAAACTACTATTTATTACAAAGCTCTTTCACCATATTGGATCCGCCATCTCGAATTTCCTAATTTTAAAGAATAAAATCATAATCTCCAACCTCGAGAACCCCCAGATACCAATTTTGAATGGAATATGACCATAATTACAAAACTCGTCCGCCATATAGGATCTGCCATCTTGAATTTCCAAAATTTGACGAAAGAATCATAATCTCCGACCCCGAACACCCCCAAATACCAATTTTGATTGGAATCGGATAACAATACTCGTCCGCCATATTGGATCCGCCATCTTGAATTTTCGATTTAAAAAATAGATTACGACCGATTCTCATACCTACCGAATCAGCACAACAAATTTCATACGGATCGGTCGAGCCGTTTCGGAGGAGTACTGATTTCCTTTCGTGCGCTCCAAGCGATAAAAAAAGAAAAAAAAACGATAAATCGGAGCTAACTGAACATATCCTTACTGAAGATGGACAACATATGGCAGAATAATAATAATAATGGAATAATATCAAAATCATAGGAAAGGAAGTTAACAACCAAAAAAGAAAAATCAAGGAATCCGATTGCATTCTTCTGAACGGAGACAAAAGCATTGCTTCCTGTTCAGTTGATATAGATAGAACATGGTATTCACTACTGATGAGGGCTGAACATAACAATGGTAGATTCAAGATCAATTAATGAAAGCATCCGGTAACTCATTTGTAGACTAAAATCACCCATTCATATGCCAACATCAGTATGACACTGAAAACTGCCAAACTATAACCAGCACAACTTCCAAAGAGAAATATTTTGCATTTTCATGTTGAGAACGGGAGCAGATTCGGTCCCGAAACGTCCAAAGATAAGTAAAGATTCGATATTTTTTCAATATATCTTCTTCCCTTCAAACATCATCTGATTTGTCCCAGTACAAATTTGAAATTATATAATAATATTGAAATAATACGCATATTTTTATTTTATAGAAATGAGGAGAGAAAATTACAAAAAAATCAAGTAAAATAATATTATAGAATTATTGATTTTCCATTTCTGCTTTCAATATTATTATATTATTTACACTTATAACTTCAAATCAATCAATAAGCAAATAACAATTCAATATCGATATAATTTGAGGAGAAATTAGTATCGACAGAATACAAAAGCAACAGCTTTACAGTCGTGTGAAAATCATTGGAAGATACCTCGGAATATACTGACAACAGAGTTCTTAAAAATGAAAAAAGATATTGCATCAACTTCAAAATCGGAATGATTTTTCTTGCTATTTGCAATCCGGAATGAATTCACCTCGCTGGATTTAAATGAACGCATCCATTACCCAGATGACATCTTTTTTCAAGCTTATAACGAGTAACGACTAGCACTGCTAGTCGACAGTCGAACGATTGGAGCGTTCTTCGCAATGTACGCCAAGTCGACATGTCAGCACGCAGCGGTCGCCGCGTCGTACTGAAGTTTTAGATTCCCCCTCGTAATACAAAGGAGTAATGGTTTTTTCGTCATCGGCGTAGTGTTTAAGCTCCACCCACCAGTAGTGAATTTTATACCTCTGCCTCACCCGTTGCCCCTGAGATCTAGCAGTTTTCAAAGTACCACTTCCACTTAACGCTGGGATTATTTGGTAATCGGACTGCGCCTTTGAAGGCTACGCTGATTCATTATGTCGTACAATCAATCTTCCGTAATGTCTGACGTCGATAGCACAACTTGAAATTTGAACAAGAGATTCTCGAGAAACTTTGATTTACGAGACTGATTTTCCTGAACATATAGTTTCATAGATGATGCGAGTCACGCTGTTTCGATTCAACGAGCGTACTGAATGAAACGCCTTGTATAAAAACTATATAGGTACCTATTTCTAAGGAACTAATTATTTCGATAGCCTAAACAAATCTCACGAAGACGTGATGGTATTGTTCACATTAACACCATCTTACTGAGCTTAAGCAAATAGGCGACGGTGTTTCAGGCAGAAAAAACCTATTGCAATACATCATTGCGTGAAAGAATTGATTAGGCAAGAGTTTGAAGAGAGAACAATCATTGCAATCTATTCGGATTGCCAGGCGGCAATCAAAGCAGTTAACTCAAAGCTATAACGGGACTGTTCAAAAACACTAAATGAGCTGGGCAGTCAGAACAAACTGAATCTAGTATGGGTACCAGCACATACAGGGTACGAGGGCAATAAAGAGGCAGACTCAATTGCCCGAGCAGGAGCAACCAAACCTCTGAATGGCTTAGACACCAACATTCACAGAATATTTACTGAGCCAGAAACGGAGTACAACCAGAATACTAGTAGGACTTCTCACAGGGCATTGTAGAGTCAACAAATACATGAGTACGATAGGTCTGACTGAAGAACTGCTGTGCAGGTTCTGTCAGGAAGAAGACAAAAATAAAGGTGAACATACTTTGCCACTGTGAGGGCTTGTCAGAATTAAGGTTCCTCACGCTTTGTCAGGAAAAACCGAGAGCCTAAAGTTACTCAGGGGATTTGAAAGGTAGCCAATAGAGTCTCATGCAGAAGGTGGGGCTAGCCAAAGAACTCTGAACGATTTTGGAGGCAGACTAAATAGATCTGAAAAGGTCGAGGTGTGGAGGCTGATAGCTCGAAGGCCCCACTTTAAATCTGATCTGAATCTACATCAACACCATCAACGTGAGATAGGTATCGAGTGTTCCAGCATCTTGGGAGAGATTATGTTAACATTTTCATATAGTTCTTTGCCGAGTGAGTCTTAGAATATCTGCTCTTCCTGTTAAGCTTGGTTACCTATAGTGATTTATTGACTAATAGTAATTGATGTGTAACTATCTGTCATTCAGATGCTAGACATAGTCGACGTGTCAATTTTAGTCGCCGTCGTTCACTGTCGCACCCATATTCCTGTCGTTCGGAATATTTGGCATTGTTGTTCATGCCCACATACTGTTGTTCAGTATTTTGTAATTGAGATCAGTAGAAACAACTAACATTGATATTCATTGATGATTATGATAACAGAAAATCAATGGATGAAGGGCAAATGTTCACTCAATAACTGCGTTTGATTCAATCATTCATTCAGCCAACCTACTGCGATACTAATACTTCAATTCGAATGAAGACAGTTATGGCCTGGACGAAATTGGAGAAATATTCGTCTGATTTTTTTCCATATTTTTTCAACAATCGAGTCGAAGTGTGTCGTACAAATTGAAGAGCCACACTTGTTGTGTTTTTCCTAATCTTTCTGAATCTGATGGAAGTTTTAGAAAAATACGATTCAGAAAGTCAAAATTCTGACATTAAAAAAAAAGAGAATTCGAATAATTCCCTGTATTCCTGTTACGAATAGGCAGAATATATGTTTTAACATAATATATGACGACCTTGACTTCTTTCATCTACCATTAGGCTATTTATTACTGGTTAGTCATGACCCGAATCGTGCCAATGAATCGATACATCAGTAAGAATGAGCGTTTTTTCTTCGGTTTGGAGACGCGTCAACCGAAAAAAACATATTGTACATAAATCAACAGCATAGTAAGTCACAGTTGTTCATGAAAATCGAGCTCAAATAATTTCCTCCTAGAAGTCCGCCCCTACACTGCCGATGAAGGCAGAAATACTGTTATCGTACTTAATGCCATGTCGATTCGAAACTGATTTATAGCTGCTCTCTTGGCTGGCCCTTGTTAATGCTACAGGAATTATATCTAAGAGGATTACGGTCGCCATGCCATCCTATGAAGCTCGAAATGTATCGGATAACCTTTCATAAATTCGCCAACATCCAGTTCTGACAAGGCGTATAAGTATCTTTGTGGCATTGAGAGTAAATGAGTGACATTATTCTGGTAGGGTAAATTGAACCAAACAGAATCCAATCATCTGCAATCAGAATGGCCCTTGGGCTATTTGCAAATGTACACAAGGAACTTCACTATGCATCAACGTTACTGCAGTGATGGAAAATATGGTGTCGAAATCATTTTGACTTGAGTTTTCGAATATCTCACTGACTATTTCACTCATCACATAATCTGAACAATCACAGTAAGCCAAAGACAACGTCCCAGCAAACATTGAACTACAAGGAGAAGTCCGGCCTAGTGCAGGCAAGTCTGGGAAAGTGACGATGCCGGGGTGTTTTGGTAATGGGCCGATGATTTCCCTATGCTTAGTAATCATCAGTTGAAAATACGATAAAGATCTTGTGATGGTGATATGTCGGAAAACAGTTGAACACTAACGAGTTGTGGCCTTTTGCTGGCCAATATCCTGTTCACTTCTTGTCCCCCTGTCCCCTTGTCCATCATCATATTATGTGACTCTAGTGATTGCGTCTGTTCCGTTTTCTCTGGTTTGGTGTCAAATAATTGTTCTCCTCACTTTCCCTGGTCGTTATGTATGATGGTACCGTGAAGCTTACCATGCTCAACAATAACTTTCAATTATTTTCTCATATTTTTATGATCGTAGTCAACCATAGTGAGAATAAACCCACCATGTTTGAGAATATTAGTTGGTGTAGGTCTCGGTATCAGTGTTCAGCCTTCTAGGAGAATGAGGATGATGTTGAAGAATCCAGGAAAAGAAGATATTCTCCCTTTAAAGCAAAATCATGGGAGTTTAATGGTTAGTGGAGCTTTCATAATTTTCAACTATTCAAGTTGTTGGAGAATCCAACCTTCTGGAGAGAAAATTTTCTGATTTCTTTCCATATTCGACCATGAAACTAACAGAACACTGTTCCATTTCAATACCCAGTGAATTATCATGGGAACTGCCTCCTTCGGCGATATGTCTATATTACTATAATCCATTCCTGAAAATTTGTTCACGTTCAGCTACGTGTTACTTTCTCAGATACTTTTTGACGTTCCTCATTTCTCTTGGGGATATCATGTTGAAGTGAATACTGCTGCTGGACGGAATATGAGGGTAGACAGCCGCAAATTCCGATTCCTCAGAGAAATCACTCCAAACTCTGCATAATCATCTCGATTTTTGTGCTGAGCACAGCCGATTCACAATGTGTGTTTGTGTGTGTATCGACATGAGTCCGAGTTTGTAGATGGATATACCCACAGAGACAATCCTTCATATTTCAGTCAATGATCGGGTTGTAGAGAACATGAGAGAGGACAGTTTTTGTTTAGACTACAGATACGTTGGAAGTAGATATAGGGCCACAAGTATATATCATTCCGTAAGTAACAAATTGTTACGAAAGAATCATAATCTCCGACTCCGAATATCCCTAGGTACTGATTTTTAATAGAATCGGATCATGATTACGAAACCCGTCTACCATATTGGATCCATCGTTTTGAATTCTCTAATTTCGACAGAAGAATCATAATCTTCAACTCCGGGACCACCCAGATACCAATTTTTAATCGAATTTGATCATGATAACAAAACTCGTTCACTATATTGGATCTGCCATCGAATTTCAAAATTGGTGGTATGTTATGTGATTTTGAACAAATTTGACCATATAGTCAAGTAAGTGTTACACTTTTCGAGGAAGCATAGCTAATAAATTCAAAATTGAATGTTACAAAAATCGTTTTTAGAATTCTAACGAGCCAAAAAATGTTTTCATCACATTAGATCTCATTTCGTGCTCAGAATCGATGAAATGCGTATTCAACTTTCTAAGAAAAAAGAGATTCAATCAGATAAAATGTTTGAAGGAACGATGATACCTCGAAATTTGAAACACTTCGTAAAATAGTATATATAATGATAAAATATGTTTGAAATGTTCCCAACTATCACCTCCTTTCAGATATACATCGGTGAACCAAACACCCTGTATAATAACTGTTTAGGTTTCGTTTCGGTATTTATCATTTCGTGATAATTTGCGAGACATAACCCCATTGCTGTCAATGCTGTCATTACTGTCTAAACCGGTGTATCAGGTCTCTATATATACAGCGTGTAAATTTGAAAACTTTCAATGCGAATATCTCGCGAAATAAAAAAGTTAGAAAAACGCCGCTTGGCAAAAATGCTAAAGAGTTAAGGGGAACTAGAACCACCATATTTCAGTGAAGGGATGAGTCACCCCTGTCAGCGCAACACACCCCAACTTTGAAATGTCAAATGGCACTACCTCTTTTGTGATACCTCAAATTTAGTGTGTGGAAAAAAAGTCTTGTGCAGGTGAATACTACTGACTGAGACTGTTCATTTGAGGCATCACAAAAAAGGTAGTGCCATTTGACATTTCAAAGTTGGGGTGTGTCGCGCCGACTGGGTGACTCATCCCTTGACCGGAATATGGTGGTTCTAGGTCCCCTTAACTCTTTAGCATTTTTGCCAAACGGCGTTTCTCTAACTTTTTTCTTTCACGAGATATTCGCATTGGAAGTTTTCAAATTTACACCCTGTATAGTCCATACATCGTCGTGACTCGGAACTGTATTTTTGGTTGCGTGCATACGGGCTGCGTGGTAGCTTTCGTCCAAGCTCCCGACAACGAGAGAAACTTCGAATTCAATGAAAAATATGATTTCCAAACCGTATCACTTTCAATATCCATTCTTCGGAAGAGAATTATTATTTATTTGCCGAATATTCAGATGGATGAATCTTAACGTGAATGAAAAATATCACTTTCCACATTAGCTATGCAATAAACTGTACAGTAATAACCTCATGATGAGGTCCATTCCTCCACTGTCCCTTATTTACATTCTCTGTAAACAACAGAATTGTTATATACTGGAAAAGGCCTTTAAGAGGACATGCCAGACTAGAAACAAACAACAGGGAACTAATGGCGATCTCATCCAGATTTAGGCATTGAATCAGAAATGCTGATGAATTTACTATTCTGATGAGGGGATCTGGGAAGGGTCGAATGGACATCTGATGGCTAATGCCTGATTCGGAGGGCGGCAGTGATTTGATTTTCTTGGTGGGTTTTGAGGATAACTATGTAGATTTCCAGGGACGGAACACTGATGTTTCCCATTTGTTTTGTGTATTCCATCAGTAGCCTCTGTGTTCTGCTCATTTATCATTTAGCTTTGTTTGGACAACTTGAACTTGTTGAAAATGGAATTATGACCACAGGTTGAGCGTATCGACCTAGAATTGAATCATTCCATTCTATATATAGTACCATTATGAACTATAAATGAAAATACTATCATCAATTATCATGATCTAAACTCTGATTCAATAATCAATCAACTTGCGATTCAAGTTTACTTCGGTGATATGATATTTCTGTTTGGATTTTGACCTTTGAGTTTAGTGAAAGAATTTGAAAAATCCGAATCAAACATTGTTTTATCGTTTGGAGCGCACGAAACAAATATCGTGCGTACATAGAGGGGATAGGGAAAAGAGATGGTTTGGAATTATTCCTTCTTTATTTGGATATTATACAAGTTCTTCGAGATACTTACATAGACAATGAATTCCAGAGCTCTGCCTATCTATAAACACAAACAAGTTTTATTAAAATGCTATTCGAAATATTTCGGGGTTGAGAACGAAAGAGTTTGCTCACTGGAGTTTGTCTGACTGGTATTGCTAGTGATGGAATAAAAGCAAAGACTTCTGATGAACGTTTCGCGCAGAAGTAACTATAGCAGTGTTTCAAGAAACTCAAAGAGTTAGTGAGTGCGGCATCACCCACCCAGGCGCATAATTCTTCTCTGGATGGAATCTAAGAGCATCAGATTATGTTCGAGTATGCTGAACACCATAATATGTAAGAATAGTATTCTAGAAAAGGCCGTATTTGTGCTTTGCAGATCATGAGGAGCTGTTGAGGTATGGAGTAAATTTTAGCATACAATAAGAATCAAAGGCTTTGTGAAGCAGCCTTCGAGATGGATCTGACGTTAGATTAGATAAGATATGATTTATTCATATCATATCATGAAGATAATACATACATTATGAAAGAAAAGAAAATATTACTGGAATTTTGTGATGCCTGGAGTTTTAGCAAGATTTTAGCAATATTACAGGAGTCTTGTGAAGATAACAACTTGACATGATCATCAAATGAAATGGTATTGCTGATGGAAATGCCCAGCATAGATATGGTGGACTTGGTGGGAATGGTGATATCAGAAATTGTTATATAAGGCATTACTGAGCTTCGCCTCAATGAATTAAAATAACGGCTTGAGTTTTGAATTCAACTAGGTTATTGGCTCCCCAGCCCATGATTTTAGCAAGATCTTCATTGAAAGCGTTGACCTGCTTTTGTCGTGAGTTCTTAGTTCTCTGGAAAGGAATGGGAATTTCGTAATAGAACGCAGTATGTAGAGTATACTATATAATCTACAAAGCTTTGGATGAGGCTAGTTGTTGGAACAATAATAAAAGTGCCGAACTTGATTCTTGTGGAACACCTGAACTGACGGCAATATCACCATTATCCTAATGGTTTTATAGATATATAGTGTCAACCAAGCTCCATATTCATCCTAACCTGAGTCGAATCGCATAACTTCATATATCCATTTGTGTGAGAGCCAAACACTAATTCATCAAAAGCTATAGTATTAAAATGAAGCATTCCATCCACAATAAATAGTTGTCAGAGAATGTGCTTACATTTAGCGTGGTACTATTAAGCTTGTCAGACAGACCACAACATATCCATTAGAAGGAAGGGTCAGAGCGTTCCTCAAAGGATCATCCTAAATGGATTCCGCTATAACTCAAAATGGCCGTTGCATATTCAATAGTTTGCTTTGGCCCATATCGAGATTCCCCAAACTTGTTATAATATATTCGACTAATAGAATTTGGTATATCTGCGTAAATAGCCATGAAAATTCAGTCTGATAATCCCTCCAATTCGAAATTCATCATATTTATGCATTTCCACAGACAATATATCGAACAAATTAAAGATGTTCCCCTTCTCTACAAATAAAGAATGATTGCAGTATTCTTCGACGTAGTGATAATTGTATATCATGTAACAAATGTTATGGACGTCATTTTAGTAACTAGTTTTTGATAAACGAGTGTCAAGAAGAGTTTATGAAAGCGTCACATAATATACCTACCTTTTCTACGAACTGATAATGGCTTACTCTTACTGATCAAATAATTCGCAGGAAATAGTAATTGAGGAGATTATACTCGATACTATGCAATTGCATGCAACCAACGAGATATCTGTGATGTTAGGTGCTAACCTTTGTGAATGAGAAATTCTCTTCTGACGTAGAAGATAAAAACTCATCGATTCGCTGAGCTATCAAAGTTCTCGATTTCTCAGGTTTGTATTTATATTCTGATTGAATGGATTCTGCTCACATGAATATTGGGTGCCACATTTTTTGTCATGCTAAGCATAAAATACATTCTTCACAAAGATGAAAGCTTCATATTTACACATCAGAGTTCTTGGAAATATGCAAGTACCTAAAACATTCTCGTCGATTTCACTTTTGATGATGAAGATGAAAAAGCCCTGATTCTGAGTGACAATGAGAAATGAAAAAAATCCACTGCCCCGTGTGAGAGTCGAACTCACAACCTCTGGATTACATACCCAACGCTCTGCCAATTGAGCTAACGGAGCATCCGTCGATCAATCGGAAGGGAGATTCAACTTCCGTCTACATTTCGAAGCATTTCAAATGAAGAAATCTGATACAAACATTCAAAAATAACAGTTGCCAGTTCCTACAATTGACAGGCCCGAACATGACTCGAACGACTGAAGGTGTGTTTGAAGAACTGCATTGCCATGGTAATGTGTTCAAGAAATTGCGTCGCTATGGTAACGAGTTTAATTTTCTGAATAAATCACAGATCGTCATTCCGTGATCAATCGATCATTCAGCGTGGTACATATCCGTATTCCGAATGTAAGTTATGTGAGTAGATAGAAATACATTATTATGATATACAAACAGGAAATCGATGATGCAAGAACAAACTTGTCAGGAATGCACACTCTAAGTTCACTCCAGGAAACTCTTCCTAGTCTGTCTTGAGTGCAGAGATGAATGTTCGACGATATTCTGGAAATAGTCACAAAATTCCTCACATCGCTCTGTATGTATAGGTACACCAGAAGTCACAGTGGGAAACTTCGCTCCTATAGTTATCAATCTCCATATCTTGCTGTTTTGCCTCTGGTTATATTGTGGTTGTCGTTGAACGAACTGTGGTTTGTAGTTTGGAGTTTCCACTTGCATAACCCATGCAGAAGATGGAACTCAAAATGTATGGTGGAACTGAAAAACATATAATATTATTATGATATGATATATCAGGTTTAATATATCAATGATGGTTTAGGTTTAGTATTTCAAAGAGATATCAGCGTATCTATATACCAGGTGCTTCATGCAGATCTCATACAGCCAATATCTCAGTTATGCTACTTGAAAAAACTGGAAAAATCACATTTTTGTCGAACCCAAATGACTTTGGAGCCATTGTGTCAAAGTCAACTTCTGTCGAACTCCCTGAAAAGCCATCCCACACTTCAATCTTTCAAGTTAAACCCTGAATATTTTTTTGCCGAATTGTGGAGTGCAATCAATTCTTTAACTTCAACGATATGTCACACTTCATAATTCGACTGATGTCCAGTGGGTGAGTGGACTGATATTAAATTATTGGCATTCAATTATTTATTCAATGTGTCGTTAGGGACCTGAATCAATTTTTGCAGCACGCTTTTTTATGTGAATAATGAGTTAATGAGTCGAATCTGTTGAATTCTAGAGGTTATATTTCATATGTACCGTCATGGCAGCCATTAGGCGATACGTCGAATAGATCGCCAGTTTTCATGCTGTTTTGTTATTGGTCCTCACTCATGAAGCAACGTTGTCAGTAAGTCTCCAATTATAATCAATATATCGAAAATATGTAGGAGTCCTATCCTTGAATGAAACATAATCGGAGGAACCAATGATATTATAGTTCATTCTCGACTCTTTCGAGCAACCAGCATGTCCACATATTTCTTTTACTCCATAACAAATTATCATGTAAATGTTGGATACTTGGGGCGATATTGTGCTGAATGCTGATGTGAATTGACAAGAACACGCCCACAATTGATGCGTCGTGTTGTCACGTTTACAGCTCCGAATGTCCTCTAGTGTGGATTAATATAAATACTCTTTACACATGCACATTCATTATAAGCAATGAGCCACAAATGATTAGGGACATTTCGAGACAATTGATTTCGTTTTGCTCAATAGGAATATTACCAATACATAATCAAGAATTTATGAGTCATTGAATAACTTATATTTCTGAAGTTCCCAATCGTATTTCAACGCTCACAAAATCGTGACATCAGATTTTACTCGCGGTAAAATTCGATCCCTTTGGAAATTACCGGTGCAATATTGACGACTCTAGCACCTGAAAATGGACCAAAAAATTCTAAGAAATATGAAATTGAAAGGTATTCGAGTGATGATTCTATGAGAGGTATATTGACAAAATACCCTGATACTGTTTCCTTCGAATCTTGTGATTTCGAAAGTATCACGTTTGTCAATATATCAAGTGGGATACATCGTTGCAGTTAATCAATGTGATGACTTATTCTGCCCATCATTTTGTTTTCTAGAAAAGCACCGTTTTCGAGATAAATAAGCATATATCTGCTATATTATGTTGATTTTGCATATTATGAATCGCTTGATGCAGAAAAATTATTTGTATTTATTTTGGGCATATGTTCAATCTGAATCAGTAGCGGGAATAGAAGGTCAGGTTGCTTTTAGCCGTCCATTTGAATCCCCATTTCTCATCCAATGTCTTTTTCAATGTGATTTCAGAAAATTTCAGGAATATATAGCAATCAACTTGTCGAAAAGAATCTTCTTGCGGAATTTGATTTTGTTTGCGTCTTGTTAGCTAATTTTGCCAAAGAATAAAATGTAAGAAAAGACAAACATGTTTCAGATCGGATATGTTTATTTATCTCGAAAAGGGTTCGTTTTTCGGAAAACATTCACTGGCGAAAAAGCATCTGAATTGAACGATCCACCATCCTATTTGGTAACTGCAAAATGTTATAGGCGTGTTACGAAAATGTTTGGGGTAATAAATGAGCCTATACCCTCAGAAACGTATCACCTCGTAGATTTGAAAAATCTTCAAAATCCTTATGATGATGAATTTCTTGTGAGTATTAACCACATCATAGTTTGAATTAATATCTTCAAGAGTGAGCGAGATATTCGAATTATTAGAATAAAATTAATAAACTTTCACCCCCTGTAGATCAGCTACTGATCGAGATCAGACTCATGTTTATATGAACTCTCTCTCTCCCATATTATCATTTTTGATTATGTTGATGGCAATCTCAGTCAGAATAGACAAATAATGATACAAAATAAAGATTGGTTATAGTAGCTTGTAGCAGTAACCTTATCACACCCAGTATCGATGAATTCGTCATTCCAATCCCTAACCGATTATGGAATATAATGTAGGGTGTCCCATTTGAAAATCGAAATTTGCGGTGACACCGGAAGTGATAGGACAAAAATTGTTTCGTCAATAAATGTGCAATTTGAAATACTCGCTAACCATCAAATTTAGAAAACCGATCTTGAATAATCCATAAGTTACAGCTCTGGCACTTCTCTGTATAAAGATGTTCTGGCTTAGGATATCGAATATATGAGGCAACTTTCGAAATTTTCTTTCTCAATGAACGGACAATTACTAGACTTCCCGCCTACTTACTGATGAGTTTTCATCCAGTATGAGACCATAAAAACGAAACTGAAGCAGCAAGATTCACTGAAAACTATTCGCTCCAGCAACTTATCATGTTCTATAACATTTCCTTCTCTCCTGTTATCTTGTCATTCCACTTCTTATTTTTCTTACTCTAAATCCGTTGGGTCCTCCATGTTCTCCAGATTCATAACGAAATTTCCAGAGACCCTCATAAATCTGAGTGCACAGAAGAGATTTGTCTGTTTCGAATCGGAAATTCCTCTACAAGGCCTTTATGGCAACCCGATTCGCACCCCTAAAACCCCAACCATCCCCAACCAGGTTGGCTTTTATCTGCGACAAATTATCCCCGCGATGTTTAGTCCTACGTCGGACGGAGCATTCCATCTGGATACTAAATGTGATTTCGGAGACGCAGCACCTGATACAGGGTGGACCTGGACCAATTCCCAAACGAAATGAGACACACGATAAAACAGCATTATTGCACCAACAATAATAGTGTATCACATACCAAGGTGGAAAGAGTTACATTACTGTCGAGAGACTAGTTAGTTCACTGAGGCGCTTAGCACCGAAGTGCACAAATATCTCTAGACAATGATGTAACTTTTCACCGAGGTAAATATACGGGAAGATAGTTGTAGAATAAAGATTCTCATGATTCCGAAATGAAATTTTCAATGGGATTAACGTGGAAGAGTTGTATGGAAAGATTGAATTCCTATTTCCTTGATGCCAAATACGTACCAACCGAAAAGGAGAAAGCACTATTTTATAGTATGATTGACAGGAATACTTTTGAAATTGCAGAGAAATTGGTTCATCCTGCTGGTTTGCTTGGAAATAAGTTTGGTGTCATATGGTTAATAGCATCACACCGGAAACATCTCTGACCCGAGCTATCTTTTACGTCTCCATTGAAAATCTCTACCTCTCCATTACTATTGAAATTAATATCATTACGATTGTAGTGAAAATAAATCGAGTGTTGACACAGACTTTATTCAGTATGACTCTGACAAGAACAGCAGTCCTCATACCAAAAACTACTAACACAAGGTGTTCTTTAACCTAGTTAAAAGTTATCAAAACATAGATCATAACATATTCCCTCCCTTCAAAAAAAAACATTCATAATCTCTAAATCTAGTCGGTCTCCTTCTGTTTCTACTTCCCAGAGTTTGGTTTTCGTGGTTTTCAGTTCGTGCATTAGCAGAGTGAGGAGCTGCAGTACTTGATACCATTTCAAGTTCCAAACCTACTTCATCTTCTCCAGATCCGATATGCTTTAAGGGTGAGTGGTCAATTAACAGGTGAAATATTCGAAGTCATAGACACATTAGACGAATTATTCGAGGAATGTTCAACTCCGGATGAGTTGATTAGTGTCACCTCAAACTTTGAATCGAAGTTTCTTCATCTACTTCAACAGCCCCGGAACATAAGATTCTACATCAACTTCATTATTTGTGCTAATTTCTCTTCTCCTTATATGATCGAGATGCCTTCGCTTTTTTCTCCCATCCCCCACAATTACTTCGTAAGATATGTTATGATCTATGTTTTGAAAATTTCTATCTAGGTTGAAGCACACCCTGTGTTAGCTGTTTTTGGCATGAGGACTGGTTCTTGTCAGAGTCATACTGACATAAAGTCTATGTCAACACTCGATTCATTTCTACTACAATCGTAATAATATTGATATTATTATACTTTATTCAGTATGACTCTGACAAGAACCAGTCCTCACGCCAAAAACTAATGAGACAGGGTGTGCTTCAACCTGGATAGAAATTATCGAAACATTGAACATTACAGGATTACGTCAGAAGTTTCCACTTCCCTTCCCTTCAACGTGTGTTGCTGATCGAGGCAACATTTATCTACAAATAATCATCAATTCTACCAATCAAAAGGTTATTGAGTATTTGTGTTCTCAACTCCATCATTCAACAATCTGATAGCATATTCCTTTGGCAAGAACCAACATGTGTAAAACAGAGGTAAATATCCACACAGTGGAGAAATACTCCACCAGTTCCTGCCAATGGAATTCGTTATAAGCTTCATGAATATATGTTTTCGGCGAATCACCTTGTATTCCTCTGGTAACGATGTTTCGAAATCATGCCATTGAAAAATCCAACCGCCTGTGGCTTAAGCGAGAGTGGAATTCACAAATCCCGACAAATGAAAAAGAATTAAACTGAGAGACATGTAAGCATGAGGCATTTTCATGAACTCACTTTAATGGAGAAAATACAAAACTGAACGAGAGTTTCGGGATGGAAACAACGGTGAAAAAAGTGTGTATATATGTTATTTTGCTAATGAGATAGGAAGCGGGGGAGAAACGTGAAGTTTCTCCCCACAAAAACACCATTCAGCGTGACAATCTAGAACAATGTCGTGGTTATACTTGATTCAAATTCTTGGTAACGTCATAAATATAAAACATTGTTTCAACCTCATTTTCAAGTTACTCGTTACTCACAAATTCTAAGAAATGTGAAATCATCTGGATTATCATATTGCAGTTAAGGAAATTGTACAATGTCATAGACAATATTGATGGAGAAAACACTGAATTACCCTTTATTGCCCGACCCCAATGAAATTGATATATCATCAAAGACAGAATTTTTCAATTCCTATATGTCCAACTGAGACCGATGATTTTCAAAATGTTTTCGGTTGAAAAAATGAAATTTTCGAAATTTTGGACGCAAAGGTACCGTCAGGAATAAATTGTATGAAAATGTAACGTATTTAATCGAATGTATGAAAAGGCACATATCATGTTACATATAAGGCAACATAGCTATTGCAAGCACAACATATAGAGAATTCATTTCAAATTCGATGGTATTCCATGAAAAATTTGTTCTCGACTAGCGTGCGCAAATGTCCACTCATTTTCATGTTGAAAGAGTTACTTTTTGGCACTAGTAGAGGACTTTGGGTTTTTTCCGCACGCTTGTAGTAAAATAGTGAACCTAGCACGTGCATGAAGTAACTTCTCGCACTTGTTGGGTATTTGAACACAAAAGAAAACCCCGCATGTACATTTGCTGTAACCCAATCAGAGCGCCTAGGTTTCCGTGCATTTTGGCTGTTGAAGTTCTTTTAGCGTATTGTCGAATTGTGGTCATCGATGTTATAGTCGTCTACTTCTTCCAAATCAGTGAAAATGCTTTCATATAGGGGTAAATCTTCTAGAAAAATGGTATCCGAGTTCGAGCAACTCTTTATCGTTCAGACGACATATTTTCACAAAAATAATTGCGATTTGCAGTGACTAATTATTTCCTTCTGATGATGAAGTATAATGTGATTGTTTTTGATGATCACCATGAGTATCGAACGATTTTTACTAAAAATAAACGTATCACAATTCGCAGGAAACACCACTCTATGACACGTTGTGAATAACTGCCCGATCTGTGGAAATGGAAGAAACTCAAGTACCGTCAGGCACTAAAGGGATTATCAACCCCATAAGCACTGGTTGATGAAACATGGAAAATATTCTCATTTCTCTGCATGTTTACATACAAGTTCTTCCTTGCAGCCCGAATTGAGCTTATAGGTTTTAGCGCGCTAGTATTAACATCGTCCACCAATATTAGAATATTGGTGGACGATGGTGTCACTAGTGTTAGACACTGCTGGCTGTGCTGCTGGTCCGAATTGGTTGGCAGTGTTTGCTTTGCTTTGCCTTTGACGACTACTAACTATTATTGATTTGGATCGGATTTTGAGCTCGCTTATGAAATCCGTTACATAACCTCACATGACAATGCAATTCGGACCGCGGTGTTCATAGTTCTCACTCATCAATATTGTACAACCTTATTTCAGGTAGATAACATCAATATATAGGGTGTCCCAAAATGGCTGATATTACTGTAATTTGAACCATGATTCAATGCCCAGAAATTCTATATAAAACCATATAGGATCCGCGCGTTCTAGTCGTGAGATATGTTCATTCAAATTCCGTATCTTTCATGCAGAATGGAGAAATCCATCATCAGTTTACGAGTAACAGAAATAATTTCCATCTGATCAAATATAACATTCCCGGTATAAAATATTCCCAAATTACTCAGGAACAAAATATTTCAATTCACTTCCCAAAACCATCAAGAAAGGAACCATGTGAAATTCCGAGCTCTTCAAACAAAATCTAACAATTCGCTTTCACTACCTCAAAGAGAATGAGAACCTTTCTTGATATGTATTTGCTGTACTATTCATGTGTACTATGATTGTATTTTGTTTTTCTGTTTCCGACGTGTCTCATATACCATTTGTATAAAAAATTCCAAAATCAACTTGAACTTGAAATTATGACTTCTGTGCATGTGAGCCTATTATTCGCGGTCGCCAAGGTTATAGGATGACGTTGTGATGACATGATAACAGTTTTTTCTATTTTTGTTTATCTTCTGGTTTCCACGAGAAGGGATATCCTGTAATGTTCAGAGAACATCGTGAGAACCAAGAAAAATAAGGTAAGAATTGGTGTTCTTGTCGAATTTCTGGAGGTTATACGCCTCGAGGAATACCTTCCTTGGCAATGTGTTCCAGAGCCTAGCTGTTCGTTGGATAAACGAGTCTCTGGAGAGACTTGATATGAAGTACCCTGTTCAACTCATCGAAGCCATTCCATCAGTTTCGATTTGTACCTGAACGGTGATCAAACATGATATACACCAATCTTTAGATGATTTAAATTTCTTTGTATTGCAAATATCGCCAATAAATAACTTGTTTTCAGATTTCATCATTCCATCATCGATTGACTCTACAAAGGTCCGAAATTTCTTCTCTTGATTGTCATTATTTTGACAGGAAGGCACCATTATCAAACTGTTATTTCAAATCAAATATTGAAGTCGACGAACAAATCACGTTGTATATAGTACACATTATTACAAATTCTTACCTCAAAATCTAGATCGTTAGGACTGTCATCAATCTTTTTCTGTTTGCAGTGACTAATGGGACACTTTTGCCTTGTGACATTTTAATCAAGACGTCTGGATAATGCTCTTCCGTTATCCAGGAATCGCACGTTGCGTGTTTTGGCTGAATAATAATTATTCAATCTCAATCTCCCTTTAGGGAGCACGCAGCATTTCACAAGAACTGAAAGGAAATATAAATTCCTGAGATTCTTCAGATATTCGTCATAATCGGAATTGAAAAGAATATAATCAAAAGGAAATGTTTTCCACAGGCACCTCATTCCACTTCCATCTTCTTCTCTTCGTTAGGTGAAAATCAGAGTATGTTATAGTGACCTCTTTATAATAATATATAACTTCAATCACAACAATAATATTCCACCTCAATTCGCCAAGTATCGAGATATAAAATGTACAAAATCATCCACTCTGTATATTTTCCCACGTCCATTCACTACCAGTATTCTCCTATCAGCAGGTTTCCACCTGTTTGGAAAGCAACAGTTATTTGTATATACCTAGGCATGGAAATACCATTTTAGCGTACCGAAGGTAAGAGGTCGTTTGTGGCCAAGAAGAATGATTGTCTTGAGGTCAAATTGATATTTCATTCCATTCGAAATATCAAGTTCAATTTCATTGACAATATCACAACGCTGGTATGGAGATGTAATATTTGATAAGGTATTATAGAGAATATGTTGACATAGTTCTTGACAAACTGCAAATATGCTCTGATAGCTCTGACTTGAAGAACATTTGAATAAATACGAAAAGTTCAAAGTAATATTCACACAATGTTCATATAATGAACAACAACAATGGTAGATTTCGGAAGAACAACTACTTTCCTGGCTATAATGCCTTGCAGAACAATGAATTGCATCCTCCTTTAATCTATATACATCGACTCGTATGAACGAATACTGATACAAGTGATTCTTTCCTGAATGCCTATGGATTTCGATTTAGCCAGGCCACGCTAGACTCATAGAGACCGGTTTCGAGCTCTTTGACTCTCATCAGCCAAACAAAAGTCATTTGGTATTTTGGTATTGGTAGGTTGGATGGTGACAGATGCGCTGCGACCTAATCAGATCTATTGTGCCCCATCTGCTTCTGCGATATCAAGGATTTTTTGTTCATAGCAGCCCCTCGAGATTCAATTCCTTCAGGAATTTGAGGATTTTGAGGGTGTCTAGCTGTGGTATTTCTTCCACAGTCAGCTGGTGTGTTCCCAGTATGTTCAATCTTTTGTGATGTACAGCGTCACACTCCATCAGTATGTGATGGGGTGTTCCTGGTTCTTCCTCACAGAATCTGCAGGTGCCGTCACTGCCGTCCTCCTGTAAGCCTAGCTTCCTTAGATGTTCTCTGAGTCTGCAATGTCCCATTAGAAATCCCGTTATTGCTTTGAGACTTCCTTTGCTGAGGTTTGTCAGTGTCTTAGATCTTTCTCGGTTGAAATGTCCAAGGAGATCTTTAGCCTGTCGAAGTCCTGGAAGTCTTCTCCATTGTCTGGCTCTCCATGCTCCTTCCGCCTTCTCAAGCTTTCCTTGGAAATAGGAATTTCCAAGGCCGCAGAATGGCTCTGGTTCGATCAGTGGCGTTGAAGCCCCTTGAGTTTCTGCTTGATCATTCCCCTCCACTCCAAAATACCCTGGCACCCAGAGGAGGATCACTTTATTGTTGCTGCCTAGCTCATTCAATTTGCTTAGGCATTCTCATACCATCTCCGAGTAGATGTGAGGAGAGCTCAACGCTTTGATGGCTGCTTGGCTATCGGATAAAATCGCGATGTCCTTCTTCCGGTATTTCCTGTCTAGGTTGAACTGGATGCATCTCCCTATGGCGTGTATTTCTGCTTGAAAAATGCTGGGGAATTGTCCCATGGGTTCTAAGTATTTGGTGCGAGGCCCAAAGACTCCTGCTCCAGTTCCCTCAGGTGTTTTAGACCCGTCCGTGTACCAAGTAATGGTGTTTCTTCCCAACAACAAAAGTCATGTTGACATTATATTTCCGCAGAGGCGTCCTCCATAGACAATATGAAAGCAACTCCATCTGAATAGAAAACAAGGAAAAAACACTCCAACACCAAAGTTTCCATACGGGATTGGCGGTTGCCCGACTGGCGTTATTTCAACTACAAAATATTCAAAATGCTCAAAGTGGAATGAAATGTTAAATGAATACAGAAAGCTCAGAGTCAGTGGCGTGACCCAGACGG
The DNA here is from genome assembly GCA_918026855.4 of Phaedon cochleariae. NCBI lineage: Eukaryota > Metazoa > Arthropoda > Insecta > Coleoptera > Chrysomelidae > Phaedon > Phaedon cochleariae. Next base: position 70,794,124 of record OU896707.1, on the reverse strand, counting down.
CACAATCATATTCCATGAATATCCTATGCATATTGCGTTGGATTATTGCCATATGCCATGGATATTCCATGTCCTCCAAAACATATGATATGCATATTCCAGGAATATCCAAGGTCACCATGAAACATATGCCAGGAATATCTGTGAATCTTCCGAAAGAGATTGGTGGCATATACTAGGAATATGTTTTTTGTATATGCATAGAATATGCTTTTCAATCATTACTAGAATGAAATATCTGTATGAAATGTAATTTATTATGTAAAAGATAGAAATCAACATACAGGATGTAGGTTTGTAAAATACTTGAAGCTTGCACTTTATATATCATATCATATGATTTTTTTCTTCTCTTGAACGGTAGCGGTGATGAATTCAACAGGATCTGCAATGATTATAACATAGCAAATACTAGAATATGAAAATTGATTGAATTCACTCACCTTTGCTCTGGGCGTGCTACAAAAGTTGAAAGAACTAGGTACTGAATTTGTCAACATCTGAGTTAATCAGCTGATTTCAATCTCTTATTTATTTCTTTGTCACGTTTGTATCTTCAACAACACGAGTATTTCCTGGATTTTCCATTTGACAGATGGGTAGATATAAGTAAGTACTGAAAAAAATGAGGTGCATCTACAGGGTGTATCTAAATAACAGAGAAAAATTTCAAGTGGTGATTTCGTGATGAAAATTGAGGTGGGCGTTTGGTATGCATTTTTTTGAAAAATCTCTTCACGGAATAGTAATAACACCCTTCTCAAAATTAGAAAAATGGTTTTTTATTATTCATTTCCTCTGTACATGACTAAAGGCACAGAACTTGTTAATATTATTCATCAAGAAAACTACCCATTTTGGAGTGTTTTCAACCCTGAAGTATGCTCAGAAGGGCTTGAAATATTCAACGCCTAAGATATTTTTTTTCAAACTTTTTTTATGAACACGTTTTTTTAATAAACACATGGCGAATGCTTTTCCAGAGATCAACAATTAGTTAGTAAATGGATTGGGTTTTTCAGCTGTTTTTTTTTAAATTGTGAAATGAATATATTCCAATAATCCCTTCTATAAGCATACTTCAGGGTGTAAAACATTTCAATATGTGTAGTTTTATTGACACATGATATTTACCAAGTTTCGTGTCTTCAACTAAATATACAGGGAAGTTCAGAAATAAAAACCATGTATTTTTTTATCTTCGTAACTTATCCGGGGTTGAGAGGGTTATCAAAAAATTCTATACCAAATACCTTCATTCTCATCACAGAATCACTCACCCCTTTCATTTTTTCGATGTTATATAGATTATATGAATTCATCATAATGTAAAATCTTAGGTATACCTCATACTGGTATTGAGTGCCATTTCTCCTTTGTGACCCTCTTCAGTTTAATGGCGGCGAAAAGAGAAGTGCATCCTAAGTTAATGTTCCATTTTTGAATTGTAGCTAACTTCAAACGTCTGAAACTTTATATTGATGTCAACACTATTATTCACAGTAATCGATACACATTCTAGCACTTCTGCTCAAACTAATAATTCCATGCTCTTCTCGTCTGTTTATAATAAAAACAATCGCGGCATATTCGCCCATGTTGATATCACGTCCTACACTAGGTGACTGTGGAATGTGGAACAAAAGGCGATGACCGACAGACACGTGTCGTGTCCATTCGGCATAGGTCGACATTCCGACAATCTGCTTTTGAAATATTCCTGGAATTTTCGAAAAGCATATCTAATGGATATTCGATAAGCATATTCAGGGAATATTCTTCGGGGATATCTAATGAATATTCGGAAAATATATTTCAGGAATATTCTCTGAGGATATTAGATCAAGCACATATTCATGGAATATCCCAGGGATAATGCAATATTCATTGGAAAATTGGATGTAGTAGGCATATTCCAGGAATATGTGGTGCCGTCTGGGGACTAAATCGAAATCAATAAGCATTCAGGAAAGACTTACTTGTATCAGTATTCGTTTATACGAGTCGATGCATAGATTTCGGAAGGATGTAATTCAGTGTTCTGCGTTGCATTACCCAGGAATGTTGTTGGTTTTCTCCCGAAATTCACCACTGTCGTTTATTTCATGAATACTATGTGTAAATAGAATGAAATATTTTTGTGGAAAGAGATTCAGGGCGTTGAAGTACATTTTTTTCTCCTTTTTGTGATAATAATCTACCTGTTCATTTTTCAATTGTGCACAGTGGTATAATTTCATGAAGGGAATATTATCCTTTGTATTACATACAGTTTGTTACGTAAATGATTCCTGATGAAGACATCGACTGCTAACTTTTTTTGACGTAGTTTCTCAGTGATTTTGATTACAAAATATGATGATCATCATTCTTACGTAATATTGATACACTCATTTGATAACGATAATTTCATCCATTTTCGAGGAAACCGCAATTGAACAGTTCGAATAAATGAATCAATTCATGAATAGTGTGCTTTGAACTGTCAGACAATTGTTGCTGGTGAATTAAATTTTTTGTCAATGGATGAATTTTGGTGCTAGATATAGTCGATACTTTTTTGATCGAAATACCCTGTTCCTTTTTCCATAGCAATATTTTGTCATAGCATATTTGATCCTATGAACATATTTTGGTCCAAACAATCCACCCTCAGTTCATGTCCCAATACTTATGTTTCGCCCTGTATACCGGGAGTTTCACAGTGTATGGAACATTAGAAGTATAGGTATCTGGAGAACGGAACGCCAGATCACTTTCGTGAGTGTGGATAATGGAACATGCTCTATCCGTCTGAGATATTTTCATCAACACAGTGTTGCCGCTTGTATCAGAAAGTAGTAGGTACTTCGTTATTTCAAATGGAACAACCAGTATATTATATCATTTTCAAAATCCTTATAAGATACCTCATAACTTCGCATGCTATAGCAATAAGAAGAAGTTTTTCTATATATAAAACTGAACAATTTGGAATTGATTCTTCTTTTACTCGAATGTTTTTCCACTCTTATTTCCCCAAGGTATCGCGTTGGAAATCACCCTTCATAGATTCTAGCAGCGATTAATGGCATCCCAGTCCTTGTAGGACTCTAATTGAATTGGGAGATGCGCCTAGGGATCATTCTGGATTACCCTGCAGTAACCGTGTTAGGGGGATTAAATATGGCGAACGATGACCTCAGGTGACTTGTCATTATATGGAAAATGGGATATCCCAGAACGCGTTCATCAGGATAGAAGTAAGTGCAGCATATCATGAAAACCGCATTTAGGTAAGTTACTCCTGTCAAAGTGATTACGTCGAGTGCTTGCATCGTCGTCATCTCAGGATGTTCATCTCATGATAAACACTTTCATTTCATCTCTTGGCGCGCACGAGAGGATTCCTATAATGTTCGTGGAACATGTACCCACGATCTAGAGAGAGGAGGTAGGTGTTGGATTTCTTCTTGACCTCTTGGAAGTTGAAAAATTTCGAGAATACTGTCGTGGCCTAGTGTCGAGTGAGCACCATCAACTTTTCAAGTGGTGCCTGGTTTTGGAGGCTTTTCGATTCTAAAACTGATTTTCTTGTCAATATGACAACGGTGAATATTTCGAGCATCTTTGAGCAGTTGTTAGAATTATTCCTCAAAATTTTGTATCATTCAAAAGTTCTCTAGGCTTTTTAATCATTTGTTTGATATATTTTATATATTTTAAGCAGATTTCAAACGCTTGTCATTTGGAAACGGCTTCGCCGATTTGCACCAACAGAGCAGTGTTGGATAGTGAATAACCGAGGAGCCTTCAAAACCAGGTACCGAACGACCACCAGTTACACTTGAGGAGACTAGGGTTAAAGGTGCCCTCTTGACACGAGACCACGTGACCGAAATAATTTTTATGCCAAATAGTAGTAGAAGAGTCACCTTTTTACCAGACTTTTACTCGACCTCGCTATAGCTCGTTCCGTCTAATTGTTAAAAGTGGGGAGAGACTTTTCCCTTCCTCACTGTATATAAACATGCTGCGCGAAGTTCCTCGTCGACTACTTTCACAAAAGCGTAAACGACGAAATAAACAAACTTGATCTGAGGGCAAAAGCAAATGTGAATATCCTTTATGTCATCCGTTTAAGGAATAAAGATCTAGAGAGAATGCAGCATTCAATTCTCGTATAATTTCAATGGGAGAGCTAAACGGCCTGAATTGTGAAAGAATATGAAAAATTCATTCTTCTTAGCGTGATGATGAATCACCCTATATATAACAATCGAATGATATGAAAGCACTAGGTATATCATGGAGGTTATCTGAAGTACTCTATAAATGCAAACCTTTTTTGTACCCCAGTCGTGGAATGCCCTGAATAAAATACTTACCTTGATTTTCAATAAACTGACTGATGCTCAGTTCTCATTGTCTTTCAACATTTGCGTATTCGTTCTGATTAGAACATAATGAAGTATCTATATCTCTAACGACTACACTACACTGTTTTACCACTAACCAAACCGATTTTTTAACGCCTCGACACGTGTTTCGCTAACTATGTTAGCATCTCCAGGAGAAGATTAAAACAGTTTTAATCAAAGGTTCCAGTCTTCGATATATCCAACGACTATACAAAATTTTTTCAACAGACCAATGGGGTGAACTAATTTTCCCTGATGGAACTGAAAATATCGAAAATTCCTTATATAATCAATGTTGATGATATAGATAACAGTTATCAACTCACCCAGAGAATGTTGATATTCTAGTATCGCAGGAAACAAATTAACGTTTCGTGTTTCATTAAAATAACCTGTTTGCTGTGTGTGGTAATGATTTTAAGTTATCTATGGGTTTAGTTTAACTGCTCTTAATTGAATATAATATTTCCTGAAACAATTGTTATCCCAGAAATTACCATACAAATTGGAATTACCAGAGAAATAATATAGGGAGCAGTAACAGGACAATTTGAATTTCACTGGAGGCTGAGATAGATTTTGACATTCAATTAATTATTGTATCGATATTCATTAGAGTGACCATAATTGGAAATCTCCCACCACAAATTTTCACATCATTTAGGGATCTTTATATTCGTATTGTCATCATGAGTCCAAATCGATCAATAGATGAAAAGTGCAAACAAATCGAAATCAATATATGATGCATAGAATTTCTTGACCACAAATGGCAATGTTCAAACCTTCTCAGTATTGTGACTATACATTCAACAATTGGTTATGACTTATAAATAGATGAAATAGTTTTACGTCAATACTTTCTACAACTACGATGGAATAAATTTTTGATACCTTCATCCTAATATCTATAGAGTGCATTCGTGAAGTACTGAATACATTAATTTTTTGCCCAACTATCGATTTCTGAGGAATATTCTGCAACAGGTTTGATTGTCAATCTCAATTTGCCCCATTTGAAATATTCTTGAATCCAGCTTTCCATGAAGGTTTCAGAAATTGAATAATATATAGGGTGTTCATTCGATTTTTTCGTGTTATTGTGGCGAGTTGAGAATAAAAATCGACTTGTTTCAGAAGACTCCTCAGAAATGAGTGGTTTAGATGAAATTCAATTTATTCAGTACTTTACGAAAGCTCTGTATAATGGAAATGCAAAGTAGGTACCAGAGCTGATGGAATTATACTACTAAACTCTAACCTACTCTACTCTTCCCTATTATACCCGAGTTTAAATATTTGCTGCCGATTTATTCGGCCTATAGAAGCACGTACTTACTGGGGAATAATTAAGGGGTTTATGCTTTCAATCACAATGTTTCAAAAGTACAGACACGGATAAATAGATCCAGATCGAAAGGAATTTTTGTTTCACTTTCATATCATTCATCGGTTGTTGATTTGGAACCATCATGTAATGGCTATTATAGTGCACTCGCATACGGTTTATGACATTCGCCTTCGGCTCGTTATCGTGTATAATCAGATATTAAACTGATGTAAAAATAAATGCCGCTTCCACAAGGAGCATGAACTCCAGAAACCAAGAAGAAACCCGCTCATGATAATTATTATTATTCATTCATATAATTGGGAGAATAGATCGAATATATTTTCTGCATGCTTCATAATATCTCTATAGATCTCATTAAAAGTGTTATATATTCGAAAAATTATTGCGCTACCACCATGAACGGTTTAATTATGGAATCATAATAAGTTCGTGGATGCGCTTTTGTTTTAGCAGATGCTACATTCTCTCATCGATTTCTCGCAACTGGGATTGTTCGCCCCACAAATCATGTTAATTTATCTGCGCCATTGTTGTTGACTTTTTGGAGCGGCTCTAATCAGTTGGCAAACTCGTGCGGATTCCGGTTGTATGTATAAAATACCTATATAAAGAAGAACTTTTAGGAACCAGATTGGTTTGGCCCACCGACTTGATACTTTATCTAGACTGCTAATAGTCATATTGCAGCAACACCTGTTCTCTGCAAGTTGTTCAACTACTCTTACAAATTGGCGATATTCCTGTCCAACTGGAAAATTGCAAGAGTACAACCAATTCCTGAAATAGGCGAAAAGACCCTACCTAGCAACTACAGACCGATCGCACTGTTATCTATTATTTCAAAGATCATGGAGGAAGCTATGAACATCGAGTTCATGAAATACCTGGAACATTCAGGTATTATCAACGATAGGCAATATGGCTTCCGTCATCAGAGATCAACTGGTGACCTGTTCGCTAACGTCTCACATATATGGCAGCAATCTATTGAAATATATGGTGAAACCTTAGCCGTGGCACTTGATAACTCTAAGGCATCCGATCGAGTCTGGCACCACGGACTCTTCGCTAAGCTTCCATCTTGCTTGCCTCCCCAGCTATCTTTAGCTCCCTTTCCAGCTCTTATCATAAATGCTGATGTTCCGCAAGGATCAATTCTAGCACAAACAATATTTCTACTCCATATCAACGATTTGTTGGGAGCAACTTCATGTCCACACAGCTTCGCGGATGATAGTACCCTCCATACCGCCTTCTCTTCCATGGCTCCAATACCAGCCAGGCAAATCAGAAACGATCGAGGGGAAAATGTTGACAATATAAATATGGACTTAGCAACAATAACTTGGTAGATTTCAATGCAAACAATACACAAGCATGCCTTTTCTCTAGATGAGCCAATCTGACTGTGCCCAATATATGCTTGTCAGGAGTAATCATACGTTTGATGACTTCCATTTCGATGCTTGTTATTACTGTCAGCAATAACCTTGCTTGGGAAAATCACGTGAGATCAGTTGTGAAAGTAGTTCAAAAGTAACTTCTGATGCGATGCTACAATAATTCAGTCCTAATATCATAACGATAACTTCTTATATGGCCCAGCCATCGCCCAACTTCACTGAAAATCAGATTCGATGGAATATCAGAGTTATTGAAATGTCATATAAAGTATAGAGTGTATTCTCAACTGAGTATTATTTTGTCACTATATTTATGTTATTTCACCTCAGATAATTTTAATGAACAATTACCCAGGAACACAGCGATGCAATTTCAATGGAATCGAGAACAAAACAACAATCAAATTTCAGTTCCATCCCATTGATGTTTTCATTGTGGAAAATACAATTCATATTTGCTGCATTCAAAGCTGGTACCTTCACTGCGGCCATAATGAATTAACAATTTCGTTTAATTATGTAAAATGTGTGGATTTTCGAGCTCTTGCGCTATAACATTTTGGAGCTTCTATTCCATATCCGTTTATGTATATCGCCTTACGTATATACAGCGTGTCTCACTTTAAACGCCCCCCCCCTTTATATCTCAGTTATTAGTCATGCGATTCCAACCAAATTTGGTGTGGTATGAATAACCGTCAATGTGATCAGTTTTACAGAGATGCACATTATTTTGGACAGTGCCGTGCGTTTTTATTGACCTAAAAAGGGGTCGATTTTTCATAAAATCATATTAGGCATTTTTTTACAGGAAATCTAATCCCATATTATTGTTCCTCATGCTTTCCACCTCCAATATGGGAAAAATCACGTCCGAACTCAAATAACCAACGATAACAATGTTGTTTTTCTGCAACCGACACAAAAGTTGCCCATTTTGATACCAAAATGAGCACTCAAATTGACGTTTCTATCACTGACACAAAAATAGGTATGTTGCTAGGCAACATATTTAGCTCCTAGGAGGTGAAGTTGAATTTCAGTTCCTAGGAGCTAAAAAGGATGTACTGGACGTCATCAAGAATGAACAACATTGTGACGGTTGGTTATTTGGGTTGAGACGCATACCTGATTTGTTTCCGATTTCAGCAGATTCGGCATTTCATACTCATGCTGGAGATATAAATACACCTTATAGTTCAGTATTGGAATTATAAACATCTCAGTTAAGTATTTTTGTTTTGATCAGGGAAGCCTTCAAGATTCAAATACTTGCTTGATCTATATTTCATTCGTTATTCTCAGCATGGATGCCATTAGAGCACCTGGTCCATACACAAATATGTCACTCTGTGGTTGTATTTATATTGAAACTACAATTCAAACATCCTTGAAAACCTAACCTGCTGTTAAGGCAGGTAGAATATTCTCACCACACGGATTATTTGTCAATATTTGTTGCATTTCATACATATGGCACGGCATTGGTGGTTATTTCACATATTTATTTGAGTTAATTGTTTCGGTCGCAGAAAAAATAGCATGTTCCATTCGGATCAAAAGTGACTTTGTTCGACTCGCAAAATTCGCTTGTCAAACAAAGTGTCACTTTTGATCCTAATAAAACAATCTACTATATTTCCCGTGGAAGTGATTTGAGTTAATTGACAGCTATTTTTTTTTTTAAATGATGAAGTAAACGCATCTTCTTCATATTCAGTACGAGTTATATAGGTAAAAGTATGAATATGTGCAAGAAGTGAGCCAGTTATTAGGATTCCATGATCAATCATCGTTTGAAATTTAAAGCATTCAACCACAAATCAACCAGTTCCCGGTTTGTGTTAATGAAGGCCGTTCCAATTTAATATTCAGCACGATTATGCTGAATAAACAACATATTATCGTTCGCATCAGTATTAGTTTACGCCCAACCAGAAAATCTCTGAATATCCTGTTTAGAAGCGTTGAATTGCATAAACGCTATATTGCACTATTTACCGACCGAAAATTCATAGTTGCACTATCAGTTAGTTATCCATGTATCGACATCTGAGACAATCACTTTGAAATTATTATCCAGATTATAAATACAATTTGTCGTCGTTTTCCTCGATGTCGCAAAAGCCTTCGATACTGTTGATAATGAACATTTTCTGAGGGATTTTCAATATCTGGGATTCAGAGGAAATGTTCAAAAACTGTTCAAGATCGAGCTACATAATCAACCAAAAACTGAATGTCGAAATTGTAAAAGTCCTTTGTGAAGAGAGGACAGTGCAATATGGGGTACCTCAAGGAACAGTTTTTGGCCCATTATTCTCCATTATATACATCAAATATATACTATTATTTTACCTTCTGCTTGTTACTCCTCTCATCTTCTAGATTTCAACCAACTAGAAATACAGGAGTTCTAGAGGTGTTGTATTTCTGAATTCCAAAGAATTTGTCGAATACCTAGGTGTCTATACCTATAGGCACATGAGGTGGGATGTTTATATGAAGAGAACTGTGAACACTCTGGAAAGAATAATTCATGAATTTCTATTTTTCAAAAATATATTGGATACCCATCAAATGGAGATTCTTCATTATGTTTATCATCGAAACGATATTATCATATGGGTTGAACTATTGAAACTTCCACAATGTGAACAACTTTCACGTTTATGAATACTTGTCAAAATAGGAACGTGATTGATTCAATTTCATTATATTTTGAATACGAAATAGGGCACCATCAGCCTATACTAGATCGAATAATTTCGGTATACCAAAAATACATAAAAATGGATTTTATTGTATCACGCGAAAACATTGTGTCGGATAGAAAAAAATTCAGGAACTCAAATTTCAGCAAAATGAATGACGATTTCAGAAATAACTTGAATTTGGAAAAAATCTCTAGTATACATCCCACAACGTCATTGATGATAAAAGTATTGAGAATCTCCTCCATCCAAGAATGCCTATAATGGTGAGTAGGTGTTTGTCAAATTTTATGGAATTTACGATTGTTTTTTCAATTTGAAAACCTCATTGCTCGATAGTACAGAGGTTCAGGTTGTTGCCACCAGTGGTGTTCGTATGGAACTCCACATGCTTATTTTGGCAGACATCAATGGTACGGCACTGGTCAATCTCGAAATTGGAATCATTCCTGAAGTTACCAGTAATTTCTAAGCAAATTTGATCTTCACAATTCATTCTGATGCACGGTTCTCGCTTAAAAAAATAAAAACTTTTTCACTGCATGATGATAACAATATCTTCAATAGGACATAATATCACAATGTAGAGGAATATATTTCATTTTTAAGGTCAAATTTCTGGAATACCATTCATAGTTTATGATATCTTGAAGTGCTCCAGTCCGAATCAAGGTTTTCATATAATTTTTTCAATACAAATTGTCACTGACAAGCTAGTGAATTTTTCTTTTAGGCTCTCTGATAGGAAAATTCTTTAAACGCAGTGACATTTTGGGGCAAATCATCTGATTTGTCCTTACTACACGTATATTGAAATAATATTCATATTTTTATTTTATAGAAACGAGGAGAGAAAATCCCAAAAAATTTGGAATAATAAAATATATTTCTCTGCATTGTGATATTGTCGTATTAACGATATTGTTATGATTATATACAGTGCAAAAGGTTTATAATTTTCAGGAAAAAACCGTGCATCAAATGAAAAATATGGTTCATCCATGATTGAGAGTTTCAGGAATGATTCCACTTTCGAGGAAGATTAGTGATGTCTGCCAACATAGGTATGTGAAATTTCATACGAACGCCACTGGTGGCAACACAAAAAAATGTGGTACTCTAACTCATGCATGCCTCTTGATAAATAGTACATGTATGCTAAATTTCATCAGGATATCTAAAGTGGTATTACAGATATTAATAAGAAAACTATTCATTTTTGAGAACTTCACCATCCTGTATCTCAAAAGTTAAGACCTCCCAAATATTTATATTGAATTAGGAAACACCCTGTATGTTCATATATCAACTTTTCTCCTTGAAACGAGCTAAGGAACCAAATTCTATATGTTTGGCAATCATTCAATTCGACCGGCGAGATCAAAGAAACGTAATCTTCACAAGGATGAGGTGAGTATACAGTGAGAACATTCTTGCGATGCTTCAAACAATGTATAGCGATTTGCGTGCCACCTCAAGGAGTAGGTCTTAGTACTACAGCTCGTAAATGCATTCCACACAATCTGGAGTCCTCATAATATAGGTACTGATTTTCAGTGTCTCATTTTTTTATCTCGGAATATCACTGTATATCGTGCAAGCTAATGCATTTGTGTAAGAAAAACGCCTAGAAATTCAACACGACATAAAGCTTTATTTCGCAAGAATGGGAGCAAATCTGCATATCTTCCTTCTAGGGCCATTTGTCACCGGGAATTGTGTCGGTGTCGGAACTTGAAATGTGGCTGCAGAAGAAGAAGAAAGAGCTGGCAATATCCGCATCCAAGAGACTCCATTTAAATGGAAATGATGGCCGCCATCAGCCACCATTTACATCCTGTTGTATCACTCTTGGAAATGTTTCCTACTAATCTTGACGTTGCCACTTTCGTTCAGCCACTTGATGGCTATGCGTACGACGAAATCGAGAATTCAGTCGATCTGAAGTGATGAATATATGCAACATTTCCACAGACTTAATGCAGATTGATCTACTTTCAAGGTCATCTCTCAGACTCATCCTTAGAACTAGAATCAGTGTGTGAACAGTCTCGTTAAAATAAGTTTCAACTTCCATGCAGTTATTCTTGGGCTTATATAGAACTTCATGAAAGTTGCATAAACCTTCCATTTTACTTCCATCTCTCTGGAGCGCACGAAAGGAAATTGTTGATTCAATAATAAGAGATTGTAGTAGGTACCCAATAGAGTAAGAAAACAGCAAATGTGTTCGTCTCAGGTCATCAGTCACCTGAATTGAAGTTATTCTTTCAGAATGATATATTATGTGCATATCTTCGTATAAAAGAGGATGCAAATTCTCTACTTCAGAAGATTTTGTTTTCAAATTCTTATCGTGTGTGTTCGATAGATGTAATTCAATATTCGTCGTGGCATATAGCCAGGAAAGTAGTTGTTTTCTGTTGAATGATCCGACAAAAATGATATTTTCATCACATAGAAAAGGCGAATTCTCAATGTATTTCTTTGTATAAATAAACAATACATCCATTTGTTTATGATTGATTCCTTGTGATATTGAAGGAAATATAGCTCATAAGTATAAAATTGTGTCCTAACTTTCTTCGTTCTCGTTTTCATTACTCAGTTGCATTTTCATCAATTTCGATAAAACGTTGTGATTCTGTTTTTGTTTTTTTTTTTTTTTGTTTTTTTTTTATCGATTGGAGCGCACGAAAGGGAATCCCTATAATGTTCAAAGAACATCGTGCGTTCCTAGGGAGGATAGGGACAGGAGGTAATATGAAGCTTCCTCTGGAACGATTAGATATGAAATAATATTTCCAGTGGCGTTACAGTGGGTAAATTAATCAATATTTATGGCGAATGTCATTGTACGCCACCGGTTTTTTTGCGTCTCATATTTTAATCAGATTGAACTATTGAAATAACAACTTCTTTAATCCCTGTGTAATTTTCGTATCTAGCTTAATTTTTGAGGAAATTTCAAAAATTCGATTTGACTCAAAATTTCAATGTATAGTCGTGTTTTCAAGACTTTCATTAAGATTACTCGAGATGATTTTGAAATTTTTGGACTTCCTCAGTCTCCAACCATACTAAATTTTGGCACCATGAAAGGTCATTCCAAAAGACTGTAAATAAAAACAATTAGTTCTTCCAACTTCAACATCCTGTATCTTGAAAACGGAGCAATAGGACACATGATTATATGAACTTTATTCGCCAGTATATCACAGACAATCACCCCTTGTATTTTTTACTGTATGCCTATGCTGGAACCTTGTTTTTAATTCCTGAGCATACCCATTATGATTTCCAATGAATATGGCACTTCCCAGAATGTTTGAAATCCTAAATTCCTAGTAAAACAAGCCCTCTACAAAGATACTAGATGTCTCCAATTTCTCGCCATGCATAATATCCCAACCTTTCTTCAATCTTTATCATCTCTAACCTGTTCCTGCGGTTGAAAACAACGGTTGCTATTGCAATTCAGGTGTAAGGCAAATGTATATAATGGGAGGAAAGTTCACGGGTGTCTCATCAACGGATGTGCTCTATTTGAATATATGGCGTCTTCTTATTTCTTGTGTCTGAACAATTTAGTCGTGGTGGATGTATTTTACTCTCATTATTATTTATACTTCTAATACTTAACAGAAACTGTATCTTGTCTGGTGAATATTGCATTCACGAAAACATTTTCTCGTCCCTTTATTGATGGTCAACATTCATTTATTTTAGTCTCATTTGAATATTGAGGATGAAATATCAGAAATAATTTTATAACATATCAAGTGATCATAGACTGAAAGTAAGTGATTGTCTCGAATACGATTGTCTCGTCTGACGAAATAAGTCTTAACTCTCAGCTTGATATAGTCATGAATTTATCCGTCATATTCACAATCTGAAAACATTGGATGATCATATACATTAGGCAGAGATTTGATAATACTAAGAAATGTATGCATAAAAGTATGTCATAATATCTGAGGCAATACCATTATTCATCATATTGATTGAACAGACGATCTATAATATTTTGCTCCATTTGTAGATATGAAAGTTCATAAGTATTATCCAATAGGATCACAACTAAATTGGTGTCCAAGTGTGTGAAGTGCCTTAGAAAATATGGCAAAAACTAGGAAAGTCAGCCTCATATGTGGGTTCCAGGACACTCTGGTATCCCGAGGAACGAGGAGGCAGACAGACTATAGCCAAGATCGGTTCAGGAACGCCACCTATTGGACCAGAACCGATATTGGGAATACCCAATAGTCTGCAATTTCATGTTGATGAGGGTGTGTTGAATTATTATGAATAGTGACATCAGTGAGGGAAGGATTATGGAAAATTGAAAAATCATGTTTATCGTTGATTTTACATATTGTCAAATATCAGAAATTGATTGAATTAGAGACTGCACAGGACTCAAAAGTGGCATATAGAACAAATAGCACGTTGGGAAGGTTTATCAAGAATAATGAAGACAAAACTTCTAAATTCGAAAAATCAGGGGTATACAAACTGAAATGTGGATCTTGTCCTATAAGGTATATATCAGTCAGACAGTCGTACGTTTAATCAGCGCATTCATGAACATACGACGAATTTTTTGAAAAAGAAAACGAATCGCCAACCATATGGTTTAGAAGAAAAACAAAGTTTTGATGATAATTACGAAACTCTACACGTAGAAAATAAAGGAATGACACTCAATCATTTTGAATCATTAGAAATCAACAAACTCAAGAATTCTGACATATCAATAATTCACCACTGTTGAATTTGTTTTCTTAGTAAGTAATATAATATGTATATTTGATATCAACCCTCTCAAGTAAATCCGGTACACCGTATTTTAATGTAGATATTGTGCCTAATTTCCGAAAATGGAGGTTTATCGAACCATCGAACCTGTCCACCGGTAACTAATTCTTCAGGTTGGGAAAGTAGTATATATAGAAGTCAAGCAAGCCAACGTTAGTTCAGTTCATTGTACCAGTATTATCACCTGACAAAGCTACTGTGTTAGCGAAACATGTCGTTTGTTTGAGCATTTTGTGGAAATCTTACCGTTTGTGAAGTTTTTACATTTGCCATGGATTTCCATCAAGTAACGGCCGAGTCAATTCAAAAGAATGAATTGGAATCAAAGGAATATGTCGAATATCCTTATTTATTACCCACCGTAGATTGAGTTTAACATTGATGTCAATAAGATGATGATTACTGATCAATAAAAATATTGAAACTTTGAACGGAAGTAATTTTCATAATTCTCAATTGGTTTTGAGGTAGTATCGATGATTATCATCTATTAAAATCACTACAAACAACAACAAATATCACATTGAATAATTCGATCATCGTTAGTTAACACTTCTTCGTTAGTAGTAAAAGAGGCATCATCGAGGGCATCATCGTCTGCTTCTTCAATCAGTTTAGGTCCAACTTGTTTTCTGAGTTCCTTCAATGACTTCAGCTATCATCTCACACCATATTTTGAAAAGTGAGTTTTGGAATGAATCAGTTTCCAGGTTATTATGAACATAGCATACGTTTAAACATCAGTAGATACGTGACATATATGTTCCGGATTGATTGATACATTTTGAAAAATAGTGAGGAAGTCTCAATATATATTTTGTTGATCATGAACTTTGCAAAACTTCTGGTGGTATTCTGTTAGAAAAGAGTTGATATTCTGAATATTCAGTACTTATTCCATATTCCAATATTATTGAAGAGTTATCGAGCGTATTGAGATTCAATGGCAACAATATACAATATACTACCACGGATTTTAATGATAGTTTCTCTCATTGATAAATAATTCATCAATTACCCTAAAAGACTATCGTATTTTCTGGGACCATTTTTATCGGTCCAGATCAAGGCTACCGATGTTCTTCGAGGGGGAAAATTAAGTTGGTATCTTCCCTCTTCACGGGCAAAAGCATTCAACTTTATCCCCCTGAACTTATTTACTGCTAGATGAGTCAACCGAGTATTTCTTTATCTGACTTCATTAGAAGATGAATTTAATGATTGCAATGGCAATGATCGTAAAGTTAATGTTTATGAGATAATGAATGCTGGATTCTATGAAGGGAGGAACTAGATACACATCGTCTCTTCCTCGCCATAATTAATTGGTCAGAATATATACAGATACTACTTCGAATTCAGGAGCAATTCGATGTGAAATCAATTGAAAAATATCAAGTTGTTGTGGTAATACGAAATTTTGAATGTCGCATGAATGTTTGAACAATTTGTGCATAACCCTCAAACTCCTTCAGATGTTTTCATAATAAATGAAAAACATAGATTGAATCTAAATCAAGCCTGTACAGCATGTCATTACAAGATGAAAAGCTTCAAATTATTACCCTGATTTCATTCATTTATAGGTAAATCCTGTCTTTGGAAGGTGGTAATCCATTGGGATGAAATTCCAAAACCAAGTACTGTTGTGTTCATGTATAACCATCGTTTTCTTTGTATACAGTGTTTTTCAATAGTTTGAGAAGGATCTTATATATATAATAACCGGCTAGGACAATGTTTCCAAATCAACAGTTCCTCAGATATTGAGGGTAACTCAATTTTTTCAAATAGAAATTGCTATATTTATTCTCATCTCAATCAAATCAGCGCCCCTTCATCACTCATGTCGTCGAATATCAAGTTCTGCATTTGAATATGACATGGCATGTTCTATCTATATCGAGTGAACAGGAAGCAATGCTATTGTCTCCGTTCAGAAGAATGCAAGCGGATTCCTTGATTGAACTTTTGGTTGTCATCTTCCTTTTTTATGAGAGGTATCAGAATTCGTGAAAATAATTTCCGCAGAAGAAAATTTTGCATTTTTATGTTAAGAACGGGAGAAGGTTCATTCCCGAAACATCCAAAGATAAGTGAAAATTCGATATTTTTTCAATTTATCTACAGAGTGACCCATTTGAAAGCGGGCCACCCATGTATCTCACGTAATCGTTGGGTAAGGATCATGAAATTTGCTGGAGCGAGAGATATACCAAAAATGCACTCTATAACCAAGTGGGGTCATCTTCAGTGATATACACTGCTCGCCAACAGCCATGGAACCACCCCAATTTTCTGAAAATGATATTAGGAGTCAAAATAGGTTGAAAATCACTTCGGATTCGGGAACAGGACGCCCAATTCACTAACTATTCTTAATTTTCCTTGAAAATTTTCAGTCCTGAAACATTACATTTTGTCGCACTTTTCATGGAAGCGCACCCCCGTATCTCACGTAATTATTGTGGTAGGGTTCTAAAATTTGCAGGACGAACGGAAAGTCCAAATATGAAGTCAATTACGTGAGATACGGGGGTGCTTCCGTACAAACTGCGACAAAATTTAATTTTTCAGAACTGAAAATTTTCAAGGAGAAATATGAAGAGTTAGTGAATTGGGCGTCCTGATTCCGAATCCGAAGTGATTTTCAAACTATTTTGACTCCTAATATCATTTTTCGGAAATTGGGGTGGTTCCATGGCTGTTGGCGAGCAGTGTATATCACTGAAGATGACCCCACTTGGTCATAGAGTGCATTTTTGGTATATCTCTCGCTCCAGCAAATTTCATGATCCTTACCCAACGATTACGTGAGATACAGGGGTGGCCCGCTTTCAAATGGGTCACTCTGTATATTGCTTCTCATCAGACATTTTTCCGAACGAAGTTTCACTGACAAGCTAATGGATTTTTTTTTCAGGCTCCCTGATAGAAACATTTGTTGTACGCAGTGACATCTTGGGGCAAATCATCTGATTTGTCCTAAAACACATATATTGAAAGAACTCATATTTTTATTCCATAGAAACGAGGAGAGGAAATACCAAATAATCGAGTAAATTTTTGCTTCAAAAGTTATGTCAACCCAGTTTTGGCACTTTTATTCTGTGCATCTTAGGGAACATGTTCACATTTTTCAGAAAATGTCTTATTTCGATCCCAACAATAATTATGTCCTTGGAATATTTACATCGAATTTCGAGTCACTTTGTATAATAGGAATTCACTCCCCAGTGAAATGTCCTATAATCATAGAGAATTCCACTACGTATTGTTTTTTGTGCAAGTTCGTTCCCAACCTAAAACACTTCTGATACAAAATTCATAAGCAACATTTCCAGGGGAAAACGGATATTCCCTGAGCGAATATTGAGTAGGCTTCCGGAGATTTATTATCAGTATTTGCCGACTTATTGGTTCATGCATTAAATCATGGAAAATCAGAATATTAAAAAACTTCCGGAAATAAACATGTCCAGGTAGAAATATAAGCAATATCTCGTGAGATATTCGCGCTGTTGGAGAGAATCAGACAGAATGATTTATCATCCTCATAATATAGTTGAATTTTATTTGAAATCTGCTAATTATCGTTAATACATACTGATTGTTCACGAATTATAGTTGATAAATATGGGATTAATATGAGATGTTCTGACTAAGTGACATGAGAAATATTTAGTTATTATACAATTGAAAAAAGTAGTAGATTTTAGCTTCAGGTTGTGAGCTGAACTCTAATATTTTTCCCGTGTATAATACACTATTTTTTTCTAAGACAGAAGAAGAAACGAATCGATATTGAGAAGATATCACATTATTTTGAAATCTGAAAATTATCGACGTGGAATTTCATGTTTTCAACAGTAGGGACACCTGCGTTGTAGGCATCTTCATCATTCTTTTAAAGTATTTGATTTCAAAAAATTGCGAATCTAGTGGTTGTTTAGTAATATACGTAACCGCCAAGTCGAAGATAAAAGGACTTGCAGTTCTTTTTCGGAGACGGTATTATTGACTCATTTTTCGGAACTATAACACAACAAAAGCCATCAGCAGTATGTATATATGTGATATATATCCAGGAAAAAGTACTCACCTCTTTCCCACGGGAAACGAGTAATTTATGAGAAGTGACATTTTATAACCTGCCACCAGAGATGAAATGCCAAACTTTTTTCCCGTCACAGAAAAATAGTTATTTATTATACAAGGGAAAAAAGTAGTAGATTTTAGCTCCAGGTTGTGTTGTCTCCCGACGCGTAGCGGAGGGAGACAAAAAACCGTGAGCTAAAATCTAATATTTTTCCCGTGTATAATACACTATTTTTTTCTGTGACAGAAGGAAGGACGAATCAATATTGAGAAGATATTACATTATTTCGAAATCTGAAAATTATCGACGTGAAATTTCAAGTTTTTAACAGTAAGGACACCTGCGTTTTATAGACATCTTTATCATTCTTTCGAAGTAATCAAATATCTGATGTCACTTCTGTCAGTTCAATTCTGTGATTTGATTTTAAAAAATTGCGAATTCAGTAGTTGTTTAGTAATATACGAAACCGCGAAGTCGAATGGAAGATAAAAGGACTTGCAGTTCTTTCTCGGAGACGGTATTATTGACTCATTTTTCGGAACTACAGCACAACAAAAGCCATCAACAGTGTATATATATGTAATATATATCCGGGAAAAAAGTACTCACTTTTTTCCCACGGGAAAAAAGTAATTTATGAAAAGTGACATTTTATAACCTGCCAACAGAGATGAAATGCCAAACTTTTTTCCCGTCACAGAAAAAAATTCATTTTCAACGTTACTTATCATACCATTGCTATTATGGAATCTCCCTCGGATTCTTCCTCAATATTGCAAAAGTCTTCGATAATTTCAGTGCTTCTGGCCTCGCCTGAGGTATGGTTATATATTTACCCCTGATTGATGATAGACAAAATTTCCAGGAAGAATTTCAAAAGAAGAATTATTACTTTTTTCTTCCTTCTGGTTCTTTCGTCTCCTATGTCACTCATCCTTCATTGCTTCAATTTCAGAAACACCCTGTGTATCTCTGCTCGAGTTAACTTACGACAGAAGTACTGTTCTTAGCTAATAGGCACATTTCATTTTCTTCTTCGAGAACCATATAACCTACCATAGATCTGTGTATTTAGATCTATGAACCTACAAGACTTATAAAAATACCTCCTCCTATCCCACCTAGATTCGCACGATGTTCATTGAACATTATAGAGATTTCCTCTCCTGATGCGCTTCAATGAGATGGAAAAAACATATCCGGAGACAAGGATCTGGAGACTATACATACAAGGGTAATTCTTGTAAAAAAACTTCAACTTCAAATTTCATTCAATTAATCGTTGAGAAAATGCATCATGTTTAATGAATATTCATAACATGATTATCAAAGTTCCAATTTTGTTTGGGAAGTGTCATTTTCCTGCAACAGTGCGAAAACATTTTTCCCACACTAGTGCGGGAATATATTTCTTACACTAGTGCGGGAAAAACAATGATCGATATGATATTACCCTCTAATATGAGTGGTTGGTGATGGAATATGGAAGTTTAAGCATATTGTTTGGCGCAGAATTAGGAATTTTTGTTCTGAATCCCCATCAAATTACACTATTATTGTGGAAATCAAGAAAATTGATTGTTATAAAAATACTCCTATTGACTTGAATTGATCTGATCTGGGAAACAAATATTGTTGTCATGCCAATCGAATGACAAATTATTGGTTTGTATTGTTGTCGGATTAACAGACACAGCGTAACTGTCATTTCTAATTCAGTGGAGTTGCCACAATGCACATGACGTGATCAAAAACTTCCAGCTACAGATGCTAACAGATATGCGTTATTGCCAATGAACGATATGAGAAGCAATACACGTGTTTTATTGAATGGTGCCCTAATAAAAAAAGCCAAATAAAGAAGAAGTATTTTTGGCTCATTTACTAGAAATGTCTGAAACCTAGAGGCCGAACAGCTCATGAGCGTGCTGGCTTCCGCAATGAACCTACATAACTTTTTTTATGTTCTCATTCCCACGAAAAGGGATATCCTGTAATGTTCAGAGAACATCGTGAGAACCAAGGTAAATGAGATAGAAATTGGTGTTCTTCTTGGATTTCTGGAGGTTATATGCCTCGAAAAACACCTTCCTTGGCAATGTGTTTCAGAGCCTCGCTGTTCGTTGGATGAACGAGTCTGGAAAAAGATGTTCTGCAGGTCTCCAAAGTGACCACGAAGGGGTGCGAAGCCTCAACTCTACGGGTTAATCTCGCGGGGACTGGCAAGGGAGGTACAATTGTTGATATTTCAGAAGAGCATCGTTTATGTAAGTATCTATAAAATAGAGCCAGATCACCAACTTTTTTACGGTGTTCCAGAGAAGTGAGTGATTTTGTGAGCGAGGCATCACTCACGAGACGAATTGCCCTTTTTTGTACAGAATCCAACAGTTCTAGGGTATGTTTGGGTGCTGCACTCCAAATATGGAAACATTATTCCAGGACAGGTCGAATCTATGCCTTATTGATCATAAGCAGCTGACTGGAAGTGGAATAGCTCCTGGCCCGAAACAATAGCTATTGAATTCTATCAATTATCAGTAGATGGGGAATATATCACTCTTGATATGTAGTTGTTTCTATTTGCATCAACAAATCAATCAATTTCCTACGCTTGTAGAAAATAGTAAATTGTTTAACGAGCACGGAATGATAGTGATTTCCTACGAGAATGAAGTGTGCAGCATGAGCCACAGGCGATTGCTGCAATTATATGAATATAATTTTTCTACGGCTATAATAGATAGCAGCGGCATTTTCGATTTCTTCGTCTTGTAGTCATCTGATTTCCTGTCAAGTAATACTCATCTATTAGAAAGAGCTGTCATTGCTTACAATTTGACATTCCATGAGCGATGAGGTTTTTTTGACATAATAACACGATGGAGTCATTGTGATATCAGATACGGTAATAAAGTTGCTGACATTGATGTATCGAGCACAGTAAAGCAGGAGCAATCTTTTGTTATAGTCGTAGAAAAATTACTATATCACAAGTATGCCCAACCCTGTATGCAATGGATTCATATAAAATACAGCACCCCATTTCTATATCGCAACTGAAATGTACCACCATCTTGATGACTTTGTAATTTTCCAAGTAACCGGCTAGACTCCCTCGTGACTACTTGAGCCATGTCGCCATGTAATCTGTTTTCCGCTCGAACGACTCTACTATGGAAATTAGGTGAGTAAATCTTGCGGGGCCATCCCCCATTTTTCACTGGGAATCGGACCCTTGCTCTTGTGGTAGGCATTTCTATACGAGAATCTCGATCAAATAATGTCTCCATGCTATACTTAGTGTGAATTTATGCAGCATCAATTTACAATTATCAAGTAACAATTATCAATTAACAATTATCAAGAAAATAGTAGTAAAATGCCACAATTTATTCAAACCAAATTAACAATTGAAAATGTAAGAGCCATTCAAGATAACCATAGAACTTTTTTTTTAACACGTTGGCTACCATATGAGTCTCATGTGATGCACACTCTCATTTGCTCTACAAACCACCATGAAAAATCGCATACTTCCTCTCTGTACCAAGTGAAGAATCAAATTCAAAACGTTGCCTTTCGCTACAAGATGTCGCTATATTGTATTTTGAAGCAGATGCCTTCATCTCGATAGAGTTTGCTGAAAGATCACCGGTGATTCACATGGTACATAAATGAACCATTTCATCATATGATTGTAGGGAACTCCTTATATTCTGTTGTTTTTTCTTCGATTATGAGCGCCTTTATTCAAACCTTCATGAGGAAATAATGGACAATTGAGACAAAAAACGTATTTCGAGGAGTACGCAAAAATTCGAAGATGGCGGGGAATGCCCCGCGAAACCTTCATACTGTTTGGACTGTTTAAAAAAAAACATTAATATTTTCTTTGTAAAATGATTATAAATGATTATTTTTCACTTATGAGTGTAACAATTTCAATACAAAATTGACAAGAGAGTGAGCGGTGCGTCTTTTCATCAGAATAATCCAGTCAATTTCTAAAGGCATTTTCCAGATCTATGTGTATCACTGGTGATACCCACTTCAACCCGATATTATTCGGTTCATACCTGTACCATACCCACAATCTAATTCCTTCGTTTATACACTAGGCTTCTCTACAAGCATTCAAATAATATGTGTTCATTATCACTGGTGATACATAAAGTACAGAAGTGAACTATGAAAAAGCATCACCGAAGATAAATATAGTACCCTGGGTCAGAATGTTGAAATCAGGAATGAATGATATTGGGATTATTTTTTCTCAAATGACAGTGATACAAAAACAGTGATATTTTCGGTAGGCATCTGCAGATGACATTATTTCGACAAAAAAATTCATGGCTTTGATATGAACGAGATATAGTCAACAATATCATAGGAGTGGATGAAGGTCACAGGGATGCTTCAAAAAAATATGCAAATATACAGGGCATTCCATTTAAAAAGAAAGATCCCGACCCTCTAGATTATTTTTGGTGCGCCCTGTATATGCGGCAATGATTTCTAGCTATGGACCTTGTTGTCTCCTTCACATTCGTTTTTGAATAAGGTTTCTAGCTATCATACATGTCGAGCAATCGAGCTCCGACGTACTAATGCCTCACACTGTATATCGATAAATTCACCTACTGTGACCCCAGTGGAAATATTATTTCGAATCTCATTGCACCAGGAGAAGCATCATATCACGATTACCAAAAGCACAACGTTTTATCGGAATCAGTTGAAAGACAACTGAGTAATGAATAATAAAAAAAAAACGATTCTTTATAGAAATATTAATACCCTGTATCTCGAACACGAAGAAGGTTAGGACACATGTTTATTAGGAACTTTATTTCCTTCAATATTACAAGGAATCACCAGTTGTATTTTTTCGATGTTATTTAGATACACCCTGTATACGCTTGGAAAAGGTTATTTCGAATCAGTTGAAGAATAGTCTACTATCATAAAAGAGATAACTTCATAATCATTCGCAATTATTTTTGATAGCATTATTATCACAATAGAGAGATTTTTTCATTTGTGCACCAATAATAACTGCGAACTCGAAAAGGCAAATCCTCTTCGAGTTTTTTGACACTACAATGAACCCATAGAGCGTAAGTCATGAACATTTTTGTATGCCTGCATATCTGAAATTGAGTTTCCACAAATGGAATACATTTTTTCTTGCGAAACGGATTTGCTTTTCAATTCTCTACAACCCATTCCGCTCTTCTTTATTTCCTGCTGCCAGTTAATACATCGACCCAGTTTTTATTCCACTTTTTTCGTCGACACACGTTTTTGATGAGAATCTCTACACATTTCGAATAGAAATGTGTCAGTGGCGGATATCATACCAAACTTAAAATGGTGAAAGAATACTATGATGTATGTTTTTTTATGTTCTGGTTCCCACGAAAAGGGATATCCTGTAATGTTCAGAGAACATCGTGAGAACCAAGAGATATGAGGTAGGAATTGGTGTTCTCCTTGAATTTCTGGAG
This sequence comes from Phaedon cochleariae, assembly GCA_918026855.4. Lineage (NCBI taxonomy): Eukaryota > Metazoa > Arthropoda > Insecta > Coleoptera > Chrysomelidae > Phaedon > Phaedon cochleariae. The sequence goes on along the minus strand of OU896707.1, from coordinate 70,769,820 downwards.
GTTATATGCCTCGGGAAATACCTCCCTTGGGCATGTGTTCCCGAGCCTCGCTGTTCGTTGGATAAACGAGTCTTTGGAAAGAGATGTTCTGCAGGTCTCCAAAGTAACCACGAAGGGATGCGTAGCCTCAACTCGACGGGTTAATCTCACGGGGACTGCCAAGGAAGGAACAATTGTTGAAATTTCAGGAGAGCATCGTCCATGAAAATATTTATAAAATAGAGCCATATCGCCAACTTTTCTTCGGTGTTTCATAGAAGTGAGTGAGTTTGTGAGCGAAGCATCACCCACGAGACGAATTGCCCTTGTTTGGACAGAGTCCAACGGTATGTTTAGGTGCTGCATTCCAAATATAGGAACAGTATTCCAGGACAGGTCGGATCTGTGCCTTATAGATCATGAGCAGCTGACTGAAAGTGAAATAAATTCTGATCCAAAACAGAAAACCAAGTTTTTGGGATGCACTTTTAGCAATTGATCTCACGTGATTCTCCCAAGAGAGGTTATTGCTGATAGTAATACCGAGCATCGAAATGAATGTCTGCATAGGTATGGTTACTACTGACAAGCTTATGTTGGGCACAGTGAGATCGGTTTTTCTAGCGAAAAGGCATGCTCGTGTTTTTTTTGCATTGAAATCTACCAAGTTATGACCTAATATACATTTTTTTTACATAAGAACCCCTTTCAGTACAAATCACTTCGATTTGTTTGCAAATTACAAGCTCCTTCAGTAAGTGGCAGACTTTTTTAGTTCTTACGTATTTTTGTCTGAAATACACGAATTTGATAATGAAAATGTGATCAATTCGTCCTGTATTTGGATACGCATTTACTGATTCACACAGCTACTTGCCCTATTTTGTCATTGGACACACTTTATAATATATACTCATGATGTACTCCAATGACACATTTTATATGAGAATATCAACATAAAATATATGTTTTCTTCAAATGACATCAAATGTGGATTTTTAATGACACTCAACAGACAGAAAAGGTGTACTTTTACTGCCTTGGCAGAAAAATTTTGTTGCCATGCAACGTTCCGAGTAATTTGAATCAAATTGGTTATTAAAATTGACAATGAATTCGGATGGACAAAAAATGATGGATTATTTGGATTCTGCTCGAAATTGAAGAGAATTTGGAGAAGAATAATATGTTTCATGCACATGGCAAAAAAGAAGCCTTGGCTGGTTTCCTAGCCTTGGCTTTGCCTAGGCTATGAAATGCCAGCTGCGGTATAAAATATTTTACTTTTCAGCTTGGTTAATCAAATTTTTGGTGAATTTTTCATGTTATTCGCTGATTAATCATATCAGCTGACAGTCATTCAATTTAAGATGTCCATTGGAGGTCAAATGTCAACAGAACAGAGTTTGGAAATCATAAACTTCAAACAAAATTGCTCTTGAATGACGTTATAGAAGTAATTTTGAATGAAATTCTTCCTTCTTCAGTCTTTTTTTATTTCAAAGTTCAAAACTTGTTGTCTGACATGAATTTCCAGAAAAAATCAAAGTTTTCCCATTCACCTATCCTTGTTGGAAGTGAATTCTTGCCCATTTGATATGTCCTTGATAATTGAATGGCAAATGGAGAATGGCCGACTGGCGAATGGCCGTTCCCATCAGCTGGTGTGATTGTTCACTCATTGTCGTTCTAGATGACAACCTAGTTAGGTTTTCATTTTGATCGACAATGGTTCACCAAATAGTGAATATGGAAAAGTCACGAGAAATTCATATTTCCAGTCAATTTTCATAATGGAAATGTATCATTGGAGTACATCGGTATGAATGAATTGTCCTGTGGTGAAGAAAGAGGGAAATACAAATCTAAGACAAGCGGAAGGAGAAGGTGAAATTAAGAGAGATATCCTTAAAATTCTTAATCACACGACATGTTAGTAGCTTCATCAGGTGGAATACTGGTACAAAAAACTAAACTAACCTTGGCATGCTCAACTCCAATAATATATTCTACTTTTCCAACCTGAAGAATTACCTCCATCTTCGGAATATAGACAAAGTATCCACAATAAAATACGGTGTACCGGATTCACTTGAGGGGGTTGATAGCCAATACATATAATTGCCTTCTAAGGAGTGCAACATTACCGGAGACTGACCTTTTTTTGGAATCGTTATAACAGAAAAGCTAGCCTGTATATTTGAACGAATCCCAGGTGAAAATTCAGGTCACTTTTTCACCCGATTCGCAATTAGGAATTCATAAATCGTGAACAATCATTTACCAAATACTAAATAAAGTAGTGGGCTGAATGTTTATCATTGCTTGAAATACATATGAGGAATTTCAGATAGATTCAAACGGTTTGCAGGTTATCCACTCAAACTATCTTCCCACCAATATTTTGAGTTGATGGAATTCAACAGATAATAGTTATAAAATAGATCTGGGATATATTCCTATCATGTGATGAAACACCAAATACGAAGTTGGAATTGATTCAGAGTATTTTTTTTTTCAGAAGTTATATGTAGTTGATAGAACCAAACGCGACCAAAAGCTTCGCCAGTGTTTTCAACTCGTTCAATTCAATAACAAACTTCCAGTTCCTTCGAGACTTAACGAATGAAAAAAGAGTGAGACGATTGAAAACATCCAGCTTCTAAATATACAGTCCTACAAAAGACGCACTAAATTATTCCAAGATTGTCCCAATTGAAAAGCGCTCTTGGTGATTTATAGAATTAGGAGGAGAATGAATACACTCTCTTTCTTTAAATAATTTATAAGTAGAATTCCGTCCAAGTTGGTGACTTAATCAGATCAGACGGAGCACACTCGAATGGAATTGGTTAAATTAGATAACGATAACATCATTCCATTCATTTTTGTATTTATATTTCAACTAATTTGAATTTGACTTCAGCGTTTTATCAAATAATCAGGACGATTGACTATCATCAACCTATTCGTCAACATGAATGATTGAGAAAAGTTATTTCGCAAACTGAATTGGGAATGTGTGTCCTATATTATACCTCTGGAGAAGTCTTCATAAAGTCAGGTAAAACATTTTCATCAAAAGACATCCGCTGCGTGCTGCCGGACCCTTTGATTTTTCAAAGAGACCATTGACAATTGACATACAATGTACTAGTTATATGTATATTGTAATGATACTAATATTCAGATTCATAGAGACAAGGAGAAAAAACGCAACTTACCTTGAAGGATGAATGTTCCACCTCCAAGATTGACCTTCAAACATCACAACTTTCTTCCAGAATTTGTTTGTCAATGAAACAGCAAAACTTCGGAATTCCTTGCCCAATGAAGAAACTTAACGAACTCTGGAAGTCATGTATATCTTTGAGCATATCCTGGTATCGAATGAGCATATATATCACGTCAATATCGAAATTGCTATGATATTTATATAAAATCAAGCAGCTTGCGATGAAATTTCGAATAAGAATTGTTGTGGACTATCCTTTTTCTGAATGAAGTAATTCTCTTGTTGGCATCAGCAGTTCCAGCTCGACTTAATAAAGACGTTTAATACCATTGTGTGGAATTTTATGATTCGACAAATTGAATGTCTGCAATGAGCTCCTCTTAAGTACCAATAAGGAATTTCACGTCGGAACTTTATACATATTTCATCCTGTAACAGTAATTACTCAGGCAAAAACCGATTACCAGATGCACTTCTCAGAAGTAATAAACATACACATCTACTAAGTAGCTTGGCCGAATAACTTTGTATTTGCTAGTTTTCGTCGAGTTCAAACGTACTAGAATGGTGTAGCCAGAGCGAAGTTGGGAACGTTTTATCAAGATAAAACCAATTTCACTAATCGAAATATATGGACTAATAAACATGGGAGCAGTACTTTTACGTATTAAGCCAGTTAATTTGAACTGTTTAGAATTTAATTAAGCCACATTCGTTACAACTGTATTCGGAAAATTCAGCGTGGTGCAGACTATTAATTCTTATTTTGTGCTATAGATAAATGAGCTACTTCAGATTCTACGAGTGTACGAATGAGGAAAAGGCAATCAAGCTCAAGAATCACTAAATAACCAAATGGGTAGTTTTTTCTTTGCCAGTGGCGTGTTAATTCTGTAATTGGGAAAGCTGGAATCAAGAATCTCGAAAACTGCGGAAAATTTTCCGAGGTTACTAACGAGAGAACTCTCTATCAGCTGTAATACAAAATTGACAAATATATCTGGATTGAATAGCTGCCAACATAAATCACTTTCAACTATGATAAAGTTCATTATTTCATCATACTCTTGAAAAGGGCCCACATGAGAGTGAAAGAACACTCATATATAGTGTTTGAATAACTAGAGCATTCCTATGTTATTAAAGCAAAGAGAAGATTATCGGTATATTTATTGCCAGAAAAATTTAGTGACCTGATGAAGCTATCAGTTCTGCCTGCCACGTAAAAGCTTTCAAATTGCTATTTTCTTTTTGATACCTTGGATTATAAGTTCACTGCAAATCTTCTCTTTCCTCTCATGAATTTTTGGCAACAAATTTTGTTGATTCAGGAACACCAAATTCAATTATACTAATCAACACGTTCGCGAACATTGACGCCATATCAAGTCATCGACTTTTGTTTCATCAGAGCACCAAGATGAGGTCAAGTGTGCTCAGACTTTCACATCGATTGAATAAACAACAAGTAGCTTTAGAATCACAAAATCTCAAATAATCAGAAATACAGAAAAAATAACTGCGGAAAAGAACGTCATGTTGGGCGATAAGAACATATCATTTACATAATGATAGTGACGTCATATACCGCATGTATAAATGGAATGAAAAACAGTTCATTTTGGAAAAGAAAGACATATCGAGGAACGGAATGCCCTGGTAAAAATAGCCAAAAAGTCGAGAAACTGCTCATCATGGTCTTCACTTCAAACCACCTAATCAGTTGATTTTGTTGTTTACTGTCCATTTCATGTATGTCTAATGTTAAATATGTTTTTCATTTATATTTTTATAATCATTAAAAGAAGGTTCTATCGACATGTCGTGGATTATATAGGGTGTTTCATTGAAATAAATCAAAGTTGATGGTTGTAACAAGTTAAGGTATACATCAGATTTCATCATTGTAGTAAATTGTAGGTATATGTCAAGTTGATACTCAACAGCAAAACATCAAAGAACAAACTGATTGAAAAGACACACATATTGTGTGCAATAATAGTAAAATATAAGGTGCATGTGAATGATTCGAAAATTTTAAATATACAAAACTCAAAAATTTGGAAAGGGGAACCAGGTGAGTACATCGGGATTGTATCAATACAACGCACTGAAGGGGGTTCATTCATGATTATTTATAGGTTATTGATGAGTTTGTGGAGTTGGAGTGAGTATATCATGTTTTCATGGTTGGTCTGACATTCATTGAATTTTTCTCAGTGACAAATAGTCTGAATTCAGGAGTTCTGAGTTTACTTGATGCTCTCGTAGCATGGTTTTTGGACATCTGTATTTTTTGTGAACGAAGCTATATTAGAAAGAGTTTCCAGTAGAGTTTGGTATATGAAAACACAAGGTATTGGTAAAATTCTGTATTTTTCACAGTGCGCCTGGTAGGTTGCACCTTCAATGATCCTTAGTGCCTTTTTCTGAAGCATAAAAACTCTAATGGCGGGTGTTGCGTTACCCTAGACATACTCTTCTGATACACAGTGATAGCAGCAATAATCCGAAGACATCGATTATGAAAGTTTGTATCAATAGGTAAATGAAGATCTGACATGCAATCTGAGAGGGACGAAATTCAAACACACAAAAGACACATGCACAATTTAAGTTAGTGTTGAATTCATTGAGGAATCATTTGTGACGATCTGTTTTCTTGAAACTCGAGCTCCCGCTTCGATGAATGCAGTTCGGGACTTAGATCATCAATTATTCGCGGAATAACGAAGAACCGCTTCTGAAAAGGATATCGAGTTTCATTCTTCCCGCTGTATAGTTTTCGGGACTTAATGAGTCTATTTTGGAGTCGCGATCATATTATCAATGGATGCCACAACAACTGCAACTTCATTATTCAACTCATCCTAGCGGCATTAACTGGTAAGTGCTCTGAGTTATTAAACGGCAGTAATTGAAGTTGATTGTACTTTACGCGAAACTTCGGAAACAATGGAAGGTCGTGTGTGATGAGGACGGGGGATTGAGTGGTTCAGAGAGATTTGTTTGATTGTGTGAATTTGCGCGTTCCCATCAGACGATTCCAGTTGAACTGCTCAGCATCAATAATGCACGTCAGCGTGAAACAATACAGATATGTGGATAATTACTTTTGATGTGCTGCTGAGATATCTGCTTCAGAATTCCGGAAAGGAATCATCTTAGATGCTGTTCCGCAACGTAGTATGATTAATCGACTCCATAAGAAACAACGATACATCAGTTTAATGGAAATTTATGAAATGCATTCATCGTTTCAAACATAGCCGTCTTTCCAGAATAGTCTAGAAACTCTCTCTCACACTATATTCATATCAGAGAAGTTACTTTACTGATATCGGAGTAATGACATAATCAACGTTTTTTCGAATGCAATGACACTTCAATCAAGAATTATCCTCATTATCTATCCAACAGGATGATTAACCCTCTCGACTCGATCCATCTTGCAGTGATTTGAAGATAATAGGGCAGAAATATTTGATTTGAAGCATTTGTTTTTTTTTCGATTTTTGACACAATTTGCTTCGTTTCCCATCCACTTTCTGATTGTCTGAGCTGAGCAATGTGGTAAACTTTTTACGTCGAGAAAAAACCCGAATTATATATTCGATCATGAGAATATTCATATTTTGACGAACGTGATCCGCATTCCATTGCTTTCTCTTAATTTTATTATCAACAAAATTTTTCAATATGTGAATTACATTTTTGATTTTTCATCATGTGAAACATTTTTCCCAGAACAGGTGAGGATTGTTTGACTTCCATTATCTGAATTCTTCCTGTCTTTTTTATTGGAGTACTTCCTGTAACAAATAATTTCAATGGAAAAGGGTTACTTGATGAACCCTGTATATCGTCTCATCATACAGGCATGCTCCTTGGAATAAACCTTGACAAATCAAACTGTTTCACTACTATCACTGTATCTGACTGTATACCTGTAGTGGTCAAAATGATCATTGTTTGATCAAATCAACGAAATTTTTATATTTGAATCAACATCGACATTATTTTGGATCGACATAATTTGTTTTTGAAGAAACCATATATTTTGTTGATGGAATTGATATAATACTGTTGATTCAATCAGACAACATTCTCGATTTGAACAAGCTGCTTCCATGGAATATTCATGTATCTGGTTGATTCAACAAAAAATTGCTCAGTCCAACAAAAATAACTCAAGCATAAATAATTTGTTGATGCAACAAATCCTTTTTTTCCGTGTACTATTTCTTCTATTCCGCATTCATTCATACTTTTTTATTAGGAAAAATTCATCTTAAAGAACATCCAATATTAGAAAGATATGAAGTGAGTATAGTTGGTAACAATTAAAAAACATTTGAAGGTTCATTCTCAAATTCGACTGATGGTAGAAAAAGTATTCAAATCAACATCATTATTCCAGCGATATAATTTGAAATTGTTAGTCCATCAAAATTCTGAATTCCCAATTTTGAGAATGACTGAAGAGGAAAACTTATGTTGCACCTCTCCTGAACTGACGGAATTTGCCCAAACGGCTGTAAATGATATGTTGCCCACCTCGACCAGCTGATGAGAAAGAATTTTCCAATCCCCAAGTATGGTCTAAAACTGGCGACCTAACCACCACAATATGTGAATTAAACTCTGATTGTTGACATATATAAATACTGCAATGATTACTGCATGAATAGAATTAATAAAAGTGTAAAAATGGCAAGCATCATTGCAGAATATTTTGAATTACCAAATTCAGATATTTCGAGGAGACATTGTTTTCGGCGTACTATATTATTGCATTCACCTCACAGTCGCATAGCACAATCAAAAACTTGAATAGTCGAATGAATGAGCATAATTTTGTCTAAACAGCAGCTCAACAAAAATTACCAGCAAATTTGATAGGCAATAAATGCTCAAGATACCTGTAATTTTATAGTTATTTGTTGCGTTCTGGCTCCAGACGCTAGTGTGTTTGACAGTTTGACGTTGACGTTACCATTACCAACTCTAAGACAAGTTATTCACCGTGTCCTAATAGGAGCAGCGTTTCGAAACACGTAGTTGGGTTTCATAATGGCTTCATTAACCAAATAATTCCCCGACAGTCGATTTTTTAGCTATCAGGGTGAGTGACTGCCCGCATGATTAGCAAAAGAACCGGTAAGAACATGCCGCCATTTCTTTGTTGTGAGTTAGCTGTTTCGGCCACGTGAATATGTGGAACTTCGACCTAATTTGAACTGACGTAAAACATGGACGTCACGTTCGTGTACGTATCATCCTGTTTTTACGCATTTGATTTTGCGATTTTTGTTTTCATCGTTATGTTGCAAATGCTTCTTGTTATATATGTGACATATTGCAAGAAATTACAGGAATGTTTGTTGTGTAGAAAATTTGCATCAAATATTCGTGTTACCATCTGGAACGCTAGGCGCTTATACTCTGTGGTGACTCTCCGGCCAAGCCAATGGATGCTGAACCATTGGCCGGACAATCTTTTCTTCGTAATTCTGCTAATTCTTTCATTCCAATATGTGATGAGTCGAATAATTAGATGACTAAGTAGGAAACGACGAAGTTATTCAGCACTTGTCAGAAGAAACCAGGTGGTATGCGTTGTAATCACATGGTACTATTTGTATATGGGCGAAACTGATCAGATGAATCAAAATATTAGTTATTACCGCATATAGGAATTCGTACTTGACCCTTATCACTTGGGTATCAGACGTAGCCATGCGAAATAGCTAGATTTTGACAAAGACTGTGTTCAAAATGTGAGCGAGGTATTCGTGTTCATATTCCAAAACATGTATCACAAGCGCCTAGTGTTACAATATGGCAACAGCAGATTCTTGGAGAACCTGAATTCCATTTATGATTCTTCAAACTTTTCTCGTCTTTCGGAAGCATTTCACACTAGTTTATGGACATAAACTTTCCGAAGACAAGAAAAAAATAATTCCGGTGCTAATGGGTTAAAGAAGGAGAAAAAGTACATTGTCCTTTGTAGGCGTGCTTCTTGGAATACAATATATTATAGAATTAAACAGTATCGCCGATGGAAATTGCCAACAAAAATGTTTAATATAACAAATATGTGACTGTATACCTAACGATATAAGATTTTTTAGGATCTTCGTTTTATAGCCACTTCCCCAGAGTTCTTTGTCAGGATATGCCAATAAGCTATAAGCCCTTATTAATATTATGTTCCAGACACACTGTCATCATATTTTTTGTTGAGATGGGAAAAGTAACGACTCATAATATCTTTACGGGCAATTATTCGTTATGTCTTCGTTGGAGTGAAATTTTCGTAATTATCGGAAGATACGTTCATGCCAGAATACAGCGAGATTTGGGATAATCTCTTTCCACGAGGATATTATAGAGTACAAAATGAGTTTCCGCCTCCTCGATTATGATAGGAGTCTAATGGTTGCTTTGTGTATCCTACATTTTGATGCGAAAGTCCATTATGGATGAATACAAATAGACACATTATATTTTGTTTTTCGCAATCTGAACCAGATACAAGAATATAACGAATGAACTAACGAAATTCCCATCACCAAACAATTGAACTCATGACATTTCATTTCAATCATCATCGATTATTCATTATGAATACTACAGTGAATATAGGGTAGAGTTGATTTCAACAACACGCCCACGTTTTATACAGGGTGGTCCAAAATCAGCATGCCAAGCTTCACAAGCAGCGGCTTCTACGACCACACCTTATACCTCTCGGATGAAGCCTTGGGATAAAATAATATTGGTATCTAAGTGATACTAATATTCTTCACTACCGTGGTGTATAAATATTTTTTCTGATGAGGCATTTCCTTTTTCACACCACATTTTCATCATTGATGGAGGTGACGTCCCTCTTTGATGACTCGCATTGTTGGGGTCATCCGTGTTGAAATAAAACGCTGTTATCTGACATTACAATCATAATTTTTTTTCGTGATTCATTGGCGAGAAATGATGTAAAATGAAAAATGATGTATTAAAAGTGTTATTGGAATCCTTATCTCCAGAGCCTGAAGTTCTAGCAGTTCTTCTGGTAGTTCCGAGAATGAAATATTGTTTATTAATAATCAAATCAGCTCTTAGACTTCTTCGCCTAACTGATGAGACCCGGAAAGTCGAAAGATCACACATTGCACCCTAAAATATCGTTGGGTTAAGGTGAAACCCGAATCCTAGTTTACTGCTTCGGATTCATGTGACAAGAGCAAAATGACTTTTGTGACTCCACGAATTTTGTGGCGCGTTTGACCCTTTTGTTCAGATGCAAAAGTCTGAGTATCCAAAGAAGCAAGAGTATTCTTTGGTTCAAAAACCTGTTAAGTTTGTAACTTGTTTCGACTTTGGTTCGTCTTTTTCAGTCATGGAAAGTACCCTAAGACAAGTTGTTACAGAAGTGAATCTACAGAATAGTTTTGAGCAAAGACAAAAGTCGAAAGTGCATAGCACGAAAGACAAAAGTCGCTCGAAATTGTAGCACTCCGCAGATGCCGACACTGGCACAGCCTTTGTGTCTTTGGCAAAATAACATTGGATTATTAATTCAATTTAGTTGGTTCAAGAAGTTGTCCTCAAACGCAAAGAACAATGTCTGTTCATTTTGCCAGAGATACAAAGGCTGTGCCAGTGTCGGCATCTGCAGAGTTCTACAATTTCGAGAGACTCTTGTCTTTTGTGCTATGCACTTTTGACTTTCGTCTTTGCTTAAAACTGTTCTCTAATATTGTTTATGTTGGGCAGTAGACGAGATAGGTTGGTATTTCTCAACAACCTTGATACAAAACATCGCATTGAATTATGATGATGTGAATAGAGTCAATAATAAGAGTTCTCTGTTATTGGTACTCAAGTTCCCTCAATGTTTGCAATAATTTCTCGAAATTCATGATGGTGAAGAGAAGAGTTCCTTTCACTTGAAATTCCCTCAATTTCTGTTGGTGTCAATAATGAAGCTATCCTTTTATTTTCATATTCTACACTGACTTACATATATTTTCTTAGGCAAATGGCGAACAGCTTTCAAATCCAATATTGTGTTATTAGTTTTTTGAGGTTATTCTGTCGATGTCATTTCGGAAGCCACCAATATTCGTCAACCATCTCTGTACATCGGAGGAATTGTTGACCCAACAATCGGTTGCGAGCAAGATCTGTTAGCTGACCGACCCTGGAGGCAAAACATTGACACACAACCTCACTTTTCTTATATGTTTGCAAGAGATTTAAATAGTTTTCCACAATCAATTTGGCATACGAATCGTGTATCTCTGCTATTCATCATAATCTGATTTTTCAGTTCGGTACATCATGATTTAAAATCACTATAGTCACTCACATATACTTTTCATTTTTGAATGTTGTAATTTCTCATTGGATTTCGTCCTGCAATATGAGCTAATATGAATACTCGTGAAGCTTCTAAGATAATGCAAGAAGAATATAAGTTTGGATTCATGCAATCAAACGGGAGGACTGGTGTTACATGCTGACGGAATATGAATAGAGAGATGTATAGAAATTTAACTGGTGGGCTCACTCTTCAATTGTTTCGTCAGACTAACTCTCGATATGGAACAATTGCAAGCGAGTTTTGGACGTGGGGTTCAGGTATTTGCGATAGAGGCGCCATAATCGGAAAATCGTTCATCGAAAACCTTCGTTCTGTGAGGGATGAATCTATTTCCATCATTGTTCTGTGGTCGAATGAATACTGTGCTCAACATCTTCATTCAAATTTCAATTTGAAATAGAAGCAAGAAATCTTTTTTGTAGCCGATTTTAATAAGCTTCAATTCTCTCATGACATGAACCTATCCGAAGCATGAAATCTGATGAATTTTCTCATTAAAGAACCAGAACAAAGAATGTATCAACTATTGAAATAGACCAATATCGAAAATCATAATAGGCAGATATGGTAACTGGTACTCACCTTAGAATTTATTCACACCAGTTCACGCTTATATTTCAAATCACTGAAATAATACTGTTGTAGAACAGAGATTTTCTTTCTTCAATGGTGGATTAGGTATTATACACAAAATCTAGAAAGTACGGAACACATCCCTAACGAACACTTGTACCCAATCTCAGAAATAACAATTTTTTCAGCTCAAAAATATTTTTGACATATTGACGCTTCGATCCTTCGATCAGGAATCAGTTCACTGCTCTGATACAAATCATATACGTATACAAATATTTATCGGTCGGTAATATGTTTCCTGTAAATATGGATTGTAACCAGGATGAGCTTAGCGAGATTTACTCACGTCAAGTATGTTTATCAAATGTTTATCAGAGTAGGCGCCATCGAGAAACTTGCAAACGACCTTCAATAGGGAGCAAGCACACCAGTTAAATTTCTATACATCTCTATGAATAGTATGTGTTCTAGATATTTCAACTCTCATTAGCAGTAGCTACTATTGCAGAGGTGGCAAAGGAAATTCTGATGAAAAATGACAGAATTTCATAATGAAAAGTATGTGAGATCACTATTCACCTGCAAAATAACATTTTCTTGTCTGTCGCTGCATTTTTTGTGCATTGTACAACAACAAAATGTGATGGCATGCTTGAATGAATGAATAGCTCGAAAAACACGATTCTTATGCCATAATATTGTGAAAAATCTCAATCCTTTGATTTCTTTGTGAACAAATAAAAAAAATGAGGTTGTATTTCAATGATTTACAGAAGAGTGAGGTTGTGTTTCGATGATTTACCTCCAGGGTCGGTCATCGTGCACGCGACCTATAATGAATGAACGCGTGGTTACGTCAAACTGAAATCCATCAAGAAATATATAAACACAGTTGGTGGAATGATGTAGCCATCGGTGAATAAAAGCACGTCTCTATTCGTCAAACAGTTATATAACATAGATTTCGGGAGGATGTAATTCAATGATCTGCGTGGCATTAGCCAGCAAAGTAGTTGTTTTCTCTCGTTATCTACCATTGTTGTTCAGTTTATGAACATTGGTGAAAATGACTTCGAGTTGTTTTGTATTTATTCAACCTTTCATTCCACTTTGAGCATTGTGACTATTTGGTAGTTGGAATAATCAAATCATCATCAACGACTGCCGATCCTGTTCGTAGAACTTAGACAACACTGTTCCATTCCCTATGGAGGGTATCTGTCACCGTCGCCAAACCTCTAGAACTTGTGGCTCTATCGCTCAAAATATGACACGTGCAGCTTATCTGCTCTAGTCGCTATATTCTTCACGTCGCTCTGAGTCCCAAGATAAGCCATCATTCATCGTAGGCGTACAGTAGAATTAAAGTCCTCTGACTCCTTTTCATTTATGAACCAGAGTATTTTATTGAATTTACAGGGCATTGAAGTGCATCACAAGGGCGAGATACTCGCGGGACAAAATATCTCAATTTGCCAACGATAAAAATGCTTCCAATTAGGAGTATTCGTTCTCCTTGTCACTACCTTGGATAATTAGTGAACATAGTTGCCAAAAATTCACACGGTGTCGTCAGTAGATAAGGGTTCTAGGAACGCAAACGAAAATCCTTCATTTCTTCTGATGAATTGTTGGCTAGAATTCTAGTGGATTTTGAAGCATCAAATAAAACTATACGGAACCGATGAATACATATACAACGTGTTTAGATGGGTTAACGAAGTCATCCATATCTTGAACACACTGTATACTAGTGTATACGCAATACAATCGATCACCGATATAACTGTGTTAATCCAAGCTTTTACCACTATAGTGAATAGTGAGGTAGGATGCAAGATTACCGTTTTTTTCTGAAGAGTAATGACAAAGTTTCAACAATAATCACTGCAAACACAAACTGAATAAAATATAACACTAGTTGCTAAACCACGACACAGCGAGAAGGAGATAAACTCTTGATGAACCCATCGAAAATCTGATTGAATGGGGCGAGCATAACCCTAAAGAATCTAATATAGTCGAGACGGCAATGCTAATTCAGACCCTTACGTGATCATTATCTTATCTCTGTTCCAGGCTTAGTCAGCCCTCCCCATCATTGCTCACCTTAACACGATGAGTCATTCTGGATTCATGAGAGGCAGTCGAGTTCCTTGATTCAATTGTCGATTTCATATAGAGTTCTAGGGCACAAGAGATGGAAAGTTTATGAGCATGATTTCGAAAGCATTCATTCAAAAGTGGAAGATATTATGTCAATTTGTTTCTGGGCAGCATAGAACATGCAACTGTTTCTTTATGAGGTGGAGTTGAATGGAGCAGAGTGACGTTAGTAGTTCAAATCGAGCTTAGTTCAATCCAATCAATAGGTAGCTGCAGTCAAAGTTGGTGTTTTCAATCTGTCTTATTAACTATAAGTATCGATTCAACTCATAACTGGCCTTTGCTATTTCAAATATCAGCTTCGCGGCACTAAAAATGCTTCCCCAGTAGCACAGAATATTGGCTGCAAATCGGATCTGCAATCTGCATTGGACCAATATTTGAATATTGAGAATTGGTCGAACCATATTGTTACGATATTAAATAAGCGAGTTGGATAGATCAATATGGATACCATATAAGTAAGCTCTTTTCTTCTAGGATCTACAGAATCCTACATTGTACTGATATTGATAATGACATATTTGATGGAATCTATATTCCTCCTATATTCTGATGAATAGTGTTTCGATCATATCGATGCCATCATGATATAGATATATCCATTGCATAATATCAGTACATATTACAACTGAATGTGGATCCTATATTGATCTAATGTATCCTGGAAGATATTGCAATAAAACATTATGCTCAATATCGTCACGAGGACTTCTTGATTTCATATATGTATTCCATATCAAACACACAACTGTCATTCGATGATGAAATCTCAATATTCCACCAATATTATTCGTGTGGAAATTGGTCAAATTCATGTATTCAATGAAGAGTTGTATTATTATTACAACTCCATCTGTTTGATTATGAATCGATACCGATTCACTTCATCATGTCGAATGTTCGAATCCAATATTGATGTGCCGACTTGATTTCTCGATATTGCGCCAATTTTTCATCTATATTGGCTGATTATTGGCCCAATATAAGTGTGCTACTTGGGCAGAAGTGCCATTTCAAAAAATGCGTCTGATTTTGTGAGAAATTGACATGCTTTTACATGTAATAAAAATTCTTATTGCAACTTCATCTGATCTCTCGAGTCCTCCTATTTCTGGCAATAGCCAGACTTTTTCTGCAAGTTCATGTTGGGGCTTGAATCATCATGGTGAATAGCTCGAGAAAGATTAGTTCATCCTATCACAAGGTTACATCATTGATTTCAACGTCGATTCCAACGAAGTTTGAAGTCCATAGTGTTTCAAAGTGGAATTCTGTAAGTACTTGGGTCAACTCCAAATCATCTCTACTTTTTCATACATGGTATCTTCGTGTTTCAGATAGATCTATCATCAGCAGATATCGAATTTCACAGTAGACAACGAGGTGTAAAAATAATATCATATGCATAAGGATGCATAGAGCTGAAATTACGTGGTCATGAAATCACAAATCAATGACGATGATGCGTGTATGGATAGAAGGGAGTTCCAGTACCCCAGAAAGGAGGAGGTTCCTCCCTATGGTACCTATAGTTACACGGTAAATCCGTCAGCAGATATGAAGTGACAATAAAAGTATACGTGGCCATCTAGTAATGGGACAGGTACGGAACATGGTGTTATGAAAGCGACGAAGATATGTGAAAGTATCATTTTTTTTTTCGGGTACAGGAACCCTTTTGAAAAATCTGTTTCTCTTCGAGACTATATAGGTTCTTTCTATAATTCATACTTATGAAATATGATTTTAACACTGATTCTTCTTGTAAAATCTGTTGATTCTGGACCTGCACGAAACTTGTACACGAATATAATAAAATTGTGGAAATGATTCTCAATTCAGTTGCTTTATAGAAACTAAAGGAGTCAGAAGTATTTCCCCAAACTCATATATCTGATATGGAGAATCAATGGAATCAATTGGAATTAAGGACAGTTATGAGTCGAGTAACGAAACGAATCACTGAAATTATGGAAAACGCAGTCAACAATACTTGAAATGCTAGTAAACAATATATCAAGCGACACACGATACAATATTCTGAATAACATTGTGGTACTAATCGAATTTTCATAGTGAAACGTCACGAAGGAATATATTATTCGTGCCATTTTATTGTTCTCTTGACACTAACAATGATAGATTGTTGAAAACATATGTTGTTATGTTCTGAAATCGATAAATGAAAATACAGCAATCAGAAGTATGAAAATAACATACAATGTAATTCATGCATCTCTCATGTAAAATTCATACACGTCCACATGTGAACTAGAAAAAAATATCTTTCCGTTCATTTTCATTGTGGGGTATAATCATTTGAAAAATAATAATTTGATCGATAAAACTTTCCATCCTATGAGATGTCAATAGTGGATTATTAACCCAGGCACTTTTTCACTGAACCGAAAGGATTATAACCGACTGAGATATCAATTTATTTTTTCCGATTTGGGAGATTGAGAGATTTTGGAAATATTTTTCTTGGCAAATATACCATTGCTCTGGTGTTTTATCTAGACGAATGATGTCACAACATCTCAAAATTTCCTACGATATGTGCATAATTATATTTCGAATCTGGAGAAAACCGAAAAAAAAATCAATTTCTATCATTGAAATCAGCGAGGTTATGTCAGGACCTCATTTTTTATGAGATTTCATGTTTGTGCTATTCGCAGTACCTTGCCAAGGTCATCATCAGACGTTGCGATGTCATAAAAACTACGGGAATAATATATTGTGCAACAATAAGTAGGGAAAGTTCACGAGTGTGAGAGTTTGTGGCACGAGTCTGAAGGGCGAGTGATGCAAACACAAGAGTGAGAAAAGTTTCCTCACATGTTGCAAACTATACATTTTCTACAACTGCACTTATTCAAAGAATCCATAGTAATGTGAATATTGGTATCTATTTTATGATGTGGCACTATGCCACATTGAATATTGTGACCAAAGATTAAACGCCTTTTCTAGTTCCTCGAAGTATTTCAAAAAAGTACACTTTCCGAAAAAGATTTTATCTCTGTAATTTTTCTATACATTTTTAGTATATGCCAATTCATACTTCTTGAAATTTCCGTGAACAAATCCAACTTCCGCAGCTTTTTCCATTATCTCTGTCTCTGGCTGTGTATTCATCAAAATCGTCAAATCTCGGCATATACTATGAATGGTTGGAATAATATTTGATGAAGAATGCGATTTCTATCGAAAGGACTAATGAGAACTACCCTGAAGAATTTAAAATACTTCTCCTGACAGTTGTGACAACTATTCAAAGCTGAACAGCAGCCAATTAAGTTTTGGTCGATTTTTGTTGATTCTCCATGGAATTGTATGTAATGTTGGCAAAGTGCCGTGAGAAAAAATATTTCTCACAGTATGAGCAATACATGGATTTGAAACTAAGTAAGCTATGAGAAATGCGCTACTTTTCATAGCAGTAATAGAAAAAATATGTTTAAATTTCAATCTGAGCCAGGAGTTGGGAATGTCTTCCCGTAGTTTTCATGTCATCACTCCAATCCTTTCCTGTTTTAAAATTCCTTGATTTTCGCCTACTTCGATAAACAAAACATATCGTGGGTGGATCTCGCTCAGTGTAGTCTGGTGCCATTCTATAAAATTACAATGGTAATAATGACCAAATTGTGACCAATGAAGATAGGGAATACATTTTGCGATTAAGCCGCATCAAGGTTGACAGAACTGATGTTGATCATGAGTTCTAGGAACCACGCCATCTAGCATTCAATATGTGAACCCCACGTCATCGTCTGAAATTCAATTGTTCCTATCAAGAACCAGTCTGATTAAACAAATGAAGAGTGAGTGCACCAGAGGTTTATTTCATCAATATCTTGACTACCGCGAATAGCTCTGAGATTTTCCTTGTTCCTAGGTTTTTCTTTTGCCAGCGAAAGGAACCTTAGTCTTGAAAAACGATGCTATCATGTTTTGATGTATATCTTCTGTATTTTTCTTGCTCCACAACAGACATTTTCTGATCCATCATCAGCTGATAGACCTGCCTCTACATTACCATCTGAGAGTCTGGCTAAAGAAGACGATCTTGTTTGCCTTGTTCTTTGAATCCCTATCCTAGTGTTACAAGTTCATTGGCTTTCAATCTTCAATTTTATTTTCACAAACACAGTTGATAGATGTTACGAAAGAACTCACCTTCAAATTATGGTTTCTATGCAAGGTATAATATTCAATTGTACCGAAATTATGCATTTCAATAATGATCTGATCAACGGCCTGATTATTGCAGTTCCCTACTGTACTAATGATGAATATATCCAACCGCATTCATTGGTCTACCACATAATTAATGAATATTTGAATAAAACAGCTGAGGTTCGAAATAAACATAAAATGAACACCAACAATTTAATGTTTAATGCAAATGAAGTATGGTAACGATAATATCAGTCGAATGCAACCTCAATTATTAGTATTGCTGACATTATATACCCGATAATAAAATTTTACGATACGTTTTGATGCTTCTATCAGAACTATACTTCCCGATGTGGGTTCGTAACGTATATATTTCATGATTATTTTCATTTGGCTCGCATGATTTTCAGGCGCTTGAACATAATATATGTTGAGGAATAACTTGCCACTTTGATTCAGTAAAGAAATAGGTCGATATATGGTATATATTGTTTAAGGCGCACGGAATGAAGTTCAATCATGCGAGTAGAAATAAGTATCAATCCGTGCGAGTTATACACTATGCTTTTTCTACGGCTGTAACAGATAATAGCGACATTCTTTATTTCTCCGGCTTGTAGCTATCTAATTTATTTTCTCAAGTACTGCTCTAATGAATGAAGCTGTCATTGCTTGGAATTCGACATATCATGGGAGATGACATTCATTGTGTAATCATAACAGAGTGTAGTCATTGTGTTATCAGGTAGGAAAATGAAATTGGAAGCATACCATACCTCATTGATCTATCGAAAACATTGAAACAAGAACAATTTGGTTATACAGCCCTTGAATGAATTATTCATTACATATCATATTCTACATATTCTTATGACCCACTAGAACAAATTTCACGATGATCATTTGAAACATTAAATGTCTTCCTTGAATCCTCTGGTGAAGAGCAGGAGGTGTATTTTGATAGTTCAGTGACATTATTTTTATCATGCATGAATGAGTTCATGGCATATATATCAGAACTTATTTCAGTTTGTGCACTTGAAAGCACAAATGTTGTCAAATAATAATGATATTCCATGGAAAACGATAATTTTGTGTTATAGCGATATTGAGTGATTATGGAAAAAATCGGCTTAGACAATCATCACTATTCAATTTTCAAATTCCAATGTGTCTGAATGTATTGTGCATGACTGTCATTTGCTAAAACACGATTTCATACCATATTGAACATACTTCATCAAAATTGAAGGTACGTTGAATTTGAAACCGGTAACCGATGAGGAAATACAGAGTGTTCCATTTGAAATTAGGGAGTTTTGCCATCTTCTATTTCGTTCTTCTGTCTATCATCATTGACAGAGTGTTCAATATTTTGAACTGATTCTGTTGGAACGAATGGAACACATCTTATTGGACTTCACTCATGTGACTTTATTTATCCATTCCAACCTCTGAATTTTTTTTTTTCATGTTCTGGTTCCCACGAAAAGTGAATTCCTATAATGTTCAGAGAACATCGTGAGAACCAACGCAAATATGATAGAAATTGGTGTTCTTTTCAAATTTCTGGAGGTTATATGCCTCGGGGAACACCTCCCTTGGCAATGTGTTCCAGAGCCTCGCTGTTCGTTGAATAAACGAGTCTTTGGGAAGAGATGTTCTGCAGGTCTCCAAAGCGACCACGTAGGGGTGTGAAGCCTCAACTCGACGGGTTAATCTCGCGGGCACTGCCAAGGAAATAACAATTGTTGATATTTCAGAAGAGCGTCGTCCATGGAAATATCTATAAAATAGAGCCAGATCGCCAACTCTCCTACGGTGTTTCAAAGAAGTGAATGAGTTTGTGAGCGAGGCATCACTCACGAGACGAATTGCCCATTTTTAGACAGAAGCCAACAGTTTTAGGGTATATGTTTGGGTGCTGCACTCCAAATATGGGAACAGTATTCCAGAACAGGTCGGATCTGTGCCTAATAGATCATATGCAGCTGACTGGAAGCGAAATAGCTCCTGGCCCGAAACAGAAGACCAAGTTTTTGGGAGATGCACTTTTAGCAATTGATCTTACGTGATTTTCCCAAGAAAGTTAATTGCTGATAATACCAAGCATCGAAATGGATGTCTTCAAAGGTATAGTACTCCTGCTCCTGACAAGCTTATAGTGGGCACAGTGAGATCGGCATTTCTAGTGGAAAGGCATGTTTGTGTTTTGTTTGCATTGAAATCTACCAAGTTATTGGATCCTCATACGAGAATTATTGTTGCCAATGAAAATAATAATTACTTTTTTATGGGCCTCTGAATAGTTCGATAGAAAAATCAACAGGAGGAGTGAGAAATATTAAATATGAATAACCTTGTTAATGGCGCTTGAGTAACTACCTACGATATCTTTTTTACGCACCCTTCGATCGTTCCTTCATTAATCGAAAAACCACAATGCAAAACAAATTAGAACAGCAATCCATTAAGTGTTCGGGGCTCAATCCGAAATTATGGTATTGAAACGCCACTCAGGCCCTGCTCGTTATTCATCAATCCAAGTTTTTGTCGCCAGTTTAGCGAAGTCATTAATTATAATTGGAATAAACATTAACCTAAGTAATTGGGAATAGGCCAAGTCTGCTCGTGGAGTTCTAAATCAAGCACGGTTGGGAGGGTTGCGAACTTCCAAGGGGTGATAACACTTTTCACACCATTAAGCCAACATTATCGTTGAGCCGGGAACGGTGTATCTGAGCAGTTTTTCGAACGGTCTGGCATTAGCACGTCAAAACGCATGACGAATCGAGGGGGAAATAAAGGAGACCTAATACCTGCAGATTTACATTTCTCTTGATTTTCTGGAGTTTCCTATCGTTTTTTCCATTGATAAAAATATGACAATATTACTGCAATAATCTTGTATTAAGAACAAGTCATGTGATCTGCTTCAAATGAAGATTTCACTCAGGAACTTGAAAGAGACATCCAATCGATAATCATTGATACATTTCTATTCTACAAGCGTACATGATCCACCCTATAACCGCTCGCAATTTGATTTGGTATCATTTACCCGCAACAGTGCGAATTGATCCCATTTTATTTTCACATATTTTACCAGAGACTTGTCACCAACTACAAAGAGAGAGAAACTTGAAGTCTTTACCACAATAGTTAATAAAATGAATGGAAATGGTAGATAACGAGAGGAAACAACCACTTTCCGGCCTATACAGTGTGTCCCACTCACCCATGCTCACCATGGGTATCTTTTCAACGGTGAGAGATACGAGGTCGGTTGAATAACACCAAATGTGGAGTTCGTCAAGGCCAACTATAATGTGAAAAAATATTTTGATAAAATCTATTTGTTTTTGTTTTATACGCAAAAAACAGATTTTGATCATTCTCATGTCTCCTCCGTAACTTCTTTATTCATGAAAATATTGAAATAGGAATTCCACATTCTCATGGCAGTTTTTCAAAGTGATTCCAAAGAAGATAGGAAATTTATACCAACTCTCCTAGAATTTGAGATATCAGCACCAACTTTAGTTTTTTAAATGTAGGTCATAGCTCACTATGACTCAGTAACAAATAACTTTTTTTTCTCTTACAGATGATATGTCGCAGTAATAGTTTTGTGTTGATAACAACGGAGTTATCGTCAATTATAAAAAAACAAAAAATGATTTGAAAGCCGCCATCTTGAATTTATGAATTTTAACAAAAGAATCATGATCTCCGACCTCAAAAACTCCCACTTTCCAATTTCGAACGGAATCGGACCAAATCTTGTCCGCCATCTTGGAGCAGCCATTTTTTATAATTTCAACAAACATCTGTCTGGTATCATTGGTGGACATCAGAAATATTTCAAGTTGTTCAAGAAAGTCGTTAAAATCCGATGGAGTGAGAAAATAATCATCATGAAATTTTGATCCTATAAAAAAATGTCAAACTGCTAAAACTTCGTGAACATCTGAATCAGATTGAACTGCCTGAAAAAATCACTTGTTACATCATTTGGAGATCAATATCTCAACACAGACACATAATCAAAATGGATCACACACACAGAGAAAAACGTTTCTTTGCGTGAAACAATCTCATTTGTTTGACTTATATTTGTTTGCAAGAAATAAATGTTATTTGCGAGAAACAATTGTTATTTCTTAAAACCAAATCGAATTCTTTGTTTGAAATCATCGGTTCATTTGAATGACATTTGTTTGGGTGAAACAATAGCATTTGTTGAAAATATATTTATTTCGAAGAAATAAATGTTACTTGGAGCAAATAAATATTATTTTGAACAGAAATATCACATTGTTGGCGAAAAATAATTTTGATATAAATATGAACAATTGATATAGTTGTCATGCACAAACAAAAAATTTGTATTTAAAAAATATAATTTGAACAGAGCAAGTGTGTCATTCATCTCGAATAAATGCGCTTATTGAAATTACATTATCGAATTGTTCTTTTGAATGACAGCACAATTTATAACAAAATATAGTGATTTTTGGTCTAAATCAAATATTGCTTTGATTATATGCGCTTGTTTTTGTTGTGTAGTCGAATGTTCGCATGATTGGGAAAATGAGAATCCAGATCCACAAAAAGTAAAAACAACTGACTTATTTTCTTCTACCAAAGTAAAATCGACGATGCCCATGACTGAAAAAATCACCAAACCAAAACTTAAAGTCTTAATTATTGTTCAGTTCGGTGGCGTGACTTGTTTCTATAATATCCAAAATCAGGGTTGCCAGATCTGACAACAAATTAGGCGCTTTTGTCTTTGGTCGTCAATGGCTATTTGACATGATTTCAAGAATTGATGTTTTATGGCTGGATCTCCTGCAAACCCAACATGAAGTTGTATCTTTACTCGAGCTGAATACCTATTCTGGGCATGACTGATACGCAATTTGAAGCAAAATTTTGAACCTGAAATGCTCGGTCATCAAGTATTTTTGAAAAACGGGTAAACGTCCAATCAGCAAACTTTAATTTTGGTCTTCGAATTATATTTCCCTCACCTTTGGACTCGCCTGGCACCTACTTCTCATCAAAACCGTCTGTCAATTCGTATCTTTTTTCTACAAAGGCTAATTGACATCATAATATAATTTCAGGTTTACAGCGGCAAGTTAATTTTTCAAATCATTTTTACACTTGAAGAATTAAGGAGATGATGACATGCAAGATAAAAATTTCTTGTATTATACAGATAATATAAAAGGTTCACGAGCTCTCCGGCTCCATCTGGCAACCCTGTCTGAAACGTATACAACTACCAGACCCGCCATAACGCATTCGTTTTGTATCTCTGATGATGTGGTTCGCCGGGTCGTATCGTACAGATGGTGATTTAGTATAGTTAATTCCACAGCATATTTACAGATTTTCACTATTCTCTTAATGTGTAGTGATGGATTTTTCAGAAGAATGGCATTTGGGTCATCTGGTCCCAATTCTCAGAGGTAAGGAATTGTAATTCATACTTGAAAATCGGAATAATGGCGTGAAATTTTTTATGATTTGTTGATTATCTGATGTTTTCATACCGATCTCCATCGAAAAGACAAACCGTGCAATTTGGTAGGTCATAGAAGGATGTACGAATAGGTAGGTAGGTATATGTGTGATATTTCGTAGATAAGTATACTTTCTAATCTGCTGTATATTGAAATATTCCAGTGAAATGGCGTTCAAATTCTTCTATGATTTTCAATGGAAGATTTCATGCAGTCAAACAAATATTTCTTTGATTCAAATGTCACCAGCTTCACTTGAAACAAAATATTTGTTTCCATGAAACAAATGATAATTAGGTAGTATGTTAAATGTTTTGATTCTATGTTAGCATCTTCGGGAGAATATTAAAACTCAGGAATCACCCCTTGAATTTTTTCGGTGTTATTTAGATACACCCTGTATAAGTATTTTGAGATATCATGTAACTATATAGAGAACATAATCACTAGAACAAAAATTATCACAGCTCTTTTCTTCATATGAAAAATTGTCATCAATGCACTTCAATGTTATATGGAATTTTTATTTCCTTGTTATGCATATATTTCATCTATTCCCGCATTAAAATATACTAAACTTTCAGGAGAGCAATAAGAAATCTGCTACGTCTGTCATTGATGTGAATACTCCAGTGATTTCCGAAAACATTTTTATTGATGCTGATGCACCGGATGATAAGAGCCGATGATCCACCTGCCAAATATTTGAGGTTGGATACAAATAACAGCGACCAACCTGCTTCAGGATCATTATGTATCTTGACTTCTGTAGTATCGAACCCAAACAGTGTGTCTGTCACATTTTTTCTATTATTCAATAAAGTTTGTTATAGTTCAATTTTGTTGTTAATTCTCAATTCCTTCCAAGAGGAGTATTTTTTTCTAAGAAATGAATTTTTTCTTAGGAAGATTCTATTTCTTTGAGTTTATTAATTTTCGATTTCGTTCAAATCTACAATTTATTCCTGGTAAGGGAATCCATTATTTGAACTTGTTTCTTCCAAACAATTTCCTTGTTTTTCTCAAGCATTGACATCTTTGAATCAAATTACATTCACATACTCGTTCACATATATTTATTTTTGCTCAAATAATCATTTGTTTCTTCCAAAGAATGTTCTTGTTTCTGTCAAGCTCTGATTTCTTTGAAACAAATAATCATTTATTTCTTCCAAATAATTTCCTTGTTTCCCTCAAGCTTTCATTTCTTTGATGCAAATTATACTTATTCACTATGAATAATTCTGATCATGAATCCAAAGAAATAGTTTTGATTCAAACAAATATACACTTTCTTCCAAATTATGAATCATATCATTTTCAATAAATTATATAGATACAAAAAAATCACTTATTTGAAAAATCAAAGGAATGGAAACTTTGATTCAACCAAGCTTGTTTGTTGGACCTATTCAAACTTCGGATTTCTTTGAATTTAACAATATTTGTTAAATTCAAAGAATTGTTTTTCTCTGTGCAGGTATTCGATAATAAAGGTTGCTGGAGATAGTGATGAAGTGCAAGAACTCAAGAAGGAGATAATAAATCTTGTGAATGATATCAATGAATTTGTTTGAAATGCGTCAGAATATGTTTTCTGAATGAATCAAATATTTTTCAACCAAAGCTTTCATAATTTCCTAGTTTTGTTCGATTATCTATCAATATTTCGATGTTTAATGTCGAGCAAATACCATAGTTTCAGTTCATTTGACATTCAAATTGCATTTTGTGTATTTTGTTTACCCTGAGAATTCATAAAAATGTACCAAATGCTTCTCAAATAATGCAATATATGACTGACAACGCATGCAAACCATATACGTATTAATAAACAATACGGATCATAACGGGTGCCAGGATGAAGCCAAAAATATGAAACAAATGAATATCCATAAGGATTTGGTGGCATGATACGCATGCGCCATGCGCTATTATAGTAGTCATCAAAGACATGCGTTTCGGTGGACAATGACGTTTACTAGCCTTTCAATCAAAGCAGTATGTGTCTGATCGTTTCAAAACTTTTCCTTATGGATAGTCATTTGTCTTCAAAAATAGGCTTCATGTTTCGCTATGGAAACAGATAGAGATTATCCGTATTGATTATTAATACGTATATGATGCAAACATACTCATTCCATGGAATTTTATATCAACCATACCCATGATTTGAATTCATATTATTTTGTGGAGGTTAATTAGGCTTCGTCATTAGTCTTGAAAAACAGCTTATCATAGCCCCAAATAACTTCTTCCGCTACCCCTAATTGCATGACCTGATGAAACATTCCCGAATCCATGGCGTTATAATTCATTCCCAGCACCGCGTGATTTTCTCTTGGTAAATGAATGCCAGCGCCAAAATGAATTATTTTCCCGTGTGAAATTAGGTTCTGAAGCTGAGGCCTACCTAAACGAGTTGGGACCGTGATATGTGGTTGTTACGGAGCTACAATCAAATTGGAGCCCTGGTCAGTCTGGAATTATATTCGTGAAAGATTTTTTCCTCGGATATCAAAAACCTTATGCAGGTATTTCCAACATCGGCAGTAAAAGCTCTCACTTTGATGAATTATGCATACAGTATGTTCGAATTGAGGACGGATAGAGGTTGTATAAGATGTATAGCTCAATCTCGAGTCAGTCTGAATATTCTTCTTTACACACGATGTGACTTTTTTTCTTCATTGCTCATCGTGTATATTGAGTTTTTGGAGTTGAATACATGAGAAATAATGTTTTCATCGATTAATAGAAGTTCTCTCACAATTTTTTCCCTTCCTTGATTGCCGATTGTTTGCCAATTGACAATAAAATTTGAATACAATTGGAAATATATTCATGAATGTCTTTCAGAAAGATTAGATACATCAATACACGTCAACAGTTTTTAGACAATTTGGTTTAAAAAGAAACGATATTTTGTTAACAAAACTCGAAAGTTGTCTATAATACATACATATATAATACGAGTATATAAAAGTGTGTTGATCTAAAGCAAGTCATGCATATTATGTATCAGTTATTGGAGAAGCTTGGTAGCTTTTGATGAGTTAACTTGACATTTCGATGAAAATTTTCTTGCCTGGCAATGATTCGAAGAATATTGCCTTCGAAAAAATCACCGTGAGACAACAAAATGCGAATCATAAATGTCAAGTTCACTTTGACCTAAAGAAAATGTTTGAAAGTCATTCGTTGAGACAATTCAAAGAATGCGTAGATCACATTATTGTTGATTGATTTTTTCATTTTCTCCATTCTAAATCGCGACATTTCCAAAGATTATAAACTATTTTGTCAACGCAAAATTGGAAGATTGACATAAACGCCATCAAAAATTCGTTCACAATTCTGGTTGTAATGGTTTCGAAAGCTATAGGTTTCGATTTGTCGCTGGAATACCTAGCGTCTTATGAAATTTTTCAAACATGAGAATTGTCATTACGAAGGCCTGCTGATGATTGAGCGGTTTCAGGAAATTGAAAAAATTCCATTTGTTCCTTTTTCTTCATAAACAAACAGTAGAGAGTGTTCAGTCGGCAAACCTTCATTTGTTTCGATAGCCTTCCTTTTCTAGGAGCACTGTGAAGAACGTAATCTGATGAACTAACAGACGAAAGTGATACCTATCTGAACTAAAGAATATATGCTTTGAAATAAGGAAATTTGTATTTGTCTTTCATCACCACCTGTGACGACGTACTCGACAGCCCAGTCAGATCTGCTTATTTCGTCAACCTCGAAATATGTCAAGAGGATCGAATGAAATTCCAATAACCACCTGTCCTTTCTATAGGTATTCACGATTCTCTCAGAACATCATAGGGATTTGCTTTCGTACGCTTCAAGAGATAAGAAAAGGAGAATATATTAATTATCAAATCTTAAAGCTCTTTCATCATCAATGCTCTACCTACCTATATTCGATGAATTAATGATGATGAAAAGTTATATAGTAATTAAGGTTGATTCATGCACGACCTTATTCAATCTGAAGCTAACCATGCATGATTCAATTCAGACCTTAGAATAAAAAATAATTGATTGTCAAAGGGTTCTAACAGAATTTCATTCGAGAATTCAAGTATCCGCATACATCCGGAGATCATTGAAGTCATGACATATAACAGTAGCAATATCTGGAATGTCAAATTCATCAGATCAACTATTCATATGTGGTTCATTCTCGGCAAAACTGAAAACGAATGCTTCGATAGTGATAGCAATAGGAGATTCGCAGTGCGTCCTTCAATAGGGAAAGGAAAAAATTCAAATTTTAAAAATTCCCTCATCTTTTGTTCCTCGTTGTCTTGAGAATTCCTCAATGATTTCTTGAGAAACCATTCATCACCACATTCTGTGAGTTTTGGAATTTAAAAACAATAGAAGTTGGACAATTTCATAATTCCTCGAATTATTCTTGAATCCATTATTAACTACATGAACGTTAGTATTGATATTGAAAGAAGAATGCAAGATACAACTACACACGTCAGGTATTGAGAACAGGAATATAATATACAGAAAACCCCAATGAGTTTTATGAATTATTTGAAATTTGATCAATGAGATTCACAGTGGCTACAGGGCATTGCAAATAATCGACAGAGTGAGCAGAGAATAGACTTCCATCTAAGACTCAAGAGTCCTAGCGTTCAAGCCAAAAATCAGAGGCAATAACGCCATCATAGTTGATTGCCTCTTGAGAAGCAAACACACTAGAAAAACATTTACCCACTTGGAGTGAAGACCGAAGACCGAACTCAAGTCCGGAATGTAAGGTAAATATTAAATTAGAATCAATTAGCGATATAAGACCGAATTCGATTCCGAAGAGTGAAAAGTCAGTTCATCATGAATAATATAATCGTTATCATTAGGAAAATCAACTCATGTTATTCTGAACAACTTCATGTGAAGGAATGTAACATCAACATCTATTCAGTTGCCCGTGTGTATTCAAACAAAGGTCATTGTTCTGTATTTCTCTGGTCATCGATCGTGAATCCTTCAAGAAATCTATCCTGTCAAATTTTTCTGAATCAAATTCTCCTAAAATCCATGGATTAGGCTTGAAGTTGTATTCGCTGAATTTGATATAATGGTCAAATGCTGCATCTATTTAGCTTTTTAAAATTCCTTTATCATTCCAGAAGTATTTTTGCAATCGAAGTATTTCAATTGGTGCCTTACAAGTGTATTGATCATCAAAAGTTGAGTTGATCTACTATAGCAAATGAACCAGTTCGTGACATGCTATGCATATGAATATGCAGGTGGATATCGGCAATGCATCATGCAATGTTAACGTTTTCCATGGCCTACATCAAAAGGCGAGAATTGAATGACACGGCTCTAATCGACTCTCCATAAATCATTTTAAATCACCGAGATATTGGAATTCTCCAGCTCCCCATGATAAACGATAGTATAATGTGAAAAATTGGTATTCGTAATGAGTTTTTTTCAGGTTATACGTTTCTCTGTTCATTCGAAGATGGAATGAAATATGCGACTGCTATTATGAAATCGTCTTCATCATTCCTTGTCAAAATTATATAGTATGAAAAGGTTACTTTCACAGAAAGACGGAAAGCTATATTCGAGGAGTTGGAACCAGTATTTCCTAATGACAATATTTGTTAAGCGACGTCTACGTTGCTTTACTTTAAAAATACCAAATATGTCTGATTCATTTCAATATAAATCACATTTATGTCAAGAGAAACATTCCAATAATGATGCTTTCATTAATAAGTCTTCCAACATATTTACAACTTTTCGTTTTATGTCCAATGCAGACTTCAAACCTTTCTAACGACAAATAGAAGTGATGCTCGATCAAGGTGCGAATATCCTAAAAACAAGAAAATCACAATTACACTGAGAATTTCATCAATTTTTCAGTGTTAGTTAGGTTGAGTCATGCGAGATCAGATTTTGTTAACCCTTTGAGGCCGGAATGTATTTACTTGATATGTTTTAATGAAAAGATGCACAAATTCATTCACATGTGATTCTAGAAGGTGTGTATGCATGTCAATTCATTTTTAAACCTTGGCTGAAGGATTCAGGACTTGTCCTCGGTTTGAAGACACTGGGCAATGAACATTGTTGAAATCACACAAGATGAATTTCCACTAATTCGTTTCAGTCGAGATTGACGCAGTGGACGAGCCAGGGCAAGGAATGTTTCTAATATTTGACTCAATATTCACAGTGCTGCTCATAAGTTGGCTTATGGAGTTAGTAGCAAAGCCTGCACAGAACACACAATGCAGAACACTTTGGGCTAATGGACCTCAATGGTGGTCGTTGACCAGTTGGTGTGTACATATATACCAACGAAGTGCATATACTACTACTATTTCATCTATCAACATAATCACGAATGTTTATTGGAATGATATTGAAAGAAACAATTTTTCTGGTCGCTGAGATATAATTTGACATCACAAGTAGAGCGGAATGAGAACGAAAAAAACAAGAGAGGTACTATTTCCCTTGTGTCCACAACGCGAGACCACCAACTTTCTGGCGAGAAATGAAATTATTCTTCGATATAATTTCTATTTTTCCACTACTATGACATTTTTCAATAAGTTTTTCACTAATTTGCAAGAGAAACCTCACCTGCCATATTGAATTAGACGGAAAAACAGAATGAATCAATTGAATAGCAAAGGCAGTATGAAACCATGTTCATTAGTCTAAAACAAATGTCTTCTCTTGCGAATAAGCCGAATAATACGGGTTCCTATCAAGAGAAAGGACATTTGCGCATGCTTTTCAGGAAGTGGCTACAATATAAATACACTAGGCGACTGAGTAAAAATTATTAGAGTTGTGTATCCATACTCCTACTCAAGATGTACGAGATATGCCCGAAACAAATTCTCTTCAGTGTTCAATCTTCGATAAACACCCGAAAAATGTGACAGCCTCAACCATTATGTGATTCACTTTACATGATAGTGAGGTAAGGGCTGATCTATTACCTAGTATTTATATTATAGATTTTTGGTAGCTAGGTATATATAGGGCAAAATCTAGATTATTTTTCAGCTGTTCATGTTATCTTCCTACTTTTTACGCATATACTCTTTCCTCTTCTTTGGAAACTTTGTCTGTTGGTTCATTTGATTCTATAATAATCCAAGTCCAAGCGACTTCAGAAAACGTCAGAAAAACAACATTCAGTTCCCTTTGGAATTCCTTGCCAGAACAAATCGAGTTTTCATTGTTTCAAACATACACTTTCCTTCATTCTTCCAAAGTTTTCCTCCTTTCCTATTTCCTGAACTCCATATATCATATCGTTATAATAGGATGGAACTATCTGAATTCAGACCATTATGATGACGATATATGCATCAGATTAATTGCATTCTAATCTTATTAAGGTTGCACGCAATTAAATGCTTCATTTGAATATTAATTTCCAACACAGATATACGTTACGCGTCATCTGTCACAAAGTTTACTACTATCTTGGGGCCCGATGCTAATGCTAGATTGAAGCTATACGGCAGAGTCCTGATAGAAACTTAGTTTTGGTGAAGTCTCATTCTGATGCAAATGAGATCGATTAAGGTTCGTCGGATAAAGAATTGGTAGGAATAATGGGCACCTATTATCAACTTCGATATGTATGAACTGATGCTAGATGCTGGAAAGCAACAAAAATTTAGTATATATCGACCTATTGGTGATGAATTGAAATGTGTTTCACGGAATGGAACTCTAGAAGTCTCTTCGGGATCAACACGACAGATCATTTCGAGAATTTTTGAGCGTGGATAAAAAATAATATTTCTATCAATACAAAGAAGAAGCTGCTTTGTCATTTCGAATTAGACCAATACATTTAAATGACCGAATGCACTTTTAACAGATACCATCACTCCTAGTGACCGCAGAGGATTCAATTTTCTAATTAACAGGATATAATGACCGCTTCTTTCATATCCTGTGCTATCGGCTTACAATACCAGACTATACTATACATAAACATCAGACTATCATTCGATGAACTTTCGGGAATAGTTCGCCTAAACATTGTTTAAATTAATTATCTCAGACCCCGATATGAACAGTTTAACGAACTTAGCGGTGGCTTATATTGTGGTCGACTTCATCAAATAGTTGTTAGCAAATTTGATGAAATCCGTCTGACCTTTCAGAACCAGAAAGCAAGACAAAAACTCCCTCCCGCCGATTATGGCTGATTCTAAAGTTATAGCAGTGAAGTAATTAATTCGAATGATAGAACAGTCAGTCCAACGACACATTCTATGGAGGAATAATGAATTGATAAAACGAGGTGTTTCAACTCTTAATACAATCAGAAGTTGAATGGAAACATTGAGAACTTATTAAATCAATATCCAGATATCCAGTATACTACATCAAATGGTACATATTCGTCATCGATAGCAAAAGTACAAAATCTAGTGATATTCAGGTTTTCTCTGCAAAGTGTGTACAGAAGGCTCACAAAGAACTCTAATGAAGGTCTGGTCGCCATCAACTCAAAGCGAGAAAGTTATTATTGATTCTGTATATAGCGAGTCCCAGCTGAAATGTACTATGAATGATCAATCGGTTGTACAAATTATAAGGAGTTTGCTCAACTTGTAAATTGATTCGACTGATTCGAAATATATTCATCAAATGATATTTGTACCAACTGGGTGATGCAAGGGTGGACAACATCAAACATCGATGTGCCCCTCTATCGAAAGTAGACAGGTTGTTGTTTCATTGAAAGAATTTCAAAATTCTTCAAAAACAGTTCTTGAAGCACTGTTTGCATACCTGTGGCAAGAATAATGTTCCTATATATAGATTCATGAGTATTCAAGAAATAGAAGAAAGAAGCGTCGTTGGCCCAACTACTTGAACAAGCGATATTCCTTTTCGTCGTCAAAAGAATGGACTCTCTCGAAGCAGGTGATACGAAGCTTAGCGCAATGTGCAACGTTTTTTTCTCTTCCTTCGTTGAAATGCTCAAGAATCTAACTCGTATTCACTCCATCACACGGTTCCTCTTTGGGAAAAACATTCTTGTCAGACATGTAGATGGGTGTGATAGTTGATGATCGTAGAATCGTTGAAATAATTCTCTGACGTGTTGTCTTTCTCTTATAGGGATAAAACTTCAACACGTTGGGTACTTTCGACGTATGTCAATAAAATGAGCAGAGAACAGCAAATTGAATAGTTATTAACAAAACGAGTCCAAGAAAGCTGGACACTATTTTTCTCGGCAACCGTGTCTGAAATTAAATCATGCTACACAGGGTAGAGGCTAAGACGGTTTCAAAATTTTCAAATAAGTCAAAATTACACCATCTGTAATAGTTTTGTATTCCATATCGTAAACAGACTATACATGTTTTTGTACCTGGACTTCTGATTTTTCAGGCAATAATTCTACTATAGTGGCAGCTGCTGCATTGGAAATCTTGTAAGGGATATTTTTTTAAACTCGCTATCGCTGCTCGTTTCCATAGTTCATTGCGATAATTGTGACCAAAAACCATGCAATCGTTCGATAATCAGATAGTCAAATAATTCCATGTCAAATAGCTGTTAGTCGTTCTTTCGCTGCTATGGTACTGATCACCTGCATATATCATAACCATAGGTTCCTTTTATCAAGATTTCCATATTTACATTGACATGATAACATGATATATGCTTGCAACGTTTTTCCGATGATGATGTCAGGATTGTACTGATATCTCCTGCGTTGGTTGATTGGATAGAGCAATTCAGCATTATCAGGGAGTGCTATGAGGTTGATTCCCAAACATGCGATTGATAATAGAGAGATGATCAAATTTGAGATTCATAAAGTGACAAAAGTTTCTCTGAGATGAAATACTTCTTGACGCCAAATAAAAATCCAGCTTCTGGAAGATGGGATTATATGGACATCCCAAGACATGAAATATAACTACTGAAATGCAAGTACCATCATGCCGAACATTGATAAAATAGACTGAGTACATTCGCAGCAGTCATTTTTATATGAAGCTTCAATGGCCTCATATATTCTCTTCATCCCTATAACATCAGCGGTCCGGTAAATGGTCCCATATGCGGGACTCTGTAATCAGTACACTGCGGTAGCTGGTCCCAGTGCTGGGTACCCAGCAGTCATATTCAACTCCCCGGCAAAAGGCTAGTACAACATGATCGACACATTAAGTTTTCCATAGCAAGCCCAGCACATACATAAATGATGGGTTTTAGTAGCCCTATATATTTTAATCTATCACTATAATTATATTATATCGAACAGACACATACCAGATTTCAAGGAAACAATTCATTGATGACACTATGATATCTTCTTAACCTCTCTCTTCTTCCATGATGAAACTTCTCAGAGTGACTGCTTTCCGGCTGGTATCTACATCTACATCTTTATCATATTTGGGTAGCATTACTCCAAAGGGTATTATTCGCTGCGAGGTAGGTACTCTTGAAATAAAGAAATATCCATCTTCTATTTTAAAAATTTAGAATATTCCAGCCATCATAAATCACGACCAAGGAGTGTGAGGGGCACAATAAATCGACAACAAACCAGAGAAGAAAGAACTATACGCTATCACTAATAATGATCCAAATGATCAGCTGATTATTGATGTAGAAGTGCCCAGAACGAGTAGTGAACAGGACATTGGCCAGCAAAGTGCCACATTTCGTAAATGTTAAACTGGTTCCAGACATCTTACCATCACAAGATCATCATAGTTTTTCCAACTGATGGTTACTTAGTATAGGGAAATCATCGGCCCATTACCAATACCCCGGCATCGTCAATTCCCCTTCAGACTTGCCTGCAATAGGCCGGAGTACTCCCGACAGTTCATTGTTTGCTGGGTTTCTTCAGGACATGGAAGTGTTAGCACTCAGTTATCATTTCTGGAAGAGAAAATTTGTTTGTGTTGAATTGTACGAGATTCTCCTATTCTCATTATTGGATCGTCTCCATTCCTGTACTATGTTCCATAATAATAGAAAGCAGGAAGCCAGCAATACGAAGGCTCAACCAAATATCTTGGAGTCACAATCGACTCCAAGTTGACCTGGAATGAGCATATAGGTAATCGCACCAAGAAGGCTATATGCTGCTACTGGGCATGCAGAAGAGCCTACGGGAAAACGTGAGGCCTATCACCTAAGACCCTTCACTGGATATACACGGCAATTATTCGCCCAACACTAACGTACGGGTCCATCGTATGATGGACCAGTACTAAAAAGAGCAAAACCAGACATGAACTGGATAGAGTTCAGCGACTGGCTTGCTTAGGAATGACAGGTGCTATGAGGACAGCGCCTACTAGGACCCTTGAGGTCCTACTAGGTCTGCCCCCTTCACATCTGATTGTAGAGCATGAAGCCATGCGCACTGCCTACAGACTCAAAGGTGCAAACCAATGGATCGAAAAGGCAATACACCAGGCTTGCTTCCTGCCAACGAATCAACCTGGTTAACGGATGGCTCAAGGTTTGGTGGCGGGTCTGGTGCAGGAGTATATGAAGGAGGAACAGGGAAAGGAATCTCGGTACCTCTTGGCAAATACGCTTCAGTGTTTCAGGCCGAAGTGTTTGCAATTCTGACGTGTGTCCAAGAACATTTCGGCAGAAATGGACGTGGACCAGTCACCATATGGACAGTAAAGCTGCTATTATGGCATTGAGATCCAATAGGATCACAACTAAATTGGTGTCCGAGTGTAGAAGTGCCTTAGGAAATATGGCAAAAACTAGGAAAGTCAGCCTCATGTGGGTTCCAGGACACTCTGGTATCCCGGGGAACGAGGAGGCAGACAGACTAGCCAAGATCGGTTCAGGATCGACACCCATTGGACCAGAACCGATATTGGGAATACCCAATAGTACGGCTATGTCCTTCATGAAGGAAATGCTACAGAGTCAGTTCCTTGAAACATGGTGGGACACACCAGGAATGAGACAATCAAAGCTCCATATAAAGGAACCTTCGAAAAGGCTCACGAGAGAGATCCTGTCACTTAATGAAAGGGATCTCAAGATGGTAGTTGGGCTCTTAACTGGGCACAACCACCTCAACAGGCACCTAGAACTCATAGGGATCAAAGATGATCCCATCTGCAGATGGTGCTTGGAGGATGATGAAACATCATCACACATACTCACTGAATGCCCCGCGCTGGTGCATCAGAGGAAAGCTGCCTTTGGGAGCATTGTACTGCACCCAAAGGATGTGAGAGTGACTCAGCTAAGGAAGCTGCTGAATTTCGTCAAAGAAATCGGCATGTCCAGCTGATTCACAGGACAAGTGGGCGCACAATGGGCCCGACTGAAGAGGCCTGAGTGCAGGGGTCTACGCACCCGCCCACCTGTGCAGAGGAGAAGAAGAAGAAGAAGAAGAAGCCATCATTATTTGAAAATCGTTTAGCTTCTTGCACAAGAAGTTCAAAGAGTGGATAGAACTATTCATACATCATATTATATCAATATATTCCTCAAAGGAGAATTTATAAGTCAATGTATATTTCGTTGTAGCCAGCGACCTTTTATGACCCAGACTATTTTAACCTTTACACACCCCGATAAATCACTTTGGCGATTAGGCGCCCAACTATATTATGGAAAGCGTATATTTTCGATAATATCATAGGTTGGAAATGTTCCATTCCATTGATTATCAGTAAGATAGCTGAATCAAAATACATGCTCCGAACATTTTTTTGTAAATTTCGATTATACGAAACATTCATGTCATTACTACCTAAAGTATTATGAGGTGTGGCACTGAGAACCAGTGGGAAATAAGAGGCTTCCTTTCTGTATAATGCATAAATACTGTCAGTGCTGTAACTTATCAATCATTCGAGATCGTAATTTGATAATAGGTGGATAGCAAGTGATATTCATTTATTCTTTGAAAAATTTCATTTCATCACTTTCGTCCTGACAGCAAGTGAACCCAATTATTGATCTCAGAGAAAGATCTCCTGTATTTTTCAATCTTGGATTCCGGGTATAATCTTCCATACTCACACCAGCAGTTCTTCTTGTTCAAAATATCAGAAGAAGAATTTTTCATTTAGTATTTTCGACAATGACCATATTATATTGGTGATGATTGTAGTGTAGTCGTAGGCAAAAGATCTAACAGTCAGTTCATCAGTTTTCGATCGTTGTTTTTATTGAAAATATATAAGCTGAAAATTATTATCATAAGTAAAATAATTCAGTCTACTCAAACAGTTTTCAGCGATGTCGAATCTGCCACATTCTCCCCCTTGATGAAGAATCTAATTGTCATCGGCGTCTTCCGTTCTCGAAGGACACAGCTTCGAAACAGACCGTCTATAGACGCCATTTTGGGTTTCGACTTCTACAACCCTCACTCTTCCATCAGGTCCTGGAAAGAGTTCCTGTACCACCTCAAGTTTCCAGCTACTCCGTGGATCATTTTTGTCTACGATTTCACTTTCTTTTATCTTCGATCAATTTTCTCTCACACATTAGTTGGGGAATTTATTCTCTCAACCACCTGCGTCAGAAGCAATCTTCAATTTGCTGTGATTCTATCTAATGTTTCTTCAGATTCTTTTCCATCTTCGAATGACTTTATCATATCTTCAGGGATCACGTTGCCAATAGATTTCCCCAAGATAAAATGATTCGGTGTCGACGGATCCGGGTCGTTTGGGTCCACTGACACATGGGTGGTCGGCATATAGTTGAGAATGTTCTTCAGAATCACTTAGAAAGTCTGTTTCACTGATTGTTTCAGTCTCTCTTAGGTCTCCTCCATGTGCAGTGCTCCTGAAACTATTAACTTCCATTTCATTCCTATCGGTCCAAGTCCTGCTTCAAATTCAGCTTAGTCAAATTCATTGAGGAGTTTCTCTGAAGCTTCCCACAAATCACTTTCATTATCTTATTTTATCATTTTTGGTGTTTCTCTCCGAAAACCAATACGCTTCAATGCATTTATGGTTGAATCTGCTGTTAAAGAGTGACTCACTTCTAAGTGGATAGCTCTAACAGACAAGAACGTGAGAATAACCCCTCACCGTTTTCCTTTCCTCCTTCCTATCGAAACATACCAAGATAGTCCAGTCCGGTATATGTGGAAGGAATGTCATTTGGGGATAGTCCTGGACTTGGAGTAGAGAGTGGATAATTGTCCCATAATCGGGAAATTGATTGTTCCCTCCGTTTTCAATACATTTCAAACATCTCGAGAAAGTTGATCTCACCGCTGATCTCGTATCAAGAGCTCAAAATCGTTCATACTGCTCATGATAATGTTGGAGTAATGATTTCGTGATGATGTTCTTTGGGTCCAAAATGTAACGTCGCTCTAATCATATGTCAAGATATTTTGCTGAGTCTAGTCTTCTTCTGAGAACCAATAAACCTTCGTTATCAATTCAGGGATCTAATTTCCTCAATCTGTTCTTCTTGTCCAGTGTTTTTCTCCAGTCTCAATCCAAATTTCGCATATTCACAAAATCCAAACTGTTGTTCCAATCAGCCGGAACCATTTCGAAAATCTTTTCACTTCAGGTAGAAATTAAAATTCGGTAATTACTCATACCAAAATCACGGAAACAATTTCCATAGATTTTTCATCTTTGACGAATTATATTCTTATAATTATATTCAATCTGCTAAGTTAGATCTAGTCTAAATCCAAAACCAGTCGGATAAATTTGATAGTTCTTAAATTCCGATCCAACAGTCAGTTCAACAGTCTTCAAACGTACATTCAATTAAAAATATAAAACTCATGCTATTATCATTTTTGTAAGCAAATAATCTGGTCTACTCGAATGGAATATACAGACTTCAACGATGTCGAATCTGCTACAATGGTAATCGAGATCTATAGGTACTTCATTGACAAAGAAATCGAGGGCGTTATATTAGGGAGACTCCGGTACCACGATCCTTCAGAAATTGGCCAGCCAGTACTCGAGTCTTGTACCTAAGGGTATAGTGCTGGACTATCTTAGAAGATTTGGAGACCATACCAGAATGGTGGTCAAGAGGGTGATCTAAGCTGATGCCAAATATAGGAGGGCCCAGTAGCGGCAAAAGAGCCATCCTAAGCGGCGTAGAACATTCAATCCTTCTCTACGAAGCACCAATATGGCACGATAAAATGCATATCGGGATATACAAGAGAAAGATAGAATCGACACAAAAAAGAGTGCCGCTTATAGGGAAGAAGAATGACAAGTAGATTAGACAGCAAAGGAGACGACTGGGCATTGGACAAAGACACTGATAAAACACCTGACAGGCTGGCTAGACTGGATCCACAGGAGGTTGGAGTACTTCCTTACCCATGCATTGACAGGCCACGGATCTTTTGTGACTTTCAAATGCGAGATTCGGAAGAGACCAAACGCGAACTGTCTATACTGTGAAGCCAAGGATGACCCAGAGCCAGAGCGTACTCTATTTCATTGCGTCAGGTGGACAAGGAACTGCCTATAACTAACTTCAGCACTAGGGGAGGAGATGGTTGCAATGATGACTGACAGCGAAGATAATTGGCTGCTGATACAAGATTTCGTGAAGGGAGTTATGGGGAGAAAAGAGGGGGAAGAGTTACTGATAAATATCTTACGACGAAGCCAGAGAGTCAGGGACAGTATAAGAAGGTGTGGTTCTAGTCAGTTGGAATCCATCAATGCTGGTTCGCGATTGACACCGAGCGATTAAGTATCCGAACGGGCGATGATATTCTTCATTATTCTGAAATTAATACCATATATTAACCGATATGTTCCAAGTTCATTATGTGTTTGAGGGCAAAAACGATTTTATCACTCAGCTGCAGTCGAGCTAACTGGAAATTAAGAGAAGAATGTATACCTGTTAAGCTGACCTAAAGTGTTTCATGACCAGCACATGACACTTACTGAGATGTGACAACCGGTATACAACCTTCAACTGGTTGAACAACATTAGTCGGGGACATTTGATAGAGGTTGATTATCCTAAGAGTGAACCTAAACGAATATGAAAAATACCAACATGGTGATCAAATCGACAATTACGATTATACTTATGCACGATACGAGAAAATGTAATTTCACAAATTGATGTCGAATTTATTCATGCCTCAGTTTTCGTGCATTATTTCATACCCTAGTATACATTCTCTCAAATGGCGGCACTTGAAATAAAATATTACCCTATGAATTGCCTTGATAAAAACGTCAGATGGTTAAATTGACAATAAAAATTGGAGTACAGGAAAATTGGTCGTGGTATTTATGAGAATGTCTTTCGCCTGGGGCACATTGAAAGGGATATGTTTACTGGTAGTACAACCTCATAATTTGACAGCACAATATAATTCGACAAATATTTTTCTGATGTATTACTTATTGATCTATCTATCTTTAAATGAACATGTATCAACCTCGGACCAAATTCATTTTATTCATTGAACTATCAGTAATTCATCAAAATATCACGAGTGATGCAGTTGCCATTGAGGATGAAATAATCATCAATTGCATTCCATCAGAAAAATCATCCAATAATAAAATGAGTGGACATCCATTGTGGAACCAATTAGCACTATACAAGACACTCTGTTCTCCTGAAATCAAACACATACTTTCACTATTTAACCCTCACCAATATTACGCCAGACCTCGCAACAGCTATTTGTTGATATATCTGAAATATACTTATCCAATCCCGTTCATTCATCGTCAATGAATAAAATTTTTTTTAACAATAATCAAACAGGATACATGTTTACCTCCTGATATTCATAGTTGTATCTTATAACGTTTCATAAGAGGTATAATATTCTTCAACCTTGCCTAACAATAATCAAACACGATACATGTGAGACTCCTGATATTCATAGTTGTATTTTATAACGTTTCAAACGAGGTGTGTGTATCCTTCAATATTATCTAAAAAAACTCTTTCCACTGTTATTCATTTCGGAAACAATCAGCCAACGAACCACCTTGTTATAGAACTGTAAGGAAGATAAGTGAAAATTTGATATTTTTTCTATATACCTTTATTTCTCTTCTCCAAAAATTTTTCAATACGAATTGTCACTGGCAAGCTAGTGAATTTTTCTTTTAGGCTCTCTGATAGGAAAATTATTTAAACGCAGTGACATTTTGGGGCAAATCATCTGATTTGTCCTTACTACACGTATATTGAAATAATATTCATATTTTTATTTTATAGAAACGAGGAGAGAAAATCCCAAAAAATTTGGAATAATAACTGTAAGTAGATTTTTGA
Organism: Phaedon cochleariae; assembly: GCA_918026855.4. Taxonomy (NCBI): domain Eukaryota; kingdom Metazoa; phylum Arthropoda; class Insecta; order Coleoptera; family Chrysomelidae; genus Phaedon; species Phaedon cochleariae. Next base: position 70,728,431 of record OU896707.1, on the reverse strand, counting down.
AACAATGAATATGATTCATTGATTGATTTATTCATCTGAAAATATATACAGAGGGCAGTATACTTCTATTATGATATAAAAATTAACAACGGTCATGATGTTGACTAACTCACTGCAACTTGTTTGAATATCGAGACTATGGAAGAATTCAATTGCATTTTTCTGAGGAACACAATCATTTCTATTAACAACACGGGTCCTTATGCAACATCAGAAAGTATTGTAACAGAATGTCGATCTATAAAAATGTATTCGGATAGAAACAAGAGAAATTGAATTAAATAATCAGAATCATGTTTCAGCGACTGATATATATATAAATTTTCATAATTATAACTGTACTTCAGCAGATTGTAATATGTCAGAATGCAAAAATCACAATAGCATGATATATCAAACGACTGCCATATCATCAGAGGTGTAACTTCCCAAACCAGTAAAAAGGAAACTGTTCATGTTGTCAGAATATAGATGTATAGAAAGTCAGATGGTGTTATTACTTCCTATTGAAGGGAGTTTCGAAATCCCTCGATTTTGTCTACTTTGTAAAAATAGCGAGGCGTGAAAGAATCTTGCTAAATTCCCGAATTTTCAAACCGAACTCACAGGTATCATGCCACATTCATTTGAGTTCACAATTTCCTTCTCACAATTTTTTGTTCAAAGAAGAAAACCCTGTGATAATAGTTCATCAACTCACTTTTGGTACTTGAAATAAAACGAATGTTCGGATTCTCAAATAATCGTCACACATCACTTAGAATATAATATCAATACACGCTCCCTGTCTCTTCTACGTCCTATCTCTAGATGCTTCTTAGAAAGAAGGAAAACGCGTCCTTGAAAGTCTAGTTCAACTTCTTGAGATTGGAAACGCATTCTAAAATTTTTCAAGTAACTGTCGACATCTTTATCGATTATGAGAACCCTACGTTCCGAGATCGCATTCAATTGTTTATGTCGAGAGCTAGTCTGACGAAACAATTGAAAAGTGGGCACACTAGAGGAATTATAAACATCTCAGTCAAAATGTTGTAGAACCATACAAAATATACTGTAAATATGGCGACTCGTACTGTGTAGACAGTAATTTCATCAGATTGGTCATTCTGAATCACAGAATTAAAATGTACAGATACTGAAAATAGCAGAATATGAAAAGTTCAGATTCGTAGAACGACACACTTTTGACATTATTTGAGACCTGTAAAATCACTGAATCACTTCGAATAAAAAGCCATGAACAAAACACTATAATGAAATTGTTTTTATATTCAGGAAGTTCTCTGATCACTCAGTTCTATTCTGTTGCAGTTATCAAATACTGCGAAGCAAATAAAAATAACTAACAGTGCCGATGCTCCGACAAAAAAATACTATTAACACTCTACTCTGTTCGCGCTCTCGCAAATTTCGTAATTCCTACTATATGCAGCAGGACCGGCCAGGCGCAAGCGCTCTAGTCGCAACTCCGCCGAACTCCCGAAGACCTAAACTTCAGTGTGGTTTGCAGCGCGCGCGAAGTTCAGCGATACCATAAATTTCCGTTCGACCGTTGATTGGTGTGTGCTTTGCCAGCAAATTGCAGGAAATAACGCGTTCAAATTCTCGACAGGATTTTTGTTCGAAGTCATTAGTGATGTACTGAACGGAATTTTTTATGTAGTGTGTTCAGGAAAGCAGGAATTTGAAGATCTGTTCGTCTTGGATTTTGAAATCAGATCTACTTTGAATTCAGGGGGTAAGTAGAAAAAGTGAATGTGATCTGAACTAGTCAACAACCGAAACGTAAAATCGAAAAACTTTACGTGATTTGTTGCAGCTACTATGAATAAGATTTTTCAGAATAATACGAAGGAAATTATCAAAGAGCATTCATTGGGGATTTCTGAAAATGTTTGCTGGTGCCCATTTGCCTCTGAATGAGATTATATGAAAAGATGCCTAATATTGTGCTTCCGTTGGAATACAATCCTCTCAGAATTTTTCCCGGTGTTGAAATCATGTTACACGAATTATTTCTTCGCGATTTTTCCTGAAATATTCACCGCCGAAAATTATTCTACAGGATGATGCCTAGTATAGTGACTGTGTTATATAACCAAGATTTCCAAAGTGCTGGTGCAAGAATCATGTCACACGATGTGATTTCTATAGAGAGTGTTTGAAAAATTCACCTCTGATGAGATTTCACAGGAAAATGCATATTACTGTGCTATAATTCCAGAATTCTATCTTTGGGTCAATAATTTCTCAAAAATGTTTGCTGGTGTCAGAAAATTATTACACGATGTATTTCTCCAAGAGAGTTCTTGAAATATTACCCACTGGATAGAATTCAAAAAAGATGTTGCATAATATAAACAAAGTGACCCCCTTGATATGGTAGGTATAAAACACTGTGAAATAAGTTGGGTTTGCTAAGAGAAGAAATGTCGTAACTACATTCGTTCTCAAGATACAAGGTGTTGAAGAAAATATATTTTCACAGATTTTTCACGATTACGTCGAAACAACTGGCAGCATCCTAATAAAATGTCATATGGATATATTACACTCATAGAGAGGGCGCTAGTTACAGGGTTCGTACCAAGTAGTTTTGAACATAACTTATTTGAGGTTAGGTTTTCAAATCCGAATTTGATATGAACTTGAACATCTCATTCGAGTATCAGTGTACCTATATAATCAGAAACGAAATTTATCTTTTTCTGTGACAGAAAGGAGTTTGAAATTTCATTTCTTTTGAATGGTTGTAAATTGTCGCTTTTCATGAATTACTTTTTCCCACGGAAAAAAAGTGAGTACTTCTTTCCAGAATATCTTTCACATGGATATACACTATTGATGGCATTCGTTGTGCTATATATAGTTCGAAAAAATAAGCCAATAACACCATCTCCGAAAAAGAACTACAAGTCCTATTATCTTCCATTCGACTTCCCGGTTACGTGAATCACTAGAAAATAACTGAATTCACAGATTCTTGAAATCGAATCTCATAATCAGACTGACAGATATCGTATTACTCCAAGAGAATTATAAAGATTTCAAATTTCACGTCGATAATTTTTTGAATATCTTCCCAATATTGATTCTTCTGTTTTACTGTCACAACTAAAAATAGTGTATTAAACACGGATAAAATATTGGATTTCAGATCACGGCCTGGAGCAAAAGTCTACTACTTTTTTCCCTTGTTCAATAAATATTCATTATTCTACTTGATATCACGACAGAGTTTCAGAATTCATTTCATCAGCCTTCCTACATTTTGTTCAATTTTCAACTGCTCTCTGTTTTCAATAGGATCACTACCAACCTTCTGTTCCAAATGTCAACACGAAAAATAATTGATAATTTCGAATTCTTGCCAAGGCCCTAACCTGGCCCTCCAACCTTCTGGAAATTACTAATCTATATAGGTGTTTCCTAACCTCAACACCAGAATGAGGCGGAGCACATCATGTTGGAAATGTATTTCTTTTGAATAAATGTTCTCTAGCAAACCAGGTGAACTATTTTGGGAGAAATTCAAATAAACAACACTTTTTTTTTCATCGCTTGGAGCGCACGAAAGGGAATCCCTATAATGTTCAAAGAACATCGTGCGTTCCTAGGGAAAATAGGGACAGGAGGAAATACATGAGATCTAATTTATAAATTGTTTTTCAAACCACACCAAACATCAATTGAACGTATGCGTATTTCCATTTGGCCATACATCATAGGAATTTCTTGAATTGAAAATACCGTCTTGTGTGAATTGGGCTTCATTGGCTCGGTGGTCGAGAGCGTGAATGCGCTGAGTTCGTTTGGGGACTCCCACCGAGACATAGGTTCGAATCCCAGGTAGGCCATGGATGTTTTTGTTTGTATACTTACCTAACCCCGCACAAGTTTCGACTTATGGGGCGTTTGGTCCCAGTGCTGGGACCAACGAGGCAATGTAATTGCAAAAAATCTGTATATAAAGTCCGAAGAACCGTCGTTCTGTGGCTTGTAATCCATTGAGAAAATGTAAGCCTATGTAATTGATCACCTTCTCTCAACCGTTGTATCTTTTGTTTCCTGAATTTTGATGAGAATAATGAATATTGATGTATCAAGGGAGGAATTGTACTCATTTCCTAAGTCCATTTGACATTTCTCTTATCATGATATAATTGGTGTATATTGTGTAACTGCATTTGATTAGAAGTACGTTCAGAATATGAAGAAGCGTATGATATCAGTGGAATTCAAAAAGGATATTATTGTTTACTGTCTGTAGGTTAATCGAGGAGGTGGTATATTTATTCATTTTACTTGATTCTTTGGGATTTTCTCACCTCGTTTCAATGAAATGAAAATATTCGTATTATTCCAATATATTTGTAGTGGGACAAATCAGATGATTTGCTTTTTTATCAGGGAGTCTGAAAGAAAAATCCAGTAGCTTGTCAGTGATAATTTAGTTGAAAAAATGTTTGAAGGAAAGAAATATAGATATATTGAAAAAATATCGGACTTTTACATATCTTTGGACGTTTCAGGACTGAATCAGCTCCTGTTCTCAACATATAAATGCAAAATTCTTCAATAGTTTTGCTGCTTACAGTTTGACACTTTTCTGTGTCATATTGATGTTGGCACATGAATGAGTGATTTTAGTCCAGGCCTGGAATTTGGGTACATCTTGTTTTTCAGAAATCTGACTAGGTGTATAACATTTCAGAAACATTGATCACAAGATTCGACAGACACAAAGTGAATCAATTATGGCTGAGATAGTAACACGCCCGTGTTAAATATTATTTTTTTTATGATAATATTCTATCGAGTTCTGTCGATAAAACTTGATCATCCTGTATAGCTGTATAGAGAGCACGAAACGAATCAAATTCCAGATCGGAATATAATATGTTGGTAGAATCATCGGGAAATACAGGTTACACATCAATTTCCCATCGCATTTCCAGGGAACATTATCCCATGAATTATTTATAAGTTAATATAATATCTCTCCTACCGGAAAATATATATTTCCCGAATATTTTTCCACTGTGAAAGAGCTTCGACAAAGGATGGAAATTTGATATTCTGGATTTGGGCACATGAAAGGGTATTGATGGCGACAAACGAAATATGATTTTCTGAGTCTTTTCTATTTCATATTACACGCGTATAACAAAAATTACTTAGGATGTATATACCTTCATATATATATGTCATATATACCATTTCATTGAGACTTGAGGAATTCAGATGTTTTTTCAATCTCTTGGAGCGCACGCAAAGAAATTCCTATGATGTTCATGAAACATCGTGCGGACATAGGTGTGATGAGGAGAGGAGGTAGATTGTGAATTTTCATCGAAGTCTTGAAGATTATAAGTTCTTGGAAATACTTCCATAGGCAAGGGATTCCAAAGCTTCGCCGTTCGAGGTTAACGACGAAAGCATGTGCTGACGGGCCTGTTGAGTTCGTCTGACTGGTAATGCTAGTGATGGAATTATAGCAGAGATTTCTGAGGAACATTTCTCTTGGAATCAAATCAGAACCCCATTTATGTGCTATACAGGCATCCGTTTTCGAGAACCAAGGTGATGAAGAAACGAATTTCATAAACATTTTTTATAATTCTGTCGAAACTCCTAGCAACATTGTGGAAGTTTTTATGAATATGTTCTTGAAGATGACACAATTCCATGAGGTTACAACAAATACTTCATCTTGATTGAGAACGGTTTTCTGGCATAATACTGATGAAGCTAGCCTTTTTTTTTGTTTGACCAATTGAAAGCCTGTATTGTGTATGGTAGCCATGACAACTCAATGAATTTTGGAAATTTTTTCCTTCTCCTTGGGAGAAGTAGCATGTTATTATACTGGAAATATTTTGACGTGTGTAGTAGACGAAATGACATTCACATTCAACTTCAGATCACGTCGAATTCATTCTATATACATATGTTGGGAACGCTGCTGTGAGAGAAAATATTTCAACCAACTTGAGCTGAATGAATTCCTGAAAAACTGAAAGATTGGTATAGAGTAGATATCGATTTATTATTTATCATTCCATCTAACTAAAGTCGTATAATCATATTTTATTCAACCTAATCACATAAAGTATGCAGAATTTCATTGAAATTGAATAGTACCCCTAGTTTCTTGTGAGAAAATATATTTCCTCCATTTTTAGTATACTCAATGAATTTGTGAAAAAATTATATAATTGAACTCATTATTCCATTCAACCTAACAATGTAAGGATATCAATTACATTGAATACCACATACTGTCGACTTCCTTGTAACAAAATATATTTCTTCCAACTTTAGAGAAATAAACTTTGTCAAGAATGATAGTTCGAACGGTAACGAGCTGCCGAATTGATATTTTGGGTAACTAAAGTCGGTAGTTTGTATTTTCTTCAGCGTAATGTTATCCTAGAATGTTTTCAAATTTTGATGTGAATTTTCTCACCGAATACCACTCTAGCTTCAATAAATAACCTGAAATTCTTTCTTGAACACGAATATTGAAAAAATTCTCCCTTGTGATAACTGAAACTCTCGTGGAAATTGATCGACTAGGAAATCGATTCGATTATAATTTATGGTTTTTGTTGCAGATCTGACACCACAGAACATGTAAATAATCTAGTTTCCTGACAAATGGTTTTCGCCATTCGTGAAATCAAGCAGAAAGTGATGAAGATGGATTTCATCTGAACATGAGCCTGAGAATGTTTTGGCATTCTCGAAGCATATTTCTTTATTTTGTTCTTCTGACATATGCTCTGGACTCCATCGATGGATCATACTCACCAAGTAAGTTGATGATTGTATATAGTAAACATTGAATTGAATGTTCGAAGAATCTATGATATTTTTATAATAATCACAGAATCATACATGATGATGTTATGATGAAACCAATGGAGAAAAATCAGAAATAAATAAATGCAGTTTCCCGACACTCCATGCCTAATAAATATGATCATCAACACTCATTTCTTTGGATACAACCCTGTATTTTGAAGCACTTCCACGGCTACTTCTTCTCGACCGAATCACTACACTGAAATAAAACACATATAGATGAACCTTTTAGTTATTTCACTCAGAAAGTGTCAAAAGTATATTGGAATTACTAATAGATGAGTTTTCAGATATCGTCAAGTTTCTCATATCACATCGTACCATGGAATTTCGAAAGAAACTCATGATCCTTAAAATTGTTAGATTTTATATAATCTTCAGAAGTAGTAATAGTAGTAATCAACGTGAGCTGTAGCCAGATTATAGAAAATTTGTTTCGTGCTAATATGAGTTCAACATCAACCGAATAATCATAGGAATAATATTTCTTTTCGGTTTCTTTTCTCTACTGCTGATGACGGCTAATACATAGTTATGTATAAGCTCAAAAAGTTTACCTGCCCTAGTTGCTGTACGTGAGACAGTGTCTTTTTCTATAATTTCTATGTGAATTGCGATTCGGTTTTCATTTCGATCTCGTGCGATATCACGAAGGGGTAATTGGAAGCATAAAAAGTAGAAATCGGAATTCTTCTCGAAGTTTTGGGAGATTCAATGTCTCGAAAATACGTTTTTAAGCGACGAATTCCAGAGCATTGCCGTTCAATAGAAATATGAGTTCTGGTTGAGAGTTGTACGACATTATATCTCGAAGTTGACGACGTGAATATTTCACCTTCGTCGAAAGATAATATCCGATGGACCAATGTGGAACTCAAGTGGTGCCCACACTACAAGTATTTTAATCCACATGTTGAGTTTGACAGTGGTTCATTGGATATTATCTCTAGAGGATGGCGAAATATTCTCGGAAGTATTGGATGTTTGGATATTCGCAAAGGCACATCATTCCCTTCCATTAGCTTCTGGTTTCAACTCGTTATATCATATCAGTGGCACAGGTAGGTTTTTGAAATCTACCATTCAATTGGTATCAGATGGCAGCATTCCCTTCTCGTTATCAAATCGCGAAATCAAGTGCAAATTTCCGCACAGAAAAGTGCAATTTTTCGATTATATTGCTCAGGATAGTGATTAGCACAGATGCCGTTCGATGAACTACAATGGTAAAAACTCCACAAACGATAAGATTTTCCACAAAATTCTTAACACAACAAGTTCCGCTAACACAATAGCTTTGTCAGGTGATCCTCCTACTTTCCCAACTTGAAGGATTAGTGACCTGTGGTAAGGTTCGATATATAACTTTATTCTCGGAAATTTGGCTATTTTTCCTCAAAGTTAACCGCACAAACCGGGTAAACAATAAGTTAACCAATCAATTTTCCTAGAATTGTATTCCAAACTATGACGCAATAGTTAACCAACCATACAAACCAGCTCACTGAGGTAGTTCACGGAGTAGTTAAGGCTTTTGATTGGCCACTGGATTGGGTTCTTGTTGAGAAAAAAATAATTATATTCAAAAAGGCATAATTATGGATTTAAACGAAGTATTTTTCAATGAAATATCTCATCAAATATTTGATTCATTGTAAATATGTGTACGCAGCGAATTGTTCAAATTTTCTTGAATCTGTAGTAGGTAAGTACCTAGTTACTATCTTTGTTATATTTGTTTCACAGATAATGAATTTCTCACTCAATATATCAGTATTACTACTAGAACCAAAAAATAAACAGAAACAGCTTCTAAACTAACATCTGTCACGCTTCACAAGTAAACCGTGACGTCATGAGGCTACCGTGAGGTCATCATAAAGTTGACCTGGTTTGTCTGGTTAGATTCGAATTGTCTACATCAAAATACGGTCTACCGGATTAACTTGATAGGGTTGATAGCAAATACATATTAATACCTCTACTATATAGGAAATCAACACTGGTGGTTGGTTTAGCTCATTGTACCAGTATATCACCTGACGAAGCTACTGTGGTAGTGAAACATGTTGTGTGTTTGAGATTTTGTCTAAATCTATTCGTTTGTGAAGTTTTCACATTTGCGATGAATCAAGTAACGGCCGAGTCAATTGAAAAAAAACTACATTGGTTCTACATTGATTGATTGATTAGTAGCAGAATGATCAGTCAGGGTTTGAAGCCCAAAACACTGCAGCCTTTGGGCCTATTGTATTCCTGATCATGCTGTTGACTTAGGTGAACAGGTTCGCTACCTTGATGAGGTTTAGCAGCCTCTTCACCAAATCATTCTTTGAAAATGCCTCTTGAGAGTTTACTGCTTCTAGAAGGTTGTATCTCCAACGCGCTAGTGCTTCGAACTCCAATATCACATGGGTGGCAGTTTCCTCCCCCTCATTGCATAGTCTGCATATGGGTTCGTCTGTATAGATGCCCATTTGATGCATATGTTTCCTCAAGGGGCAGTGACCGGTTATTAGTCCCGTCACTTGTTTGATCTGACTTCTGTTTAGGCTCAGAATGCCGTTAGTCACTGTTTTGGACAGTGTTCCAACCATCAGTTTACTGTGTCTTTGTCCTGGTACATTGTTCCAGTATGCCTGATGTCTTTCTTGCATCCACCTTGCCAGCCATTCTACATACATATGCGATATCAATCATTTCGTTATCAGAATGACGGTCAACTTTGCAGTTGGTTCTTGGACTATACAGGGTGTCCCGTAAAGATCACGACAAAGTTGGGAAGAATGTAGATCATAGGATGACCCACCTGCTATGACGAAATTCCTACTATGAAAGTCTCACTGTTTTCGAGATTTTGTTTTTTTGACATATTAAATTTTTTTCCTTTCCATAGTTTTGTCTGTACGGTTGGTACAATTTCACACCTTTTTGGTTCATTTTGTCAGTAAATATTGCTGAAGAATGATTATAACTTATACATCAATAACTTTCTCCAAACATTTAAAAGGGGGGCTGTGAGAAATATTTTTAATGAAAACGTTGGTAGTGGATATTTTCAACAACAAAGAAACTCGAAAACGGTTAGACTTTTATAATGGGAATTCTGTCATATGCAGGTGGGTTATCCTCTGATCTATATTTCCACTAGAGTCTCGAGATCATACCCGTGTGTTCATCGAACACGCTCGATCGTTACCTAAGCGGTGGGGAGACGTAAACAGGCAGCTTCTCTCGTTATGAATATTGGCGCGTGCCAGAGTCAGAATTATTTTGGAGTCAAATTTGTCAATCTAATGGAAACACTCCTGTATTTTACGTAATTGTTGAGTTATCAGGATTCTGAAATTTACAAGAGCCATATATAGGTATTGAATATAGATATAGGTACCTACCAAAAATAAACTCTTTGACCAAGTGGGGACATCTTCAGTGATACCTATATACACTGCTCATTGATTGTATCTTTCTTGCTGCTGTGAATAGAATACTTACGTAAGATACGGGGGTGCTTGGTGCTTTCATGTAAATTGAAACATTTGATTTTTCAGAACTGAACATTTCTCAGGAACAAAATATGAAATCGTCAGTGAATTGGATGTCCTGATTTCGAATCCGAAGTGATTTTCAATCTATCTTGTCTCCTAATATCATTTTCCGGAAATGTTGGTGCGGGTCCATGACCCGAGCAGTGTATTTCACTGAAGATTGCCTCACTTTGGTCATAGTTGATATATATATCTATCGCTCCTGAATATTGAACAGTAAACGTTGGATATACGGGTTGATTTCATTAGAAGTGACATGCACACTGTTTATATTTTTAAATACATCCAGTGGGATTGAATTTTATTTTATGTTGAATATTAGAGTGTGTTTTTTTATGTGATATACTTGTTTTGTTTATTTCAAATATATATAATTTTTTATAGTAGGCATACTAGTACTTCTTTTATATAATTCTGAAATCTGATCCACCCTGTATTTGTTTCAATTAAATGGCATCAGTAGATAGTTAATAGAATGTTAGGATAGGGACACATGTAAGCCATTTTGACAAATCAATATAGGTATTGTATAGTTTCGATACAAAAAAAAATCTCGATTTTTCACATTCTACGTATAGGTATACCTTGAGCTTGATCAACGAAATCATAGCTCAATTAGAAGAATCGAAAAATGTAATAAAATATAAGGTGTTCCATTTTGAATAACAAAGCTGCTACTACTATACTACTATACTACTAACTACTAATAATAATTTCTAGTGAAGCAGATGAACATTATCGAAAATGATTTGAATAAAACGAGCGTCCTCTCCAACAAAACATAAGAATATAATATGTACATGTTGTTTCATAATTTTCGATGAGTGGTTCGCTATTTACATGTAGGACTCGTCGTGACCTAGCGAATTATTGCAAGTCAAATCATCGCTTTCATTATCTGATAGGTCGCAGTAGATCACTTGATGCCTATCAAATGTTTCTTATTTATTCGAAAAAAAAATGTTGAAATGTGATCAAGAAAACTGTTGGTGGCCCACCCCGTACTACAAAAACAGAGACAGCATGAGAGAAGCTGCCTGCCCACTCATTGTATCATGGCTGCCTGCTTACGTCTCGGTCTCCCCACCGCTTAGGTACCGATCGGGCGTGTTCGGTGAACACACGGGTATGATCTCGAGACTCTTGTTATATTTCCCCTATAGGTTCGACGTGGTCTTCACGGGACAACCTGTATAACTCACAACCCAGAAATATCGTTACACTACATTCAATGATGAAAAAGTAACTTATAGGGCACATTGAAAAATCACCCGGTATTTTCCCGATAGATTCCATGCATGGAATCCTGCCATCTTGAGTCTGGGATTATCCCATTTGCGGAAACCCAATAATATTCCATAAAAATGCGCATCACATCAGTTCCTCTGCTCGAGTATCAAAATCATTTCCTGTTCGGCCCATTTCCATCCAGACGAATTCGAGGTAGGATCCAGATTGCACCAATGATACTTTCGAAGGAGATATTTTGAATTTCATGCGATCCAGATTGACCCTCGAATTTAAGAAGTACGAACACGATTTTCCGAGCAGTAAGGGATGAAATTCGAGTGCTCAATGATTCTGCAATCTCAGGAAAATAACACACACATTTATATGCCGATGGATTTTTTTCGTTTCGACTTTATTCGATCAGTTGAAATGAATAAATCTTTTTTGACAGATTCCATCATCGAAGAAATAGTCAACTATGAATTTCGAACTGCCACTTGGTGAAGAATAAAAATACCTTATTCGAAAAATTTCATAGACGAAAGTTCTCACAGATTCCTCAAAATCACTATACAGGATGTTAAAGAATTGTGGTGGCAAGAGCCTAAGGAATATTTCTCTCAACAAAATATTGAAGGAAGTTCAAATGCACATGGGTCCAAAAATGATTCTTTCTCCAGATTTTTCCATCAAATATTATTCCAACAATTCATCATAAATAATATGATGTACCTATATACCGAGATGTGACGATTTTGAAAAATACACCACCAGACACAGAGATAATGGAAGAAGCTGCAGAAGTTGGATTTGTGCCACAAACTCACACTCGTGAGAAAAGTTAAACATTTCCCACTTGTTGCACAATAAACTATTTCCGCACGCTCGAAGGAAGAAATATTATTGAACTGATTTGATAGTTAGCAGATATCGTCTCTGGCCTCGGGTTTCATCATTCACTATTTGCTCGAGTGTAGGTATATAACATTTGCACAAATTCAGACATATTATTTGTGCTCTCATTGTGTCTCCTCCAACATCATATACTGCTATATCATTATGAGAATTGCTGACAACGCATATCATATACATGACGGAGTAAGTCGTTGGTTTTGATCATTATTATGAATGAATCCGAGCATGCTTGCATGTGGAATTCGATTTCCTTTTAGCTGATTGAGATACAAATCCTGGAACGTATGTTTGAGAAATTGATGACTTGTTCATAGACGTATCATCGGAGTGTGGAAACTAGTAGACCCAGGTCATCTCACTAGTAGAGTTCCAGGGGTATAACCTACAATTTTGTTGAGTCTCATATAAAGGACAGACAACATTATGAATTCTTCAATGGAACAGTTTCCGAAAGGAAACTAGCAACGATAGGAGTGCCTCAAGGCTCCGTTCTTGGACCCCCCCTATTCATAATTTATGTCAATGACATATTCTATCACCTTCAGCCATTCAATTGCATTCTTTTTTGCAAACGACATAACTTTCGTCCACTCAAGCAACAGTACTGCCACATCACAACAAAATGATCTCACCACACAAAACAAAGTAGACGAGTGGGTTGAACCGAATGGAATCGTCAAGAATCCAGGATAAACTCTTTGGAATCATATCGTGATTTTTTTTTCTTTGATGAGTATCGAATTGTTCCGAATATTATGATTTTTTTCTGGATATCCTGTAATGTTCAGGGACCATCGTGAGAACCAAGGGCAATAAGGTAGGAATTGGTGCTCTTCTCTAATTTGTGGATGTTATATATGCCTCAAAAAACTCCTCCCTTGGCAATGTGTTAATACCTCCTATTCTTGAGATCTACTCTGGATATTTGATTGAGAATATAAGGGGTGCAATAAAAAGAGTGGATTGAAAAATAATATGGTTTGGAAAAGGTACTATTTTCATAACGCTTCAGACTTTTCGAATCGATTCATTCATCTCGAGAATGGTGAGTTCTATCGAAAATTTACAATAATGATATTTTCGAGTAAAAATAATAATAAAATAATCATACCTCCTGGAGAAACTGCCGGAAATTGCATAAATCAAGAAGTTGTGGAAATAAGTGGTCCGAGCTCCACCAATTCCCCACATTCTTGATCAAGGTTTCGGAGATTTCTTAACGTTCTGGAATTAGGCATGCAAATTCAGGAGCATCCCGAGCTCTCCTTCAGGTGGCAATAACTCCCAGGAGACTATTTCTGGACCCATGTTTATGTAGTTTTTTTACTATTCTTCTTCCTAGAATCTGTCGTTGAAATCTTTTTCATGTTTGTTTTCGGTACACCCTGTATATCTGAAGAATCTCACAGAAGTAATCTCTTCGTTGATGTTCTCTTTTCATTATTTCCTATATAACTGACAATATGGTGCCAATATCCTGCCAAAATTAGTGCTACTGCTGATGCTTTGAATTTCTCAGCTTGATCTCAATAACTTTTCAGATTGTAGATTATATAAAATTGAATTACTGAAACTGAACATCGATATATTGAGAAATAAATAATTTTGTGATGAAGCTACTATTCAAATACTTCTTCTAGTTCTACCATTATGTCAGATATAACTTGAAATATGGTTCATAAAAAAAGTAACCTTCTCCCTCTGTATAATATATTACAACTTGGAAACCAGAAAGGTCCAGTCATAATTGAAATAAGGGGATAATGAACTTATCAGTTGCTACGAAAAATAAATGATGCAAATAAATACTTTGCAACTTCATGATGAATTCTCAATCTTTCCTTCGAACCCGATCTGCTGATGGAATTGTATGAGATTTCACAACGTATATTCAACATGCGTTACCTATATTGAATTCTCAAAGATATTCGCATTAACACTGGATTCATATACATGCATTTGCATGCTGGTGATCAATTATTGGCAATTTATCTTTGGAACAGTCTATAGAGAACTAATCATTCTGCAATTTCAATATATTATATTATCTAGAGTGCATCAGGTGTCAAATTATTTGTCGTTCCTGAAATATTTAGTTTCAGCTTCGCATGAATATTATGGAAATTAATTTTCCATACAAAATCTGATCATTCACTCGATTAATGAATTCTAGTGTTGACATAATAGTATAATGCCATCAGATTCGTCTAGATGGTTGATTCGACGAAATGGACAACTTTTTTCGTACGATATGATTGAATGGCAGGAAGAAAGTATTCTTGAAAATATCCACTTGACAGGAAATTGGGAGTTCCATTTTTAGCTGCCATTCCTGCATATTTGATAGGGTTCAATAAAACGGAATTTAAATTACCTCATGACCCCGATAGTGCCCGCAATATGGGAAAAAATCCACTTAGAGGGTAGTTCATTTACATTGAGAGTATTCTATTTATTTTCAGTGAATTTAATTATTGTTCGACATAATCTAACTCAACATATGATTCAATCACAAACTGATGTCCATATTTTCTGGAATTTTGAATGAATATACTTACATCTCAATAATATGTTATATTACTCTACAAAAATTAATTGGATATTGTCAAATATTACATTATTGTAGAAACTATTGACCATAACAAAATCTATTCCACAGTGTAGGTCAAATTTGAGAGCGAAAAATAAATATACATTCGGAGGAAAACTGTGAAATTTCAACCTATAACAAATGATCATCAGAGCTGAAATCTTGTTCAATTGATATTGACTTTTCATTTGCAACTGAAGTGAGAATTTCGAGATTCCCGATGGAAGAATGGCAATATTCTGGCTTCAGCAGGGATACTATAGGCTCAGTTTCTTATCATACGTGTGTTAGGTATATTTCAATGCGGCAGCAAGTGTGTATAAAACAGGTATTTGAATTCTATATTTTGAGAGAGATCTATATTTTGGTATTGAAAAAAAACTCGTGTTTCAATTCGGTGCAAGGTGTCCTAGCGAGCTTGATGGAGCCTTCAGTTCACTTAGACCGCTCGATTGGATCTATTGCATTACCCCTGTTGTTTCGTCTCACACCTCTGACAAAATGTCTGTGAAGGGGGGTGGCAATTTCTTGCCATTTATGAGGTACCCCTCACAGAGAGAAATAAGTGTAAGATTTTTACACATTTGTGTAGATTTTTTACATAGTTTGTTTCTAAAATGGTGACAGCACCAATTTGTGTATATTTCGCGCAATATTTTGTGTGAGAGATTTTGTGTATAACCGAACAATTTAGTTTTGTAATTTTCAAAACAATTTTGTTCAAAAACCAAACAAAATTTGTGTACTTTCGTGACACCAAAAAATATATAAAATCATCCAATATTTTGTTCGACAAATATCACCAATTTGTGTGATATTTGTGCACAAACTGTGTAAGTGGGTGAACTTAGCATTACAAAATTGTGGAAATGTTCACAATTCAATGTACTGAGAATAACACAAATTTGTGTATTTCTTGTACACAAATTTCGTAACGTTACAAGAGTATGTGAACTTCCGTAGACTGTAGAATCTTCTCATTTATTAATGTCTGGCGAGTTGGTGAATGATTGATGATTGTACTCAATGATCATAGGTAGTCCTTCCACGAAATTATTTCATGTTTACTAGTGGCAAAAATTGAAAGATGTAATAAGATGTATCAAGTCGATTCTTTGTTGGGAACTACCTGAACTATCATCAACATTCGTCGGTAAGTTATTTCAATTAAACCTAATGCTTAGCTATTAACTTCGACTTGCTTTCAATGGGTGTTGAAATTGAAAGCAAGTCGAAGCTTATTATTATTAAGTGTTATTGAAATGATAACTTACCGGCGAATGTAGATACCAGAGTTCAAGCAGTTCCCAACAAAGAAGAATGTCTTCGACACTTTGTTGATACATCTTATTACATCTTCCACTTTGTGGCACTAGTAAACCTGAAATGATTTTGCGGAAGGACTATTCCTATGGTCATTAAGTACAATCATCAATCATTCACCAACTCGCCAGATAATAATAAATGAGAAGATTCTACATTCTGCACCATACACACTTGTAACCTCCTTGTAACACATCTACAGGTCAAGTGCGAATTCAGAATATTGAGATTGAGATATAAGTAGGTAGAAGGAGAAAGGGATAGGACGCCGTTACCAAGTGGAAGAAAATTGCACACCTGTGGCAAAATATTACACAAATAGTAGCATTATTTCAAAAGCGGTGTATTTAGTCAATACAATTGTGTGCATTGGATGATGTGCATATTTTTGTGTAGTTTTCCGCTACATGGATATGTACAAATATTTCACAAATTGATATACACAAACATTTGTTTCATTTCACGAAATGACTGTAGTGATTATTTGAACAAATGTTAAATAATACTTCACAAACATATTTTACACAATGTTGTGCATAGATATGCAATCGCCTTTTCTCCCTGTGCTGTGTTCCTTGTCCCGGCTCATTCCAGACCTCCAGAGGAGCCAGGTTGCTTGCATTCCTGGTGCCAGACTGCAGTCAGTTCCGCGTATGGGACTCTATGTGAGCCCTGTTTCGCTGCCCTCAGGTCCAGCGATCCAGCTGTCACTAATCCGGCTCCCGAGCCCTCTTCTTGCCAGCTAGAGCCCCCCTAGCCTACTGGTCCATGTGTCCATGGTCATTTCCTGAACTGCTCTATTCCTTCGCAGAAGTTCAGTATTCTGGCAGATGTTTCTCAGCTGCGCAGGCTCCAGGTATGTGGAGCCTAGGCATATTCTTCTCTGGCGAGCCACTGCGGGACATTCGCAGAGGATGTGTGATGATATATTCAAAAAGTTAGAATGAAACACCACCAGTATCGACGGCGGGTAGACGGTGATTATTCTGGCAGGAGCTATGGCGAAGATAATGTTTGCAGTTCGAGAAGCCGAAATGCAAGTCTGAATCACGTCTGGATTACTAATAACCACTATTTATTACTAATGAAAACCAAGTGAGTAACTTGTCGATTCGGGTACTACCTATTTATATTTCAATTCTATGCTTGGTTTGCAATATGCCGCGATATGAATCGCCGCTGCGAGGTGTTATTGTTCACTAATGTATTTGGCCATGTTACGGAAACTAAGGTCTATGAACTCAGCCTGAGGAAAACTATACTGTACTTGATGTTTCGATTTGGAATAACTGATAAATGATTGAAGTTCATGAAATAAACGAGAGTTTGAGTGATGTTATTCCAAACGTATTTGCCCTACTTGACAATATTTCGTCAATGTGAATGACTTTGGCTAACTGACTGACTGACCTAGCCGGCTCTACTATCATGACATTTCGACAGCTTTCTAAGCAATTCACAAGCAATCAGAAATAAAGGCAGATCAATATTGATCTGAATAAGTAAGAACTTCCACAAGTAGATAAAGTTATCACTATATATCAGTAATATACTTTTATCAATAATAGTATACCTACCATGAATAAAAACGATAATTATGGATGTCACTTATTCATCGGTTGCAGCTGTTTTTGAAATACATGGAATGGATTTAACGAAACAAATGCTTTTTCCATAATTCTCATCCATGAGCGGATGCTGCATCCATATCTCTTTTCTAATATGGGGCAACATAATATGATATCAGCCACGTACACTTGTTTCATTCCATTCAATGTTTTGAGTGCATAGCAACTGTTCTGGAACAAATCCCGAATTATACGACACGAAACGAACTCTATTTGTCATAAAATATGTGGGAAAAATATAGTTCATGTTTTTTGCAGTTGGCAGTAGATTGTTGATATAAACTCATTATTTTATCATCATGAGTTTATGAGTTTCAAAAGCAGCTAAACCATACATAAATACTAGTTTGCTAATAAAATTGTTCGTCGGTCATAGATAACGGCTCTACCTGGCTTTTCATATATTTGAAAGCCAAAATTCGTTACTAACATTCTTTTGTTCGAAGGAAATCTTCATAGTAGTAGGGTGTCTTATTAAAAACGCATTAGTGAGCTGTATTATGGTCTCAATGGAATTATCGAAAAATTACAGCGGTAATTGCACTGCACAGCGAAAATTGCACTGCGAAAACATCCCGTCGCTATAACAACACATTTGAAACCGTGTCGATATAAACCAGTGAACAATACAAATAAATGTGAGATCTACCTCAGAAATTGAAAAAAAATGTCCTGTCTTGGTGAATGCTTCGCATAAAAAAGTAAAACATTATAGGTACTTCGAAAATTTCTTCATTCGTGAAATATTCCAATCAAGTACATTCGTGCATAAAAATAACCAGATAGTTTTGCATTGAAGCGTGTTATCTTATGAAAATGGGATTCGGCATTGAGTATTCACACTAGTATTCGGTTATTTTCATATTTCGTGAAGGTGCTCTATTCCTTTGGACTTGGACTCTTCCGTCAAAATACGGAAAAAACTCTTGTAATTTCAAGAAAACACGCTCTCATCCAAAATTATCGGTAATTTTTGTCTACTATAGTGCGATATAACAAACGAAATATGATGATTGTAAGAGACATATGTTCCGAAAAGTATGAATGTTCAAAATACCCCTTCGTCTTATAAACGAGAATAGTCAGACGAAATCGACAATCCCAGTCAGCACATCCTTTCGTTGTCAACCTCGAAATATGTCGAACAGCACTTTGTCAAAACTTGTTTGACTATAGAACGGCAAAACTCTGGAAGGAGTTCGTTGAAAAGTAGAAAAGGAACGTGGAACCCCCAAGGATCTATCTATCTTCAATAATAATTGAGAGACCTAGCAGTCTCAACCAGAATGAGGAGCTCCCTGTATAGCTAAGCTTCAACAGAAATTGTGCAGTTACATTATTTCTATAGAACTAGGAGAATATATAGGAGAAGCTATAGCGTACTTATCACTTATATCCCCCACCAATCTGATAAATTTTTCTAGTACATGCTGACAAAGATGTATAGAAAGTCAAATGGTGTTATCACTCCTAATAAAAAAAATTTCGAAATCTCTCGATATGGCCTACTTTGTAAAAATAGGAAGATGCGTGGGAGAATCTTGCTAAATTTCCGAAATGTCAAACCAAATTTACAAGCATTATAACACATCCATTTGAGTTCCCAATCTCACTTCCACAATTTTCTGTTCAAATGGAAACGGTGCGTCATATTTTCGACTTTCAATGTTGATTTTATGAACGACAAATAGTCCTAACTCAAGAAAACTCTAGTATAGATAGTAGTAGTAGATATAATAGTTTATTTACTTCCTTTTGGTACATGGAATGAAACGAATGTTCGGATTTTCAAATAATCCTCACTTATTGCAGCAGTCAGTCCATGATTACTGGTCTTGATTTATAACAATCATATTTGAAAAATCTTGTATATGTCGAAAACATGACACTCGTGACAAATATGTCAAGATTCAGTCGAGATCAAGGTGTTTTCGCATACATTATTTGTTGCGCTCTGTCTCTCTTGCGTCCTGTCTCTAAATGCTCCTCATCATCAGCTATTGTTGAATTCGTGCATCATCAACAAGACTCTTCAGGTCCCGAAAAAGGGAAAACACATCCTTGACAGTCTTCATACGATTCGAAACGCATTTTGAAAGTTTTCAAGAAGTTGTCTATCGCTCACGCCATCTATCATCGAATATGAAAACCCCACGTTACGAACTCTGATTCAATTAAGCATATCAAGAGCTAGTCTGACTAAACGATTGAAGGGTGGGCACAGCCAGCAGAGGAATTATTAATATCTCAATGCTGACAATGAACAATTCTCGTTACAGAACGCTCTAGATCGTCGAACTTCATCTTCAGGCATCGCCGCAGCTACGAGCGTCACAAAAACAAAAGCACCCTGTCGAACTCAGCCAGAGCCAACTCCGACGGCAGCAAGCCAGGTGTGTTCGCCACCGAAAATTGCACTGTGGTGGTGGCGCAAATAGGCGGCACGGCAACGTTGCCGTGTGTCGTTAGGAAGTTCAATAACGGGGTGGTAAGTGCCAGTTCAAGTTTACCTTTGGCGTTGCTAACTTGCTAATGCAATCGGGGGATTATCGAACACCTGAGGACTGAGAGGCGGTACAGGGTACGGAGCTGATGCTATATCCCTTGACCATAAATTTGACTTTAAGCGGAATGAATTGTTTCTGTGGGAGGAGTTATGTTACTTTGAGATCATCGGCAAGTGGATTGTGGGCTCTCGAAGTTACAGAATACTTGTTCAAGCTTCCGATGTAATATCTAGAGAAGCCAATCTCACTGTGCCCAACAAAAGCTTGTCAAGGGTAACCATACATTTGCAGACATCCATTCAGATTCTTGGTATCACTATCAGCAATAAACTTTCTTGGGAAAATCACTTGACATCAATTGCTTAAATGCATCCCCAAAACTTGCTTTTCTGCTTGATTATTTGATGAAATTCTTTGAGGATTCCCCATATTTCCTCGACCTTTTTTTCTTTCTCAGAATCATGCGTTCATCAATTTTGCATATATTATGGAGATTCAACCGTCATTTGGAAACGTGTATTTCACATGGATACAAATCTACTTCTCTATGAACTGGTAAAGTCCTCACGTTGGTATAACGTTTATTTGAAGCGTTAATCGAAATCTTGAAATGAACGTTACTCAATCGTTTTATTGAGCGTATTTGATAACCGTTAGGAATCAAAAAAATCCTGAAATACATGTTTTTTAACATCAATCGTCATCAGACAACGGCGTGTATTACTTCCGTTTACATCTCGCCAACGTGCGAGGAACCAAAAATTCGACGACTGAAAATTCATCAACATCAACAAAACGTTGATATGTCCTGTGAAAAATCTCGTTGAGAACCAGGCAGTTTTCACCATTGTCTCTACTGGTTCCAAACTGTTATTCATGTTGAAATTAGAAGTTGGAAACACGTTGGTATACTGGTTGAGAACAACGTTGATATATTAGCGACTTCTGCGTTAATTTATCATTTCCACGTTTTTTCAACCGACCGTTGTGGTAATTTCACCACGTGAAGGATCAACTGTATATTCTGAAATATATATTACTTCCTGGTTGAGATTAGGAGTTGAAAATGACGGAGAAACGTTTCAATAATTCAACCCGAATTGATTTATCGCAAACCTAAATCTAAACCTCAGGAAGAATCACTTTGAAATAAGTTTCAATGCAGGATTCAAGACAACCCCTCCAAAACAATAACTCTGGATACAGAAGTTGGGGAAGGCGACAGACTATTGGTCCTCACACCTCACTATAATGTGGGAGTAAAGAATAAACTTTCTATATCAGCATATTCCATGAGGATCGTGAACGTTATTCATAATTCTGTCTAATACTTATGCCAAGGGATTCATTAGCAGCAGAAAATCTACACCAACTATTACGATAAGGAAAACACAATTAGAGAAATAGTTATGAGATCATCAATTGAATTAGTATTTCTCAACACCTCTCGCAACGCACGTTTCATCCGTCACTTAGAAGATAAATTCATTAGCAGCTAACTAGTTAGACGGTGTATTTACTAAATGAAAATTAGCGACATCAAAGCGAGTATTGTATGTTCAAGGATCCTCCTGCTGCATATAAATGAAATAATCTGCCTCTGTTGCATATTCAATCGAATCGCCCTATCAACATGTAATACATGCGTAGCATATACACATGCTCAACTAATTAGATTTGGTCCAATTTCGGAACGATGATGAGGTGCATGCGTATTATCTATCTATGGTATCTGTGAGGTCTTGATGGAAGTTAGCGTATTCTGTCCAAATGCAAATGGTTCTACCTGTACCCTACTTCCCCATATTTTTCCATCATGTTTACATCATTATTTCATTCTTTCATTCCAGCATTCTCCATGTCTCCATGAACATAAATTAGCACCAAATTTATAAAAACCTTCAGTCAATTCGATGATGTTTCCACTACAATGAAATTTCAGTTATCGTTGAGATTGTTGGAGTGATGAAATATGTGAGAAATGAAGCTCGATTCACTGAGAAAAATAGTACTTTTCCTTACAAGTGCGGAAAGTAATACTTTCCCGCACGCGAATGCCGTTGTCCCGAACGACTCGAATCGGAGTTCAGGCAAGCAGTCGAGTGCGGGAAATAAACTCTCCGCATAAGTTAGGAACAATATTTTTCTCAAGCGTAGGAAATCGATTGATTCGTTCAATCAATCATTCTTCCGAATAGGAACAACTAACAATAGTGATATATTCTCTTTCTTCTGATAATTCGTGATATATCTATTGTGTGTACCGTTTGGAGCATTATGTAGATAAGCTTGTTGCAGAAGCCAACATGCTCATGGTGTTTGGCCTCTAGGTTTCAGACATTTCTAGGTAATGAGCCAAAAATACTTCTTCTTCATTTGGTGTATTAAGTTTTCTACTATTGCACCATTCGATACATCCCGTTCCTAAGGATTCGTTGAAAATAACTCATCTGTTCGCATCTGTAGCTGGAAGTTTTTTATCGCAATTCCACTAAATTGAAAATGACAGTAACGCTCTGTCTGTCACTCTCAGAATTACACCAACTGATTCTTGTTTTGATTGACTTATATAACAATCAACTATATTTCAATATTTTACATTTTCACAATAAATAGTGCAATTTCATGGATGATTTTGTATAAACCTACTAAATACTGCAACAAAAAAAAACAAAAATGTTTATATTGTGTCACCCACCACTCATATTTCGCGGGAATATTATATGAATTTTTCCCGCACTTCTGCTTGTAGAAAAAAGATATTTTGTTCTTCACGTGCCTTTCAATTCGGTCAACATGGAACTTGGCGAATCCGAAGACTCCTCATACTTCCAACACATATCCCTTCATTTATCGCAAGAAAACGATGACCGAAAATGATTTTCAAATGTCGAGAGTTGTCCATTTACAAAGTGTGCTCTGGAGAAATAGGCAAACTTCTTTATAAAACGAATTTCGAATCTAACGACTTCGACTGTGTTCATATGGAACACGCATTATGCAAGATTCCAGATAACCTTCCATCATTACTTCAACAATCAAATTGTATTTTACTAGGGAAGAAGAAACACACTGTATCTATAATAGTAGGTATGTGTTGAATTTGTTTTCTGTTTCGGCAAACTTTGATGTAGAACAGACAACAAACTTGATAATAAGACTTTGCAGGGACGTATAGTTGGAGTAATGCAGTATGCAGTTTTATTAAATGTAAAAAATTATGTTCGATTGATAGTTTTCAATGGTTCCCCTAATTATCCTCACTGAAATAGAAATATACCAATTAGTAGAGCGCTTTCTAGAGTCGAATGCGTTTCTGAATCAAACGATATCAGACTTTCCACCTGAAGGCAGGAATATCGTTCATCAATAGTATAACAGGATAACACTAGGAAGCTTTCAGTGATTGCGAGTTTCACACAATCACTCGTTAACAGTATATTGTTCATCTTGGAAATAGCCATCTGGACTTCGAAAATATCTGGAACGAATTGAATATAAACCTAATTGATTTTATCTACCAGGTGGCCACATGAGTGCCAATATCATTTCCTGATTCAATGAGTATGATGACCGGAAACATATCAACCTAATATCCAGAAGAGAAAGAATTGAGCCAATTGTATCCAAATATTTTTACTCATGGAAAACAAACAAAGCATGTCATGTCGATTGGACTCGAATCGAAAGCAAAGTCAGACATCGAACAAGAATCCCTTATTAGGAAAAATAACTTTTGTACGGGTTCCTGCCTGTTTGTGCACATACAATCGATAAAACCGAAAAATTGGGTTATCCTCTGATCCCTTTGTGCTTCCTTCATGCCACTGAACGTCGTTTATTTATCGAACAAAAAATATACATTTTATAATTTTTCATCCAGTTCATTGATGAGAATATTGAAGAAAGAGATTGATTACAGTTTGGTGATGGGCAGAGGATGCTTTGAGGAAATATTATGTGATATATCCAATATGTGGTTACTGGGATCGTTTGAATTATTTATCATATTTATTTCATATACTCCGAAGCCTGGATTTCTTCACATACAGGATGGAACATTTTTCACAGCTTTCCCTGCATCTCAACAAATTCGAAAAAGTCAACGACAATTAATATTATAACCAATGAGTAACTGATGATACTTTGAAATTATCTTTTTTCTTTCTTCAGTGACATTTTGGGGCAAATCATCTGATAGAACCTTCCATACCGCCTTCTCTTCCAGGGCTCCAATACTAGCCAGGCAAATCAGAAACGAACGGGAGAGAAGTGTTGACACCATAAATATGGACTTGGCAGCAAGTCTCGAATGAGGATCTACTAACTTGGTAGATTTCAATGCAAACAAAACGCAAGCATGCCTTTACTCTAGGAAAACCGATCTCACTGTGCCCAACATATGCTTGTCAGTAGTAACCATACCTTTGAAGACATCCAATTCGATGCTCGGTATCACTATCAGCAATAATCTTTCTTGGGAAAATCACGTGATATCAATTGCTTGAAGTGCATCCCAAAAACTCGGTTTTCTGTTTCGGGCCAGGAGCTATTTCACTTCCAGTCAGCTGCTCATGATCTATAAGGCACAGATTCGACCTGTCCTGGAAAACTGTTTCCATATTTGGAGTGCAGCACCCAAACATACCCTGAAACTGTTGGATTCTGTCCAAAAAAAGGCAATTCGTCTCGTGGGCGATGCCTCGCTCACAAACTTACTCACTTCTCTGGAAGACCGTGAAAAATTTGGCGATCTGGCTATATTTTATAGATATTTTCATGGACGATGCTCTTCTGAAATATCAACAATTGTTCTCTGAACATTGCAGGATATCCCTTTTCGTGGGAACCAGAACATGAAAAAAAACACGTTCAATGAAATGATACCCAGATTTTCATTTGTAGGAAAGAGGAGAAAAATTGCAAACAGTTTAGTAAAGTGAATTTTCCACCTCGATTGATCCTCAGCCAGTAGGTGATGGTCGGTATGATTCAAATCGGAATTTATTTTCTTCTTGCCAGATTATTCCAATGAAAACTTATTTTCAAAATTGTTCTTCTACCATTAATTTTTTTTATATCTCACATTCTGAAGTATTGAATTATTCTTCATACTGGCAACAATTATAAAAAGCTGTTCCATGGAAAGTCATGATATTCATCCACTTACTTTCGGAAAATAGGGGTTTTATGTTATATTCGACCTGATAAATCTTGTCAGATGTTCCGCAATAACGCTAACTTTTTTCGGTTCTCTGAGATCATACCACGCTACAAAATGGTTTCTGAAATGGAATTGCTATTTCCCTGCTCAACAAACTTCACAACATAAACATAGCAAACGGCTTTTGAACTTTATAATGTCCGCTTAACATAACATAATATTCATCGTACATTTGAGAATCCTAATGAGAATTTATGCGTTGTATATGTTTAGTAGTTGAGTGGAGGTAAGAGGCAAATTTGAGGAAGGATATTATGCTGAAGCAGATTGAGAATGAGATTAATTTGCCCGATGAATTCATCAACTACCATCAACCAAACTGATATCGACACGTGTTCCGCTGAGTATGTTTGCATCTTCAGAAGGAGATTGAATTTCAGTTCTACATGGAGCATAACAATTCCTGAAAGTTTTTCGACATCAAAAGGAAATCTCATGAAAATGACAGAAGCCACTTCACGAACTGAGGTTGATAAAAAAATATCGCATTCAATATACATGCGATTTCAACCAGCAGCACCCTCCCGAATTGAAATCCGTCGACCGATTGTCAACAACAAAAATGTTATAATAAAGTACATAGTTAACGAGTTCCCTTTGTGAATGAGGACAAGTGAAATATTCAGATTCTCAAGGCTTACTGTTGTTCGTTGAAAGGGTCGAAATTTCAAAAACAACTATACTTATATCAGGCAATTCTTCTTCGAAAGAGTGACTAGTCTATTTGATCAAGGTATAACTGAAATATCCCCATACAAAATTTGATCGCAGCTTGACATATTAAGTGTTATTCAATGGCCAATTTTGATAATTTTATTTCACCCTATATCAATTATATCAAATTCCAAGGATTTGATATAATTGGTGGAGTAGTCATCCAATGAAGGAATACATCGAATAGTCATAAACGAAGTGTCATCTTCGTAACTTCTACAGGAATATCTGTCTAGGTTTACAAAAAAATTGATCAATTAATTTTTTTCATTTTGATCCATATCTTGCTTCCTAAAAATATGAATAATAGAAACTAATGAGATTTCCAAACAATTCTCAATCACACGACATGGTTCGCTGACGCAGTAGCTTCATTAGGTAGCATATCAACGAACTTTTTCTGCCTAGGCAGATAAAGTACACATTTCCTGCCTGTTTATCGGTGGAGGGGAGCCACTTCTCCCACCACCTGGAGTAAAACAGTTTTTCAATAGAGGTGTTAGATTTTTCAAGGTATCCTGAACTTTTTTGCTCCCATTTTCATTCATCATTTCTTGTAATTCTCATGGCGCGATTGAAGCAAAAGTAGAAAAGGTATTATAATGAGGTATATCAAAATAATAATCATGCTGGTTTGGTGAATAAATTCATTGCATTCTTTTTATGTATGAGTTTCTGGTATAGAGTATCACACAAATATTTGAGAGTATGTCTTTTATCAAAGGTGAGTTGAAGATATAATGTTCCTCTTTCTTGGTCTCTCAAACAGATATCTTTCTCGAGTAAACTTCATGAATTTCGGTTTGTTCATGACTTTCCACATCTTCGCTTTCCCAGGCATATATAGAAACGATGGGTTGGGATTGACACATATCATGATGATTATATGCTTTCTATTTATCACAAGATTATGCGTATTCTGGTGGAGTTGGGAATTCAAGTAGGAGATAAGAATCAAAACGTGCTAACTTTGATTGATTCTGTTTTCCCGACATTATTTTGAAATTCAATTGAAATCTCCAGAATAAGAGAAGATGAATAAAAATATCACTCAGATGTATTCAGCTGAATGGATCACATTCCTACTCCTTCGAATTTACATAGAATATTAGATGTTACGAAAATGATAAAAACAATATCATTTATTCGGCTACAATATCATATGTATTGCTTATCAGCTATGATCATAATATTGCATTAGACTATCATGTCGATCATCAGTTCTCCATTATGATTTCGAATCAATTAATTTCTATCTGAGAGTACATATCTGGCACACAAAACATTCATGTTCAGCACCTATTTTCCAGACGAAATCATCTAGTCGATTTGGAATAAAATTCTGACCACCAACAAAATAATCATTAATTGAAATATAAAAAACATCTTTTTCAATAAATCTAGTAATTGAAATCGTAATTGCAGTTGGGCACAATGCATATACAGGTATATCCAGTCTCGATATACAATGATAGTTTGTTTAGAATATCAAAAAAACAGTGTAATCCATGATTTTTTTCAATCACGCTTGACTACTTTTGTTATTGAAACAAATTTCGTGTCATATACAGGGTGTTTGGTTCACCGACGTATATACGGAAGTAAATGGTGGGTGACTTTGAAAATATTCGTTCACATAACATATACTATTATACATAGTGTTACGCTTTTCGAGATTGCATCGCTCATAAATTCAAAGTTCGATATTATGAAGAATAATTTTTCAAATTCCATCGAGCCAAAACATTTTTTCAACACATCAAGATCCCATAACGCTTTCGAAATCGATATAATACGTTCTCAACTTCCAGAGAAAAAAGATTTGAAATCAGATAAAATGTTTGGAAAAACATGATATCTCGAAATCGGTAACACTTTGTATGATAGTTCATGTTGTTATATTCATCCAGATGAACGTCGGTGAACTAAACACCCTGTGTAGTTTAGTTACTGATGATTTTTTCACGTGAATCTATTTCGAGTTATCAGTTAAAAATATATCTATGTCAACAAATGGAGTTCAACTTCAATATTAGTTGAACAAAATGTTGAACAAGAATTCAACCGTGTGATACTCAATCGATTCTCGCTCAGGAAGATATACAGACATCGAAAAAACAACTCAGAAAAGACAACGAATTTTATCCCTCAACCAACTTCATTCAATTTCGAATATTTGAGGCCTTGAATGAATGAGAATATTTTGAAGATATTGACCGTGATGATGGAATGGCATGATAAGCCCAGCTATCCCAACCAATGAAATGTATCCCATTTCTCTTATGATTGAATCCTCACTGCTCATCTACTGATAATAATTTGCCAAATCTCACGAGAATATTTGTTCGATTCAGGTATCTTGGGTACGTTAGTTAAAATGACTACCTTCTTCGCTTCAATGTACTCATTGACAGCCTACAACACTGATGATCACCCATTTGGGTACTAATCATCAGTTAAAAGATTTTCAAAATACCTTGCTGACCGAGATAACGAAAGGGTATGATGAGCCCAACTACCTGTAACCAAAATACATTCATCCCAACCAATGAAGTATCTCTCATCACTCTGGTTGTTGAACTCTCATTGCCCATCTACTAATGCCTATTTGCCAAATATCACGGAGACATTATTCCGCATCAGACTTCCTGGGTACATGACCATATTTATCATCTTTTCGCCATTTTTCTAGCGACGAATATCTTCAGAATACCATGCTGACCAAGATAACGCAATGCTATTAGAACACCAGCTTCATTTAGCCAACAGACTTTCATATCAATCAATGAAATGTCTCCCATTACTTTTTTCGATGAATCCTCACTGATCAAATACTAATGCTGAATTTGTCAAATCTAACAAAAATATCATTTCGCACCAGGTGTCTGTGTTAGGGCGCTGGCAACCCACAACACTGACAATTGCTCATTCTGGACCTGACATGGGTCAAAAAATTCTCAAAATACCCAACGGAGATGACCAAAGGCTTTGAGAAGCCACAGATTGCTCTTCCGCTAAATGTTACGAAAATAGTATTTCGCCTTCGTTATCTTGGTCACGGGACCTGGCAATCTACGGAAATGGCAATCATTTGGGGTTCATAATGAGTGATGATATTCTCAGAATACCTTGCTGACCAAGATGTCGAAAGGCTACAGAAAGACAGACTTTTATATCAACCTGAAATGTCCCCCATTGCTTCTGTCGTTGAACCCTCACTGTTTATCTACCGATGCTCACTTGCCAAATCTCACGAAAATATTATTCTGCCTCAGGTATCCTGGGTACGTAAGCATGACTACCATCTCCTCACCGTTGGACTAGCAACATACAACACTGACGATCGGTTCATGGTGGAACACGTTCGGCACCTTCAAAACTGGGGGCTGTTGATAAAGAAAGTCCAGCCGTCTGATGCTGGTCTGTACGAGTGCCAAATGTCCACCCACCCTCCTAGTAGTATCGTCGTGGAACTGAAAGTTACGAGTGAGTATTTGCAATCAATACAAAACTAATTTAAGTAATCTATATTGAAGTCTCTTCACAGTTCAGCCATTCATCCTGACAGTATTTACAACACGTTTCGAGCTGTCACTGTTGTAGTTTTGGCCACAGTATCGAATTCTTGTGGTATGACGCATTATACCGGTTTGTGGTCATCTGACACCAGATAGTGTGAAAGTGACATCGACCATATTGGTTTATTATTGAAATCTGATGAAAGTATAATCATTCGAGTTTCCCAATCGAGAACTTGAGTGAGGTGTCATCTAACTCAACATATTCATTATTCAATATTTTCTGTTGCTTTGAGATGTGAATAATGATGTGTATATAGTATTCCTGATGGAGTTTTACGTGAGATCATGTCCTGTGTTCTGTTTCGAATTGCCATACTTTCATAACAACTATGAACTGATGAACAAAACTTTCTGCTGACGAAAGCAGCTTCGACATTCATCCTCGTACGGATAAAGAGATTACTGAACATCGAAATCATGCCTCAGGTGATGACCAATTGTCAGTGCAATATAATAACAACAAAATTATTAAAAAAAAAACCATCTTGACCATACAGACAAGTATTTTTTACGCGAAATGAAGAGTATTACTCTGATAACTTCCATGTTTTCAAATGAGAAATGTGACAATGTGGTTTTGCAACGTGTTTGATCAATGATTATAAATATGAACATTATTATGTTAAAGACGATTATTTGTCCAAATCGTGTATCTGGAATATGGACAATGTTTGGTAGCGAATTAATTTGACACACTCCGAGGTATTATTATGTATCAATTCCATAGTCAATGTTTTCCTATCAGTTTCTTGATTTGCATAATATATCTTCTGAGATTAATGTTTTGTTTATGAGATATTTTGTCGAATAGTATACTTTTTTATCCTATTTACCGCATCTGTAACAATAATTATTATTGCACGTTATAATTTTACGGGATTGTCTATTCCAGGCATTCCCCATATATCACCCAGTGCATTCCGCAGTCGCATCTACATTTTCCGAAGGCTTCCGCACACCTCGTACAAGAATTCGCCAAGAATAATTCATCTCCTCTGACCTACATAATGCACGAGCTGCGGCGGAACCTCTATGTAGTGGGGATTATGTCGGGAGATTGGAGTTTATAATGCGAGAGAAATCATGTGAACGATATCTAATATTGGTTCAGGAGCAAGCCAGGTCGTTCGGTTCTTATAGTTGTGGCATTTCAGCCACACATATCCAATGTGATATGAGTAAAGCATATTATTTCAATGAAATGTGGAGCAACCCAAATTGAGTTCCACAAGGTTGTTACGTGAAATTTGAGATACACTACAAGTATTCCAAGATTGAGCTCTTCTCCTTCTTCTTCTTCTTCTTCGTCTTCTTCTCGTTTCTTCATTGTCGCGCTATGACTGCTACACAGCCTAATCACCAACGCTGATGATCACAATATCCCCAGCCAGAAATTTTGCGAAATCATCTGATGTTCCAACCAGAGATAGGGATCTCCAACGAGTCCAACATACACGGCCTCGGTATCGCAGGCTTAACGTCCCCTCCGTAAGACGGAATATCCTTACCATATATTGTACTCACTGATATGGTGGCTCTACCTATAATGCTATTTTGCTACAAATTTGCAAGCTTGCGCTCTACATCCCAGGTAATCAAACTGATGAGAATGGACTGCTGATTTTGGTCATTTATGGTCAAGTTCGTCACTTGTCCAAATTGTGACGTCAAAGGGACGTCGTCTTTCCAACGTCACATAGACGGCATCTTCTGGACGTCTTACGAACGTCGGTATCTGGTCTTCAAACACTTGTCAATCTCATATAGAGTGTCATTTGTACGTTGTTACAATGTTGCCGTCTTTACAATCACCAGTTACTTCTATTATCAACTTGTTTAATGAATATTAGAATTCAAGGATGATAATTGCACGATAGATTCACACAGAATTAGGCAGATGGCAATAGCTTATTGAGTAACAATACTGTCAATGTCTGCTCATTCCTAGGTAGTGACGATATTTTTTCAATATTGTATTTTGTGATGAACAGCCACAAAGAACTGGATTGCGACTATAATGAATTCAATTTGCCTATGGAATACCTCCTTCAATGATAATTATGATATCATGCAGATGACAGATGGCCCTCAACTCCAAAACCGTCGTCACAAGAAAGTATGATGAGATATTATATTGTTTAGTTTTCTCAATGAAGTGAAAAACAAATGTTATTTGGAAGCGATGATCAATTCGATTTATATTTTATAGTTTATGTATGTGTATTTGAAATCTGGCAACACGGATGCATGAAAGTGTGATTAGATGAGCATCAGACGTCATCATCATGCATCGGCCGCGTCGGCCATCCCGCCTTCTCTCTAATAGAATTTTGTTTGTTTTGTTTCTTCGTGCGGTTCGATTGACGGGATGATTCTTTATACAATGTAATGTTTCGGTGTTTCGTTTCGATTTAGTAATTTTCGCTTTTTTCGGAGATGTTTTCTGCTATCCAAATCAATGATAGTGGAAACAATAGTGGCTGTTGTCCAGGATAGTGGTTGACTCTTCTAATGGCGAAAGGAGTGTTTTTGCCACTATTTAAATGACAGTCGAAACTATGAACGTGCCTTGTGTGATAGTCGATATCTTCATGAAATCATCATCAAACATTTTTTGATATCACATCGAGTGTTTTGGTGAAATAGCTTCGCTAATTCCTCATATTCATGGGAATAAAAATGGACTTGTCTCAAATGGTCTGAATCAGAGTTGGCTATTTGAGCTCTGAATAATAATTGTTATATGTGAAATATATCAATTTATCATTCGAAAACAAGAATTCTCTTCTTATCAAATTGTTCTTAATTCAAGTGATGAATAGAATAAACCTCAAAACGAAGAGCCTGGGCATATTTTTCAAAGAATAGACGTCACTACGACGTCCACAACTAATGAACAACGTCAGTTTCAATCATAATTGAACGCCTCATTGCCGTCCAAAAGACCTAGGAAGTGACTTCATTTAGCTGTGACTTACTTACGTTATGTAGACATCAGTTTGGATAGTACGTCTTCTGACCCATTGTGATGCCGTCTGTTAGACGTCATATAGTCACCATATGATACCTGGGAATGCTGCACTTCAGATATCGACCAGCTGGTGCTTTACCTGAGAAGATAAAGCGATGCCCCAAGATAGAGCTTATGGAAATATTGTTCTTCTTTCAGGCTTCTTGGTTTTCTGATTCTTCTCGCGGTATCAATTTCACCAGAACTGGTATTGGAGATATTGGTATTTTATCGATATCTAGTGGCTCAGATCTAATGTTGGGTTTTCTGGAAACTACGAAATCCACTATAGGTTGCTACAAAATGGTTGTCTTGAGTACGGATCACTCGTGAGGGGACAGCTATAACTAGGCGTTCATGTTGTTGAAAAGATAATTTGTTGTGTTTACATTGATTAATACTCACTGTATATTGAATAAACGCCGTACTCTCCTCCTGTTTCTTCAGTAGGGTGTTGATGGCTTGTTCATACAAATCATGTATCAAAAATTTTTTTCTATGTGACCTACACTATTATTTTACGTGCAGATCTTGCAACGAATGAGTTCTGGAGAATTGAAATTCATCATTATTTCTTGAGGTCACGGAAATGCGCATCTGAGTAAGAGGGATGAATTATTCTTGGTGAGCTCCATCTCCCGGGAGACGCCTCAAATCGCACGGGATATAGTCCGAAGCGTAGATCGGTCTGTTCTGTTCAGCATAATATAACTGGGGATAGCAAAGTGTTGAAAATGTCGAGAAAAGACGAATTTATAGCTATTGTACTAGGTCCAAGCACATAACCAACTCCAAATTTATGAAAAACTGTGAGAGGAATGAATAATCTGAATAGATGAAATTATGTTGCAACTGGAGGATGAACAGAAGAGAAATTTGCACCATTTTCTGAAATAGTTATGGATACTCAACGTCTTAACGAAATGACTCATGATATCTCCAGAACAATTGATCATCTGATTTCGAAAACATCATAGTAATGAATATGTAGTCAAACATCAGAAGTGATTGATATCAGGTTCATTATTTTTTTCTGTGTAATGTACTTTTTGATTTTACCGGGATTTCTTGATGCTCCAGCTCATGAACGAACTGTGCAAAAACCGGGTAGTGATTCCAAATTGAAATTAGGGATCCCCGAGAATTCGATCCTATGAAAATGGTCCCATAATCCCATCTGAAATGACAAATATATGGGATGAATTCCATTCATCATACTCGAAGAGTATCAAATTATCATAGAGTTTCTTTCAAATTACATACATGAAGTCAAAATCTATACATGATATTAGGCGAAAAGAATCAATATACAGCTCATTGACCAAAATGTGGCTATAGAATTTGGATGTACCTAAGTAGGTCGTTTGGCTTACGCAATTTCCTTATCAACAACATAACTTCTCATTTTCAAGTTATCAACACTGATGAGATTCGATAATTTCTTCTCAGCAAATCATTTTTTGTTCATTGTTCAATTATATTATGGAATTCCGAAGAGTTCCTCCATTACAAAATTTGATTCTGCCTTTCCAAAAACGAGTTTTTCTGTGAAACTCTGCGACTAATATGCATACAAGTTTGAACAATATTCGATATAGTCCCATGCACGCTGATTTATTCACTCCTGAATAAAACTGGAATGATTATATTTACCTCATCGGGCATGGGAAAGTTCAGCTCTTGTAACAAATTGCATCATTTTATCACGTGGCGTTTCAGAAATATTGAATAAATATCTTCTTCAGGACCTCCGTAGCTCCCTAGGAAACATATCTAGACTCATGTTCATTGAAACTTTCCTTCCTATTTTTAGTGGTAGAAGCCGCTGATGCAGTTTGGCAGGCTGATTTCGGGACACCCTGTATATCTCGAATCTATCAAACATAGGATTCCAACTTCGAACCCCTTATATCCCTAACAATACGGGATCTTGCTGGTACAAGGTCCTACAAATGTCCCAATGTTTCAGAATTAAGTACGATATCCCAGAGATGTTTCTCTTGGGACATCCATCAGATGTTTTCATTGAATGTTCTAGAAGCATCCCATTCGATCTTTTTTTATAAACAATATCATGGTTTCATATTCGCTAATGATGATTGACATGATCGAATAGTTTCAAACAATTGTTACATTTGAAACATTGAAGAGTTGGTGAAAAATGGAAATAAAAACTGTATTCGTCGTACTAATTCGGCTAATTCCATCGATAACAAATTGAAATAATTATACTCAATATTCCTCAATAGGATTACCAAAGTATACCTGTTTAACATCATGAACCATGTAATAAACGACAAAATTGAAATATATCTCTCCAGCATATTTATCGCTGAATTCATATGTTATACCAGCCAATAGATGGCGGTATAACTACGTTGCTAAGAGTTACTAACAGCTGTCGGCCCATCGCCAACAAATATGAGCCTCAAACAACTGTTATCATCTTCCATTAGTTATTGGACCGCACCGACTTTATATTTTCGGATTCGGATTGTTACTCCATATCTGGAAATAGGTCGTCCATTTTCAGGATTTCAGATTGAAAATAATTCATACCGTGTTATCAATTACTGTCATCAAACAAAGAACATCCTAGAAGTTTCTTTAAGATGTTCCATATCAAGTACCCTGAATGTCTCTGGTACATCCCGTATCATCCCACAAACATTCTGATGGAATGTTTATAAGACATCGCAATGCTGACAAGGGGGTTGCCAGCAACATCTAAAGAATGTCCCGAGGAAAATAGGGATTTTCCAGAGATGTTCCTATGATCCCATATGGATGTTTCTACGACGTCTTACAGTATGTTATTGTGTTATTAGGGATATGCCACCATCTAAATTTCAAGAAGAAGGCGATCTCGTAAGATCCAATAATGAGCTCAGTATGTGATACACCATGCGTACATTATATTACTCCCGCATCTGGATCAGCTATAACGCAGTTTATTAGCAATTAAAGCGAACCATCACGAACCCGTTAGATATTCTCACAGCCCACTATAATGGCAACAAAACTAAACTTATTAGAGAAAACAGTAATCGTCTGTGTGGCATGAACCAGTAATCAGGCGTGGTTGTGTTCAGTATAGGATAGTCACATATTCAGGGCTGGAATATTCCATTAAAGCACTGGTATATTCAAGATAATTATTGGGTTGAGTATATGGTGATGGATATCCACAGTATCTGAATATTTACAGCTTTCCATGAAAGTTTACAGGCTGGTCATCAGTAAACAAACATAGCTCAGAAATAACTATTGTCAATGGCGGATCAAAACTCCGAAATAAAATAAGCTATTCACATGTATTCTCAGCCTTGCGGATTGTGCTTATATTGTTAAGAGCATCTCAAAACAATAATAAATAATCCTTCAAAGAATTAACCATGATTCTTTTGTTCCCAAGTTGTTGAAAAACCTACCATTTTTCATTTCTTTCGATACATTTGACATGATTGAACCAAGTTTGCTTCATTATACCTATTCATCGTTCTCTGTAGTGGGAGAAATGAGAGGACGCGTCCCACATATTATGAAAAACCCAGTGTGATAAAATCTAGCTATATTCACGAATATTGGTCTAGAAATAATCAAGTTACGAGGGTGCACATTTTTGGAGTATCACCCTGTATATTTCGAAAGATCCTAGTAATGTTACAAGAGAGTCAACAATAATGAAACAGGAATATAATGAAATCGTCCAGGGATATGTACTTTTTACATTCCGAAATGAAGACATGGTACGTGAAAGCGTTATCGCAAATACTATTTGAGAATGTACTTCCACTGTAACAAAGCTGTTCCATGACACGTATCAGTTTCGACTCTTACTCAACGTACTTGCGACGTCCTGCGATATTGTACTGTTGGTGGACATATAACGACTCTAAGATAATCTTCGAGATGTCAATAGCACCAAATTCACAACGTAACAACGTATCTTGGTAACAATGGAATAACGTTAATAGTATGAGTTCTCGCACAGTGGGTTATTTGTTATTCACGTGACAAGTGGGATATAGATATTATTAACGTACGCACGTGAGGTTTGCACGATTGTCAATGTTTTCATAATTATCTTCAAATGTACCTCATCGATGTTCCACTTCGACGTATTTTCTCATGACAATTGAAAACACAAGTTGCATGTGATCATTTTTGTAACTGTATCAACGGTAGGTATCAACAAAGCTGTTTATAGAATGATGTTAAATTGTCAGATCGATATCCAGAACCATCAATAAGTTTCTTGAGTGAAAATGTCTTGAAGTGAAGATGATCAAGAATTCGATATTGAAAATGCGGAAACAAGTGTTATATGAATTTTCTATGTATTCATTCAATAGACGATTTATTTTGGTTGAAATTCATTAATTTGAACTAGACAGTACGACCTCAAGAGTGTTTAAGTAATATTTGAAACTACTAGGTATGAACCGTGTATTTAGTCCTATGAAAACTATTGAATTTTTGCAATGTCAGCCTCCAAAACAGATCCATACAAAATTTCATCACAATGTAACCAGTAGTTTGACACAATCGGAAAAAAAAATTGCATACAATATTCTTCTTCAACGGCTCCAAATATTCAGACAAATCATGGAATTAGGTTTTCCTCTGTATAATCTCTGGTCAGAACTACGGATAAACAAATCTGGCATTTTGAAAACTCTGAAAACAGACTGGGACAGGACAAAAAGTGGGATTTGAGATGCAGTATATTCGTTACGCAAGAAATAATTGTAGTTTTGTATAATTAAAACCGCAATTTAAAACTTCCACATTCTCAGTGTCTGACCATTTGTTGGCAGATTATTTCCAACTTGCACCACACACGTTTTTAATTTGGAGGATTGCGTTCATATCAGCAAATAGGATTTGGAATTTGCCTTGTAGGAGGAGGTATGGCCACAACAATTTCATTATCGTATTTCATTTCAATTCCCCGCATGTGTACTGAATACTAAGGATGAATGCAACTGATTCGGGAATGGATATTACATATTAAACTAATCTGCTCATATAGGTAAGTATGATATTCATTTCAAAGATGATATGGAATCTTTTAATAAAATGGAAATAGTGTATACACATTCATAGATGTAGCTAGGGGATTGAATTATATGAACATGTATTTTTGTAGTCCCATTCCAATTCCTCTTGGGATTATCTGAAATATCACAGATATTCGAGATGAACTGATGGAATTCATTCTGAATATTCGTGAATCTTCATCACTATTTCATCACTAGAATGGGCTCGAATTTATTTCAG
This sequence comes from Phaedon cochleariae, assembly GCA_918026855.4. Classification (NCBI taxonomy): domain Eukaryota; kingdom Metazoa; phylum Arthropoda; class Insecta; order Coleoptera; family Chrysomelidae; genus Phaedon; species Phaedon cochleariae. Next base: position 70,690,008 of record OU896707.1, on the reverse strand, counting down.
TGAAACTTCAATGTTCGGAATCACGAAACCTGATTTACCTGAATCATTTGAAAATTCATGATAATTAAAAGTGTGTCCTGAGTGCAAACTACAATGAGATATCGCAACTCTTGAGTACTTACTTTGATTGTCATCTAGGTTTACTCACGAATTCATTTTGTGGGAGCTAATGAGGTATACCACCTTGGCGACCATTTTGAATAAAAATTGGGCAGAAGGACGTTTTGCTTTATATTTCGACTCTGCTGATGAATCCAAAAACGACTTTTCGATAATCGAAGAATCTGGAGTACATACGATTCCTTCGATTTCGGTTCGCAAAGGTTAATATTTTCTTGAATATGCATATGATCAAAATATCCGAAATAATAACCAGGAATGAATTTTCCATGATGGTGACCAATGCAGCTACAAAGTCTGAAAATCATCCATTACCTGAGGGCACTATTGATGTAACTCAAATTGCCAGATTTGAGTGTTTGGAATCAATAGTATATTACAGACAGAAGTGACATTCTCAAAATTGCGATCAATATAGCAGCAGAAATTCTTCAAAGCCCTTTGTGATAAATGTGGTTTGAACGACCAGATATTGTTTCTTCAAAAGTCATGATGATACCCAGAAAATGTGAACTGAGTCTAGAATACAGCTCTAATGACTTTTCCAGATGCCGGAATCGGAAATCAAAACCATGAGAACCAACAAAAATATCGATTCATCTTATTGGAACAGCGGCATGTTGCATGAAACATAGCTCCTCTTGCTCAAATAGCTCAACCTGAAAGCTCATATATGATATTTTCTGATTTCCATTTTACCCGTACAACAAGAATCTCTGAACATTCACAAGTGGTCTCCAACTGTATCTTCTGATCATTTTTCTATATTCATCACCTGATTTTCCTGAGAATAGTCATACGAATTTGAACAAGGAGCGGCTAAACAAATTATCATTTTCACAATTTTAAATTCAAAAATACTGACAACTGTCACTTCAATACAACCGCACCGGCGTACATATCTTACGAAAGTGCTACATTTTCCGTACAAGAGGAAGAGCCTATCACGTCACAAATTACTCGTGGGGTGCGATCGAGGCAACCTTCCTCTATAAAAGTATCATCAGTTCTACCAACCTTGGAGCGGCGCTAGTAATCACGCCATCTAACATTCAATATGTGAACCCCACGTAATCGTCTGAAATTCAATTGTATATATCAAGAACCAATCTGAAGAAACAAATGAAGAGTGAACGCACCAGAGGTTTATTTCATCAATAATTGAATGATGAACTGGAAATCTGTCTGTCAGTAGAATTGTGAAACAGTAGGTGCATGCCTATTGACTATGTGCTCGAGATATATCTCCATAGTACTCGTGGTTATAAACTCGGTCCCAGTTCTCGTTTAGTTGAAGACTTGTTTGATAGCCCCTCTGGAGATTTGATATTATTTGTCATATGCCCGTGGATTCTGAGTAACTGGATAGAAATGTAGAGACGCATTGAATAAACATCATAACATATGACAAGGTTTCAGTATCTAGACTAAATATTTTTCTAGAAACAGAAAATAATGCTCCATATATTTGATTGAATCACATCTCAACGGAATTGGAAACGATAATTGAAAATCATTCAGAATACCAACAGAAAATCGGTGTGTTCCTGTAAATGGACACTTCTGATTATTGCACATCAGTGCTTTAGCCGTTAGTAATTAGTGACTTATTCACTAGTGATTATTGACTTATTCACTCGTCATTAGCTACTAGAAATATATACGTATACTCTGAAGATCAGAAACAAATGGTGTTTGGAATATATGTGATGTACTTTCATTATATAGTAATGGAGAATCCAGAAATCACAGAAAAAGAAACTTATGAGAACAATAATATTAATATACTATACATACATCTTGGTAGGTACACTCTCTTTTTTCCTTCACTATTCCTTTATATGTCAAACATGTACAAACCGTTCGAAAGAGTATATCAGTTCTCTTGGCTTCTAGAGAACTTTATCAGCTTCCATCATACCCTTTCATCATTCTCAAAACATTTTCCTCTAATATTTCCATCAAATTTTTCGATAATCATTTATCATCACGATATATTGGGTGTTCGAAAATAAGATAATATGTATAAATAATTGGGATAAAAAACAATTGTTCTAAAATCGTTCTATCCGTCATTCGGTTGCCCTTTTACGAGCAACCCTCAGAAGTCTTCGAGAGTCTTGTGCGAGCATGGAATGACAGGGGCCTTACCTTTCAACGTGTGATCTCAAACACTATCTCGGGCTATCATAAAAATGTATGCAGTCGATGGGAATCGAACCCACGACCGGCAAGCGAATGAGAATATAGACACTCTGTCCGCACGGCTACCTGGCCCCTAATGTTGGGATGTTAGAGAACAATCTGAAACACGTCATATAGAGAGATCAATGTTCAGTCCCTCTCAGGGGAATATCATGACGATAGTAATCCCAGAACTTGACATGAATCGCAATAAACGTCCAGAAATAGGATGAATTCTATATACCTCAATATAGTATTTCCTTCTTCAAACATGTTTCAAAAGTGTCACCGGCTCTCGAATCAATTTTTCTCTGATGTTCCTATGAATGAAATTCCATACGCAGTGACTTTTTGAAGCGAATCATTTGAGTTTTTCTCACTATAGGTGTATTGAAATAATAGTGATATTTTTATAATCAAGGTTTTCACTTAAAACTCCGCACGCCAATATCTTGTCAACGAATAGAAATATTCAATTTCTATAAACAGTAGTCAATGGATGAGGTCTAGTAGATTTTTTTCAAAGTACAAAAATATCAACGCCTACTAAGAGCTGAGCGTCAAGACGCGTCGAAAATATAAATCGATTGCATTGACTTTGAAATTCCACGCACTCTGCTTTGTTATTTTCTCGCACTTATTTATTTCACTCAATTCTGAATCATACCGAATTATGGATATAGATTTCTCTTGATTGACCAAAAATACGATGATTTTTGCGAAAATGTCTTGATAGTAACTCCGGCAACCATTGTTACCGCAATTGTTTTACAAGCGACAGATGTTGTCATCAGAGTGTCAGAGATATACAAATATTCAAATTTCTTCGGTAAGAACAAATCTGACAATAATTATATAAAAATGGTTCAATCTAGTATTGATGCTTGGAGAATGCAGGACGAATTGTTTGGAATCAAGAAGAGTTTTCGCATAGTGTTAGAAGAGTCCCCGATGCAGAAATCTTCCCAAGTTATTTGCTCGTAAAACAATTTTGCGCTAACTGAATGGTTGCGAAGTAACTAATATTCATGAAATTCTTGTGAAAATCATGCGTAATATTTTTGTGAATCATGAAACTTTCACTATAATCGAGTGAGTAACAAAAAAGTTCATGAATAACAAGTACTATTGAGTGCGCGTGAATTCAAAGTCAATGCAATCCATTAAATATTCGACGTGTAGCGACGCTCATCTGTTAGTAGGCCTCAAGTTTTTTAAACTTCGAGAAAAATCTACTTGACCTCATCTATCGACTACTTCATGAAGAAATTGAATATTTCTATTCGTTTTCAAGATATTGGCGTGTGGAATTTTGACAGAAAAACCCTGTATAGAGACGAGGAGATTGAATTTCAAAAACACAGAGAAATGAATATGCCGCCTCCTCGATTAACCCACATCACCCATTAGTTATCTATGGTGCATCCGAAATATCTGGCAAACTAGAAATCGCTAGTTCTCTGAACATACTCCGACTATTTATGAAAGTAAATAATTTCCTTCGAATGCGAAAACTCCAGTGAACTTGCTCATCAAGCCAGGAAGGAATGCGGTGTTTAAAGCCATGCGGTTTCAGGGATGCTGTGTCACGGCCTTTGTCGTCCCTTGTTGCTACTAATTGCTGCGGGTTATTTCCGAATCCTCGAATGTGGAATCCCATTGAAATTGCCTTGAATAACTAGTGTGAATGACATGCAAGCGCTCGTGAGACGGATTCATATGCTACATCAGAAGCGGAGGAATATGGAATCCTGCGGATGAGATCATGAAGAAATTGCTTCTGCATCTAGTGCGACTGGTTTTGTGACCAAAAGAGAAAAACAGAGTACAAGTATCTCTGTTGTACAGAAAAACACCCTGCTTTTCACAACAATCATCAAGACTGAGCGATTCAGATGAACATTGAATACTTCCATAACAAGAAAACTTCATAGGAGCTGTTGGGTTTAGAGATCGACTAGTCAACATCAATATTATATTTTTGTTCTTCCATCATCTGTGGATAAAAAATGGCTCATTCAAATTGAAGACCAGAAGGAAAAGAGGAGGAATATAACAAAAAGTAAGTTTCGAGCAAAACGCATTCCAAAGTTCAAAACCTCCTTACTTTTCGGAAGTTGGAGGAAACTGAACTCAAACCACCTGGATCCATTTGATGAAGTATAATGAGCAATGAAGTTGAACCAATAGTGATGAAAATCATATTTGAATGGGAAAATCATCGAAAACCAAGAATAAGTCCAAAGGTTCAAGGAAAAAGTGGGGAATGTCCAAATAAATTGCCAAATAAGAGGATTGTTCACTCGCAAATATCTGCTCTGATAAATTTCTTCATCATTGCCTGACTACCTAATGAGCGTTGAGTTGTCATATGGTACCTATACATCTAGCATCATGGGTTTTGCCTTCCGTACGCTCCAAGAGATGGAAAAAAGGTGACCGTATCTCTTTTTTTCTCCTTTTGTTTGCCTGCGGATTCACTTCGACCTTTCGACAGTGTGAAAACAACCTATCAAAATCACAATGGAAGCTGTAATCAAGCAAGCACTAAGCTTGGCCGTTCTCCTTTCTTCACATTTTCGAAGTGGACATTCCGTGTTTCTTCCATGTGAACGTGATTTCGAACTAGCATATTAGCTGACTATCCTGCGTTATTGCTATATGGAATGGACTTCTGTACTCGAATATAGTGGTTAGGCTTTCAGATGAAGGTGTCAAATCAATTTCCACTATATTGTGACATTTCCCCTCCTACTCCTGTGGTCTTCACTTACGAAGTATGTATTCAAAGCACGTATCAATGTTGGGATAAAAATGACCCACTTTTTCAAATGAACATATGCCCTGAAATGCACCCTTCCGAGCTACAGCCACTGTACTTGGAATATTATCATGTAAAATTGTGACAATAATAACGAAACATATCAAATCTTCTGGATGGTTATTCCTTTGTTTTTTCAAGCACACTGTTTATTTTTCGATTCGAAAATCCTGTGAATCTATAGTTTCGAAGGAACTGAAAATTATTCTACACTCTGGCTGTAGTTTGATGAGAGTGCATTTTGTTGATTTGCATATTCTTCGCTGCCACTACTACCAGTTGAAATGTGGGGTAAGGCAACATCTGAATCCAGGATTTTACACAATGCCAATCGTGTTGAGATAGTTGATCAAGTGGCAATACTTTGTCAGAAGACTTACTACCAGTTCCAATTCTTTCCTGTTCAAATCCAAAGGGACATTGGTCTGTATTCGAGACAAATTTCCAATGTGGAGTCTGTACTGCCTCATTCCTGAAGCCTTCCTCCAGCTGTCCTGAAATAGTTTTATTATAATACCGTTCATACTGGCTTTGAACCAATCACTGTGCCCTTCACTTTCCATCTCGCCATCAGACCATAATCCGTCAAATTACCATGAGTGCCCAGAGACCCATAGAACACATATCTTAATTGTCGCTGACAGCCGCTGTAGGCTGTCTATGCACTTTGACACCAAGGAAAAAGTAATTCTGTAGGAAGGTGACATGACTTTCAACCTCACCATAGTCCATAGCGGTTGCCATCATATGGACCTGTTGTCGAATCCACCTCTGAAGTCCTTTTTTTTGTTGCAGAGGCTCTAGCCGAAATCCAAGGTTCCCCAGACCTGCACGTCCACGCCGGGTCCCAGCTGCGCCTGGTGTGCGCCCTGAGAGACTCCACCGAGCCGCCGGAGTACGTCTTCTGGTACCACGACCGGCGCATGATCAACTACGACCCAGGAGTGGCGGTGACAGAGGGAAGAAGCAGTAGCGTGCTGCAGGTGCGGGAGGCCGACAAGGGCCACAACGGGAACTACACGTGCAGCCCGTCGAACGCGGTGCCTGCTAGTATCAACGTGCACGTGCTGAATGCTACTGCAGGTGAGCGATGACTGTGTGCCCACCATCGAATAGGGGTTGCCCTACGTGACTACAGGAACCTATGCCTGAAATTTTGAGGTCCCCACTCTCGTCAAGGTAGCGGTAAGTGAGACCAATGCCCTTTGCGACGGCGACCCATCAAACGAAACAAAAGGAATCTTGTTGACATGGTTACCTTGGGTGATGAGGATAGCCCGATCAGGGTGCACATGCCCCTTGATGCCTCACCAATTGGGTTAGACTCCAGGGGAAATGAATTGTAATCTGTTCCCATCTAATATATATCTCTTTTTATGGATAATTTTCATGTCAACCTGACGAGATAGTAACTTCACCTCCCTTATTCTCAAATTTGAATTGTAACTTTTGTCAAGTCTCCTGTTATTTTCGAAAGCATAAAGTTGATAACATTTCACTAATTTTCAACAAAATTCAATTATTTTTCAAGAAATTTTCAGAAAATGTTTTCTCTAATGTGTTATTTTTCAAGAAATTTTCAGAAAATGTTTTCTCTAATGTCTTTTTTCAATATGACTGCATAGTCGAAAGCGCTCTGCCACGAAAAATTTGTATACATTATTCTGCACGAAATACAAGTTTTGTGAGTTTCTAGATTGCCTTCAAGCCTTCATATTTCTGTCTGAATGCAACAAAGTAGTACCTGTGAATACCATGACACAGAGCGATGGAAGGCAACGAGGGGTAGACAAGCTTACGATGAAAAAATCAACGGAATATCAACTGGCTCGAAACCAGCATTTGCAAAGACACCACAATAGGAATAATCATCGATGTCTTTTTTCAATATGACTGCATAGTCGAAAGCGCTCTGCCACGAAAAATTTGTATACATTATTCTGCACGAAATACAAGTTTTGTAAGTTTCTAGATTGCCTTCAAGCCTTCATATTTCTGTCTGAATGCAACAAAGAAGTACTTGTGAATACCATGACACAGAGCGATGGAAGGCAACGAGGGGTAGACAAGCTTACGATGAAAAAATCAACGGAATATCAACTGGCTCGAAACCAGCATTTGCAAAGACACCACAATAGGAATAATCATCGATAGGAGTAAACAGTTCCACCATATGTATTGAGGTTGCGTGAAAGGTCGAAGTGACAGTAACATGATGATATGTCAACATAATCAGCTCTGTCTGATGATATGGTGAAGTTGAACATGTCCCTGCTCATTGAAATTCGTATCAAGAAAAAGGAAACAGTATCTTTGAAATTATATTAAATCATAAAATTCTAGTTTCCTTGACATTGTTATGATATGTAGATATAGTAACTCATAATATTATATTCACGCATGAACCAAGACACATCCTCAGGCTAACTGAGAAAATTGATGATGCAGGAAGGAGCATTGAGACCTATAATGGAATGATACTCAAAAGTTATAACTGAAAAGTGTTATTGCCCACGTCCTCAGTATCTTGGTATGGAAGGCAACGATCTCAGTGATGATCGAACGCTTATGGATGATATCGTAAGTCATATTGACCTCAATGATGATAACCCTTCCTCTCTTTGGAAATATTCACCAGATAAACAAGAATTCAATTATCCGACTCATGCTTCATGTTACACTCGCTAAGAAGTTGCTACTGCTACATCATTATTCATGCCTCATCACCATAAAGAAATATTTTCATATATAAGGAAATGATAATTATGATGTTTGCACCCAAGACTCCACTCTGCGACTTATCTAGAATTATCTCTCTCCAAAATTCATGGGAACTTGACGCAGTCTGAATATAAATATTTCCCTCTAGCAACGGAATTGAGTGCCTAGACATTGGATCGTTCTAGTTTCCAGCTCATTGTAAATGATGTGCAGGCTGATGTGTGGAGAAACCCACTTATTTCTCGGTATATGGTAAATAATGGCTAGGGTTCGAGAGATAAGCTCTCGAGCAACTATTCAGGGTTCATTTAACCTTTCACTTACCCAAATAAACTGGCCAACAAATTGTACGTCGTCCTGCATAATAATTCACTCTTGATTTGGGAATAACTCAATCGATATCTACTCTGTTTTCATAACTAATGGTGTACAGTCGAAATGCGGATCACTCGGGTAAAAATGTTACTGTTAGCCAACACTACGCTTAGTTGAAAAGTTAATCGTCGAATTATCATCAGAAATTCAGTCTTTATCAGATTATTCATTGCTATATTTTTATTCCCAATAATTTCATATTCATAATTATTTTGAGATGATTCTTCACATGATTATCATTATTCCTGTTACAAACCTGACATTTCCAGCATTCATGCCCCCCTAGCTGTTGGAGTTGATTATCGAAGAAGTGACTGTCCTTTTTGTGCCAACTCGATGAGAAGTTCGATATTTGTGGCATCCAATGTTTTTCAAAAACGTATAGGTATCTTAGTGTGGATTTATGCAGCGTCATTTAACATGTATCATGTAACAGTTATCATTTTACAATTAACAATCATAAGTTGAATTCCATATTCTCCAATGACTGTGTTTATGCAGACATTCAACAATTATCATTCATCATGTAACATGTAGAATGTTGGCCAACTTTTAACTTCTTACATTAACTGAACCAGATTTTCCTATTGCGCGCAACGTTGTACGCAAATTATCTCGGATTGGTCCGCCCGGTAATGAAAGTAACCTAAAAATTTAATGTCATGCCGTCAAAAGCATCATCAGGCCAAGAAGCGCTTCTCCCTCTTCCATTTCAGGAAACAAATGTTTATATCTCTGGTAGTAGTCCATGCTCAAATTGGAGGTGATGAGATAACTAAGAGAACAAACTCAAAGTCTCACTCCAAGTAAATTTTAATAAAGTAATACGTGCCACATGTTTCGACTCCTAGGAGTCATCATCAGGCTAAAATACAAACAACTTATAAATGAAAGAAGTTCCATCACTATTGGAAAATGGGTGACATACCTTGCTAGGTAGGAGGAGAAAAGAAACTATTAAATTGATAACATATGGTTCATAAGTGTTTCAGGCCCCAAATAATTTCAAAAAACATTTTTGAATTTTGGTTCCTTGAACCCCCAGATGAACATTTTTCTCAAGATGCTTTTTTTTTGTATCAAAATTGAAATTGTTGGAGTTTCTCCTTGGAGAGGTGACTGACTTTTTTGTGCCAACTCTGTGAGAAGTTTGATATCAGTAGCATGGGATGTGAAATTACGAATGTCTTCAAGAACTTATAAGTATCTTATGTTCCTTTTCAACAGGAGTTACAAAATAACGTTCATCAGGAGCCGTCAAGTCCAAGCATTCGATAAAATGTTCCGATTAAACGTTAGTTCGAATAACGATGTTTCGAGACGTATATTCCACGTTCCATCCTTGTTAAACGAGTAACGAAATAGAATGAAGAAAACGACTATTCCACATTATGATGAATAATTCATGTTTCGACTTCAACAGATCGTAAAATAATGTCGTTCTTGGGCCTTTTTAACGTGAATAAAACTGTTGAAATCATGTACAAGATTCTCTGCTATATGAAACCACTGATGAGATATTTCGAATTAGAATTAAGAGTTAGACAGATTTCAAATTCGAAACTGAAATACTCAGTATCGAATTCTTTATAGGAAATCCATCATTTCTCATAGTATAGTGAGTGGAATAGTTAGTATCGTCAAATGAGTTTACTTCGGACAATTTTCACAGTTTTTTCGCTATAACTTTATCAAAAATCGTTTTTTCATCATCAAATTCTCACTCAACGAAGTACTTGTATCGCTGTATTGAATTATAAAATGAAACTTATGTTTTTGTTTCGGAGAATCTCAAATTTTTTTATTTGAAATGTGTCCGAAGTCACTAGACAAGGTGACGTCGGACATTTGTTGAAAACCGTGTGAAACCGATATTTAATCACTTCCCTATCGACTTCGGACACAATTCCCAATTTTTAAAGAAGTAAAAAACATAAAATTCACCATATTCTTGAAAGAAGCGTGTCCAAATTTTTTAGTATTGATGAGGGATGACTTCGGACGCTCGCAATGTAAAGAATGAAGAAGTGATATCTGCTCCCATTTAAACTAATTCGGACACAACAAAATTGAAGAGAACGAATGTTTCAAAAAGAAATGGAATGGAAAAGGAAATCAGATCTGCTCTTTGCATTGCATTTTTTTCTCAAGAAGCTCACTTGATAGTAATGATACACCTTTTCCACTTTTCTTCACATCATCTGTGGCTGCTCATTATTTTTCTTTGCTGATGTATAGTTCCTGGAGAAACGACCACCAGGAACTGTACTGTAGCTCCGACCTTTGTCCAAAATCACCAGAATAGAGGCTGTTATCTTAGATATCCACCCTGTTTAAAAATGGATATGTGATATAGAAGACCGAATACATGCTCAAACTATTCTTCGGACATGAGCCTCACGAAATATAATTGCTGATATTTTCTGGATTTTGCACGAAAACACTTACAGCAGTTATTTTTTCACTTCTCAAACAATGTGATGAATCTACGCTCATATAAATACAGACGTAAAATGAACAATTTCACCTTTCCTTACTAAAATCACTACGGATCGCAGGACCCGAGAAATAAATCACGTGTAGAGTCCAGTGTTCTCAAGACGAGGTTCCGGAATTTTTTGGGGAGTCCAGGAATCATTTGAGAAGTCTGGGAGTTCTTTGGGAAGTCTTGAAATTCTTTGGGAAGTCCGAGAATTCTTTGGGAATTCCGAGAATTCTTCGGGAATTCCGGGAATTCTCAGAAAGTCCGGGAATTCTTTGGATAGTCCTAGGAATTCCTTGGAGTCCCAGAGGAATTCCGGGAATTTTTTCGACAGGGGAAGTCTAGTTCACCCAAAATTGGCCCGTGATTTTCACCTTGGCAGGACCTATTCTATCAAGAATGAACACGCAACAAAGTTGAGTCGATAGTGATCTCCACTTCAGAGGTATTGTAGATTGAAAGGAGAAAATATCGATTGTCCAAAGTGACACTCACCGTCCAAGACACCTCATTTGTCGGTACTGAATAACACTGAAAATCGTATCCACGAAAGTTTAATGTATGTATATGTCCATTATTGATATTTGGCAGACAATGGACATAAATATATCCAAAACATTCACCAATTGATGTGATTTCCGTTTTTAATTGTCGTGGAGATGTTATTATATTATTGTCTCTTGTTCTAGAGGAGAAGCCTGCAGCCATGCAACATGCCAATTCGTCGTGTTCACCGACGAAAATTCATATAGTGAGTGGTGTTTTATTATCTGGACTATTACCTCTACTTCCTTGGACGTGAGTGTAGTTAGAATCTGGTGAGATTTTCCGAATAACATGTTTTATATGAGTGCGAGACTTCTCAGTTCATGTTCTTTTTCTGAAATAATAGTTATTTATACACCAAGGTAGTGATGAATATCAGTATTACCCAAGGACTGAGATATAAGGTCCAGGGGTCATAATATTCTCTACTACGAAGGTGTATATCAGTTTTTTTTTCACCACTAGCAATGAATTCCAATTATTATAATTCTGCGAAACTGAAATATGGAGGTATTGTCACTGTGAAAGCACTTCTTTCCAATTCAAGTTGAAGTCTACACCTTTTCCAATAGTGATTCAGTAAGCGTCAAATGCAATTCAGACAATATCATTTGTAATTCAGATTAGTTAATTGAAATTCAGAAAATATCAAATGTAATTCAGAATTGTCAATTGATATTCAGAATGCGTCATTTGTAATTCAGATTAATCAACTGAAATTCAGAAAGCGTCAGTTAGAATTCAGAGAGCGTCAATTGAAATTCAGAAAGCGTCATTTATGATTCAGAATGTTTCATTTGTAATTCAGAATGGGTCAATTGTAATTCAAACTATGTCATTTGTAATTCAGAATAGTTGATTGAAATTCAGAAAGCATCATTCGTAATTCAGATTAATCAATTGAATTTTAGAGAATTTCAATTTTAATTCAGATTAGTCAATGTACATCTCATTGGGGCAATTTCGGCAGCTGGAGTAGTAACTATGGAGAAAAGGAACGAATCTTTCAAGACTGAAACTGCAAATGCTTAGGTAGCATCTCTTCTACAACAATGACAAGAACTAGGAAACCAGCTTGCGGACTTGGTATAGTGTGTGACAATGATCCTTGTCATTCCCGACTGGAGAACGTTGTGAATGAAACGACTGCACACCTCTTGAGATTGGCTCCATATTCTCCAATGCTGAATCCTATTGAAACCATCTGGTCTAAAATTGAGACATACGTGTGAGTGAATCTTCGTTCTCCCCATGTTGCCGGCCCTGGTGTCTTTGAACAAAAACTTTTGTTCCTCGAAAGAATTATTGACCAGGCAAAGCAGAGGAGGAGGACTGTGCTCTAGCAGCACAGCATAACACGATTCGACGATTCACCATGCTGCTGCTTTTACTTTGGAAAATATGCCCGTAGGTCGCTGTGAATGATGGATACTTTTATTTTTACCTGCTATGTCTCAATTCAATCCAAATATTATTCGTTTTCATACATTCCTCGCTTATAGTTATTGTATTAGGAATGAGTTTGATAAAAACAAACTTGTTTTGTTGTATCCCACATAATATAATTACTGATTAGATTTCGAGGTGAAAAACAACTGCTGTCTGAATTCCAATTGACTAATCTGAATAACAATTGACGATATCTGAATTTCTATTTATGCTTTCTGAATTTCATTTGACGAATCTGAATCACAATTGAATTTTTCTGAATTTCACTTGACTAATCTGAATTTCAATTGGTTTTTTCTGAATTTCAAGTAACTTGTCTGAATTACAAATAACGTAGTCTGAATTACAATTGACGCATTCTGAATTACGAATGATGATATCTGAATTTCAATTGACGCATTCTAAATTTCAATTGAAAAATCTGAATTACAATTGATATTTTTTGAATTTCAGTTGACTAATCTAAATTACAATTGATATTTTCTGAATTTCAATTGACTAATCTGAATTACAACTGACGTTTTCTGAATTCCATTTGAGAAATCTGAATTACAATTCACGCTTTCTGAAATACATCTGGAAAAGGTGTAGTAGTAATGACCATGACAACATATTGATGAATACCTACTGGATTCGAGTGGTATTCTAGCCAAAATCCAAGCCAGACGTGGCTATGTCCTTATTGAATAGTGGTTCATAAAATGACGAAAACTACCTTGGTAGTGAAACCACACTTCACGCCTCAAGAAGGAGTAAATAATCTTAGGTTCGTTGGCTAGTGGTGAAAAAAAAAAATGAACCTACTCAAAATCAATAATATCGATCGTCAGTTGAATCCACAGTGTGATGTTATACTATGTGATTCGAATTCAAATCTCACGTATATCTTCAGAATAGGCATAGGAAATCTGTAAATTTTGTATATATAGCTGTGATAGGCTAGGAAAATTCTTATCAATTAATAATACAGGGTGTCCCAGAACTCAGTACCAAGATTCCAGGATCCTATTTTTAAGATCGAAATACAATTTTCATAGGTTTGAAATTTCAAGATTTCCTTCTTTTATTCTCTATAACTCTTTCAGTTTTCGAGATATTCAGATCAAATTCGGAGAATAGGTCAGGTTTCAAGGTTCACATCTAACAGTGTGTCAAGTGATATTGAAAATATACAGGAAGATATTTTTTGAGGGGTCATGACCTTTTTTTGCTGCAAAAACTTTCTTGTGGGTCGCCACTGGTATATTTTGAGACACGAAATGGGTTCTTCATATTGTTTGAATACTTTCTCGTCTTAATTAATTTTTACGCATTTGTGACCGTTACCAAGAAAGAAATCATTTTGTCAATTTTTTGAATTAAATTGAAATTTGTAAGTACTTGATGAGAAGAACCCGCATTATAACAATGAGAACGAGAATCGCTACTGATTCATTTTGTGATTCCCATCTCACACTTTCAAACATTAGGTAAAAAATGAGAATTTCAACGAACCTTATACATGGTGCTGATGGAAAATTAAAAAATTATGGATTCACAATTCTCTGTAGATCGGTAACAAAGCATTTGCGGAAACATATTTATAGGAAAACACAGTCCCATTTCCACCTGAAAAATGAGTCCTGGAAATCTCGATACTCAATTTCGAAACACCCTGTATATCTAAGACATTTCGATAAGGCCAAAACGTACTTCCACGTATTGTAAATTATTTTTCTGGAATATAAAATATAACTAACCTCACTATCATTTGAGTTTTTTTCCAAGATCTCTTCCTTTATCATAGGGATGTAGATATACCAGTTCATCCAGACATAATAGATAATGAACGATGTAGTATAAAGTAATCGATAGGTGAAAGTTGAGTTTTATGACCGTGTATACACCAAGGTAAGTTGTACCCACAGATGAACAATCTAAGATACCTTATGAACAGTAATTTTGGAAATGAGGGTAGCTTACATTGGTAATATAGGTACCATACTGAAGGCCGAATCATACTCGAGCATTTTTTAGAATTCCAGAACAATTTGATGTCGAGTGGTATTTGTGAACAAACTTTACAAGACTACATAATCAATATGGAAAGAAGGTATTCATTATGTTAGTGTTGAAAGTGCAATTATAACTGTATAAGTCCTGTGAACAAAATGAAAAAACTTTCAACACGAACATTATACGATATTTCTTTCTATGCATGAATACTACTTGAAGACCGCAAAAATAATATTAAGAGAAACAGAGGAATAATGAGTTCGTCGAAAAAGTATTGTATATGAACTCTCCCAGACACTCATTTATCAAAGACTCGCTCCGCTCTGCTGCGCTCGTTATTGAAATAATCGGTACTAGAAGGACGTTTATAACAATTGTTTCATGATACACTATTATTGTTTTCTGTTGCCGAAAACCTGTTTTCCGAACATATTCAGAGGAGGGATCTGCGATATAAAAATCTTCATCTCGTTGGTCTCATTATTCAATGAAGAAAACTATACATATTTCAGTTTTTCAATGATTTCAATTCCCATTTTATTTGAAATGCGGGATTCATTACCAACTATGTTGTAGATTGAAGGAATAACGTGTTCTAATTCGACCATTTGAAGATAATGAAAAATCGCACAAAAGTGGAAACGGGACCAGAAATCAGCGACCGGTAATAATTTTCCTATTTTCTTCTTGTATATTTCATATTTGTTGTGGAGAGCAGTCAATCAACAATTGTGCTACCGTGTGAAACATATAATATTTTCCCCAAGTTTTACGAAACCGAATTCGTGTACTTTTTTATTGAAAACTCCATCATTTGGTGTTCACCCAATGTCAGTGTCGATTTTGATTATCAATTCAATTCAAATTCCTTGGAACGTTGAATAGTAACAAACTTCTCCTGCCTAGGCAGAGAAAGTACACCTTCTCTGCCTGTTAAGTGTCAGCTAGAAAGCTACTTTCTATGCCGCTTGGATAAAAACCATATTTCACCGATGAACTTCAGATTGTCGCCACTAGCTCTGTTATTAGGATTTACACGGGTCGTTAAAATCAGTGAATAGGTACATGTAGATATTTCTTTGTTGGTTTTTATTCAAATTGCTTTTCGGCTGATTTATCACGTTAATTATCTTTGTTTGAGAATTTTATAGGGGGATCGCACATAAATCTCGAATATGAGACGACGCTGGCCAATAAATTTCGCGCTGGAAATTTTAATAGAGCATTATTATACGAGAGATAGACCGATAGAGCTCGGTATGAATCACTAGAATGGTCTACTGTTATTTTTTTCTGTGGTGTTTGTTATCTGCCTGGATAACTAATAACCATTAACTTTTCATCCTCTTTGGAAAGGGTATAGTGACATTCTTGCAAATTTTTTCGAGTTCACAGTTAAACTAACATGGTGTATATTATTCCATTTGGTATTAGTGAACTAGTCGATTAGTCCGAAATAGACAGTTCAGTTGAGATAAACAGCAAACCACCTATAGGAAATATAATAATAATAATAATAAACGTCTTTATTACTTCTGAATAGAAAATAATATATAAAGTATGGGTGGATAATAATTTTCAGAAGCAAAGGGCGAAGTTCAACTCAGTTTCTAGATGACTCCGTCCACTGAATTGCTCTACCACTTAACCCTCAAATACCTCTACAATTCAACATATAGGAACAACAAAGGAAGAAATCAGAAAAAGTGAAAAAATAGTACATATGGATGATAACATGATAATAACTGATACACGAATGAGAACATAATAGGAAGTCTGAATGTTGTAATTGATTTGAATCAAACAGATGTGAAAATATATTCGTTTTGAATTTATGAAACACTGCTGATTGCACTTGATGTGGGATATTATTGTAAATATGGCATATTTGATAACTGAAGCATCTTCGGAAAGGTCTGTTTTGAAAGGAGGAGGAGACAGTACTCCTCTGAACCTAATATTCACATTGTGAACGTCCGTACGGAAATAGTTATTTGTTTAACTAGGCAGCAAAGTAGTAGATTGACTGCCGTGGCTGAATTCATAGCCGAGCGTAGCGAGGCTAGGAATCCAGCTAAGGCAGTCAATCTACTTTGATGCCGAGTTGAACATATAATTTTTTCTCCGATTGTTCATAATGATATGGGAGAATATTGTATTTGCGAATTAATACAATTCCCACAATCTCTTTATTCTTCCTGTATAATGTTCAATTAAAATAAAATTTGATAGAAATCGCAGTTGTTGGTTTGACAATTCATGAAATTTCTGACAGTTGTGCGAAAAAATATCGGTATATTTAAATTATTATATAATGGACAGTGATAGCGCCCTGGAAGTATACTTACACCTCAATTAATAAGAGAGGTGGCAAGAAATATAGAGTTGAATTTGTTGCCGGAGAAGTCTCGGATGGAATATGAAGGAAATTATAAACGATTTATGGATTTTTAATTTTGCTGATACATATCAATCAGCAAAGTAACCACTTTGCTACCTAGGCAGCAAAGTACCCACTTTGCTGCCTAGGCAGGAAACGTAATACTTTGCTGATCGATATGTGTCAGCAAAATTAATATTTGCTGCCAATCGGAGGAAAACAATTTTTTTATGGAGATTGGAAGGTTTTTTACTGATGATAATTCTATGAAAGAGGTTAGCGGTCTGATGAAGTCTCCTGTTTTCCATAGTCAGCCAACCAGCATCTTTCATCTTATGAGAGATTCTCTGGCCTCTTCTTATTCCATACATCAATCTCAAGCATGAATTGTGGAGCTTCTGTATCTTATTTTTGTAAAGTTTCATCATCTGCGTAAAAGTGCACTTTACATCCATCCAGATTATTTATGAGATTTGAAGTGTAGATTGCAAATAAAATTGGTCCCAAAATTGACCCTTGTGGTACTCCCCGCTGAAGAGGAAGTAGAGATGAGAGCACCTCACCAATTGCAACTCTTTGAGTTCTATTATTGAGGTAATTTCTAATCAATATTATAGCTGCAGCTGACAGGCCAATGTAATTTAATATGGATATCAACAACTCATGATTTATAGTATCAAAGGCTCTGCTGAAGTCGAGTAGTACCAGAGTGGTACAATTTCCGTCATCTGTTGCTCTGACAATATCATCTACAACATGAAGCAGTGCTGTTGCACAACTGAACCCTTTTTTGAATCCAGATTGAACAGATGGTAGCACATTATATTTCTCAGTATGTTCCAGAAGTTGAAACACGATGGCCCTCTCCAATATTTTAGAAATAGCTGCAAGTATACTTGTAGACACTTTTTCTCAGACAGAAATTCATTATATATGTGATGTATTCTATAATGAATGGGCAACATAGTTTTATCAGAGAAATATTCAGATTATCATTCCCGGTTGCATTTGTTTTGATTTTACAGGTCGATTCATATACAGAAAAATCATTTACTTCTCTGAAAAAAAAAAAAGAATCAGCCAAGCAATTATTTTTATAGAATTCCACATCTTTATCAGAAATAACTTTATTCTCTTTGAGAGTACGCCACATCTTTTTTGGATTGTTTTGTTGAAACTGAAATATACTGTGAGTGTGTCTAGATTTCGATGCTTTCGCGCCATATCTCAGTTATATTTGGAGATATCTTCCATCAATCCTTAATTTTTTTGTGGAACGAACAATGCCACAAACAGAATTCTCACAGCCCCCCAAGTTCTTCTAGGCGAAATTCTCACTCTTTGAGCATGTCTCAATTGAGAAATGTTAACCCATTTATTCCCTGTCTACAAGAAATTGAATCGCACATTCATTTAATATTTTTTATGTATACGAATAACATCACCGAATCAGTACTTCTTACCGACTTCATCTTTAGACATCACAGATACATCATTGCAACGTCATAGAAATTATTTTCTTCAAAACTCCTTCATACATATTGACGGAAACTCGAGTTACCTTTTGCCTTCAGCCACAGTGATTCTAGCCTAGCAGATTATACTTGCTATTGGCTGAGGATAATTCGGGAGATCGATATGGAGCAAAACCACAATAATTGACGATTCGGGGACCTCACTCAGAGCAGAGAGTGATCATACCATATCATACCAATGAGACGAATATCCAATATCAATAGATCCAGGCGGATCCTCAGCCGGAAATTTTGCCATTCATCAAAGCAGAGGCGGTACGGAAACAGAGAGGCTAGGGGAAGGATAATAATTAGTCAACGTGTCTACAACTTCATAATATAATAAATCAGAGGCAGCCGTATGCGTAGCTGGGTAGTCGGTATGGAAATTAGTTGGGTGAGGTAATTTATGTCCTCGATAAAATAACTGAACAATTTGGAACACTTTCAAGGTTACCAGTTCAAAGCTTTAGTGTTTACTCATGTTGTAGGTTGGGAGTTCACAGTCGGGTAAAATGATTAATGAGAGGGAGCAGGTAGAAGCGTAGGTATTCTAATTACGATGGTTGGTCGGTCGTGGGTTCGAATCCCTAACTGCAGAAATTTTTCTGATGGCCCAAGAAAGTGTTTGTGATCACACATCATTCGATCCTTGCTCGCACAGGTCTCTTAGATACTTCTGAGTTTTGCTTGTAAGGGGACAACTGAATGACGGATAAAACAATATAGAGTATCTTTCGTGTAAAGTTCAACTTTAGCTTCTAGGAACTAAAATTTCACTTTAGCCCCTAGGATCCAAATATGTTGCCTAGCAACATACCTTTTTTTGTGTCAGTAATAGAAACGTCAATTTAAGAGCTAATTTTGGTATCAAAATGGACGACTTCTGTGTCGGTTGCAGAAAAACATTTTTTTTTATAATTCACCCAAATATTGATTTAATTCAAAAACTCGGGCATCTCTGCCACTTTCCCAATCAGCCAAAGTACGTCTTAAAGGCGTCTTTAAGACGTACATGTCGGGACATAAGTACGTCTTAAAGACGTACATATTACGCCCAACAGACGTCTTTAAGACGTCTTTAAAACGTACATTTTCCACTAATATGTACGTCTTTAAGACGTATTTTTTAGGTGTTTCTGGTCCATGACCTCAAATTGATCTTTCAAATTACGGAAAAATCACATAGTTGATTTTCACCTGTGCACTGAAGTTAGCAACAAGAGCAGACAAGAAAAAAAAAAGGGAAATAAACTACTTCATCAAACGGTAGACACAAGCGGTCACCCATTCAAGTACTAACCGCGCTCGTTGTTGCTTGACTTCGATGATTATACCATATCAACGACCATCGTTGATTGATATATTACGCTTACTATATCAATCAACGACCATATTCACTTCTTCTGTTACTCTGTTTGTTCTATATATCACATAACAAGCTTTTACTTAGTTTGACATCTCCTTGTGTCTGTTTGTAATCAAAACGTGCAAGTTAAATTTGACTCACTTTAAATCGTCCGATTGATTTGAAATTTGGCAAGTAAATATTATTCCGGTGACATTCCTTGTGATATTATTATTGAATGGAAAAAACAGAATGGCGGATCCAATATGGCGGACGATGTGGCATATTATGTTTTTCTGATTATGGTCTGATCTGATTCAAAATTGGCATCTGAAGAATTTCGGGATCAGAGATTATAATTCCTTTTGTCAAAAATGAAAATTCCAAGATGTCGGCTTCAAAATGGCGAACGAGTTTTGTGATTATAGTCCGATTTTATTCAAAATTGATTACTATGGGACTTTTAGGGTCGGAGAATATGATTTTTTCGTAAAAATTTGGGAATCTAACACGAAGGCTCTAAAATGTCGAACGAAAAAATTCAAAAACATCACTTATGTTGAAAATAAGAAAAAACTGAACAATTGAAAACAAAAAACGTGAAGAGATGACATTTTGTTTTTCTTCAAAAAATAACTTACATTATTGTTCTATAAGTCGAATTGACGTACTGGAATGTACGTCTTTAAGACGTCTTTTATACGACATGGGAGGAACGACGTGGATACGACCTAAAATGTACGTCTTAAAGACGTAAATTCGTGTTCGTCTTCAAGATGTACATGGATTTACATCTCAAAGACGTACTTTATACGTCCCTGGACGTAAATACGTAAGTAAGTCGTAAAATGTACGTCTTCAAGATGTCTGGTGCTGATTGGGTTAGCCCTACCCTGAGTGCGACTCATATCAATATCTCATCTTCATCAACGGTAACATTACAGTAACACAGTAGCTTCATTAGATGAAATATTATTACGATGAAAAAAAAGAAATTTCATCGTTTGTGAAGTTTTTACAGAATCATGTTTGTTCCGAAACGATTTGACGTTGTGGAATGCCCAAATCCTGAAATAGTGTTAGAGAAAATGTACCCACCCACACATATTATCAAATTCCTCTCCACTCGTTCCATCCCACATCACACATGAAAATTCCACTTCCAGTCCTCGAATTGGATGGAACAAACGAAAAACAAAGCAGATAGCGAATTAGCATTTTCCATCTTAAGTGACAATATCTCTGGGTCTTTTTCAGCAGAATTTGTGGCGGAAAGGGCTGAACGATGCAGATATAAAGAAAATTCCATCGGTCGGCACCTCATTCCGAGCATGTGGTGTTATAATACGATGAGGGTGCCTTAGAGATCGTTCCATTCCTTTTCTGTTCGGGAAATGGTGAGTAGGGTGATATTCTTTATTGGGAACGACTGCTCGTTGGAAACGAAATGAATTCGGGAATTTTTCATCGGGTGATTTGACGAGAAGGACTCTTCTCCCGAGTTTCAACATATTCTATACGTTGAATACGTATGAGACTATGTTTCATGGCTCACAAGAGTGCTTGTGAGGCGTCTCAGGGTGATAAGTTATTCTTGAAGTCCAAGAGCCGCCTGTGAAATTTCCACCGTCTTCTGATAACGAAATTGTTATAATTAATACTAAATATAACTGAATATAGATATTTAATATCAGATACAATTCTCAATAACAAAAGATCATTATATCAACAACGATCCCCATCGACACCACATCCTTCAATATATACATTATACATAATATTATACAAAGTGTATTCAATACTATAACATCTCCTTCTTTTGAGATTTGTCTAAAATAAATCAACAATCAGGTATATGGTAGCGATTCACACATAATCTTTGAGGTGAGCAGGTTTTCTAACCACTCTACTAGTTCTTCTATAACTAGCTCCTTCATCTGTACACTCCGTTCTCTCACCTTTCTCTTCATCTATATTCATTCCTCCTCTATCACTCCTTTCTTTCACCTCATTATTTTCACAACTAACAACTTCCTCATCATTCATAACCTCATCATACATAACCTCATCATTCACTGAATCACTAGAACAATATCCATAACTAGAGTCAAAAACTGGATCATAGTTAACGTTATAGTTTATATTATATTTTCCAACTTTCTTCAAAAATCGGCGATTTCTCATGAATATTTTATTATTTTCCATCAATTTGACAACATACGATCTTGACCTTGCATGGTCAATTTCAATGATTTCTGCTGGCTCCCATTCATTTTTGTTGAACTGAACCATCACAGAATCATTAACTTTCAAAACAGGCAAATCTGAAGCATTTCTATCATAATATAATTTCTGCTTATACTGTGAATTGATGTGAGTTATTCTGAATTCCTTGTGAACATTTCTTGGATAAAGTAAGTATTCGTTTGCTGGTATCTGACCTCTCTCAGTCTCCTACTGAACAGAAGTTGTGCTGAAGAATATTATTACTGATTGGAGTATTCCTATACTCTAACAGTGCCAAATGAATGTCTTTATTATCATAAATAGCTTTTTTCAATATTTTTCTTATAGTTTGAACATATCCTACCGACTGCGCCATGTTATAATGAATACTAAATATAACTGAATATAAATATTTAATATCAGATACAATTCTCAATAACAAAAGATCATTATATCAACAACGATCCCCATCGATACCACATCCTTCAATATATACATTATACATAATATTATACAAAGTGTATTCAATACTATAACAGAAATGATATACCCAGTAAAGTCAGTTTCATATAAAGAATTCTCCATAACTCAATTTTCTCAAATGAACCTCGATGTACTGTAAATTGAAGATATCAAACTCAAATGATCTTATTTCTCTTGAATTCACGCCAATGTTCTATTCAAAGGTCACTTTTACATAGGATTCTTACATTTTAACTATATGATGATATGGTAGATTTCCTCAATTCAAATTCATTAGAAATATCAGATATTATTTATTGCTCCCTAACTAGAGTTCGAGACACAATCAGACTGATGATGGAAACTAGAGATAAGACTTTTCGAAGGTTCAAGAGAACTAGAGAGCCGGCTCACTGGAGATTCTACAAAGAAATGCGAAATTACTTTAACGGCGCCAAAAAAGCATATATCAACTATGCCTTGGGTGAAAAAGAATAGTAAACAGCTATGGTTCAAACTGAAACAATCGAATTAGATATCAAGGACACAAAATGAAATAACTCATAGTCAATCATGATTTCACATTCCAAATGAAGTTCTCAAGATGCATTGAATTCCATCAACTCTATCAAGAGTAGTATAGCTGTGAAAGATCTTGTCTCTTCTCATCTGGTGAATCATATATCACCTTTATTATTAATATTGCCAAAGAACTGGCTCTTTTTCGAATTAATGGAAATGTGCAAGAGTATATTGTTACCTATTCCGAAGATGAATAAAGCTACACAATAATGCAACCAATAATCTTTCTACCTATTTCGTCAAAAATTCTTGAAAATGTATTGAAAAAGCAAATTACTAAATTTCTTTACGGTCTTAATTTATTCCTGGTTTTCAGAATGAATACAGAAAACAAAACAGCACAACCACTGCCTTGGCATGCATTACAAATGACATATACTCACTGCAATCGACCGAAAAAAACATTCATGCCTATAATATCACTAGATGATAGTAAAGCGTTTGTTATGGTGGGAATATCATGTAATGAGCTGAGGTATCTTGGTTTTACAGTATTGGCTGTAAAACTGACCGGAGACTATTTGAGTCATCGTACATAATACGTTTGCAATAAAGAAAGGAATCGCATCTCCTTCCAATTACTCGTAGCGTCCCACAAGGCTCCATACTTGGACTTCTATTATTCATAGTTCATATCTTTGATTTTCATTCTCATTCTACAAAGGTATTTGTATGCAGAAGATACACAGCTGTGCTTCAGTTTTGAGCATGACATATGGCGAGAATCTATGAAATAATGACCTATGATTTTCGGGCCTAAAGCTGAACGAGGTGAAATCCCACTCAATTGAACTCTTCAGATACAAGTAACGCCAATTCCCACTTTGAAACGAATGTAAAATGTTAGGTTTCATGTTGGATAAAGGCATGTGAATCAAATAACATTAATAATATTCGCAGAGTATCCTATCCCTAATAGCACACAACGTCCTTGGGACGTCCCATCCCGTACATATCATGCAATGTCCGAGCAAGGACGTCCACGGAATGTCCCAGCTGGTACGTCATTTCAAATGTCCTAGAAATAGCGTCCCTTAGACGTCCCACGTGGTACATATTGTAGAATGTCCATGCAAGGACGTCCTTGGCATGTCCCTGATGGGATATGATTTTAAACGTTTCTTTAGGGACATCGATCGGATGTCCCGGAGTAGTACATATGCTGGCATGACTTCAGATCTCATATAATGACCCTTTTAGACAACCATGAAATGTCCCTGATGGAACATTCCTCCAAATATCTCTGCACAGACGCCCTTGATATTTCCAGGATCGTATAACAATCGAAATGTCCCTTAGGGACATCTTTCGAATGTCCCTTAGGAATATCCGTCGGATGCCCCAATTGGTACATGAACTGTACTCTTCCAATGTCCTAGAAATAACGTCCTATGGACGTCCCAGTCGGTACTTTCAATAAGGACGTTCACATACACCTCGCCGACGAATGGTTGCTCGTAGGCTATAAGTACTCCTCTACTAATCAATCAGTTTTGCTATAACATGAACGACGCCAATTCTCCCTTTATTGAAATGTTTCCCATCAGTTGAGAAAGTGGTTACTATGTTGCCTTCTATTTCTTGATGTCGAACTCTCGCCATGCAAGTTTATAATCCTTGATTTCCGGCAAATAAATTTTCCACATCTTGTCAAGCTGTCTTCACGTGATCTATTTCCGGATCCTCCGCCTCAGGGCAAACCCTTGTTACAACTTTTAACTACCAAGTACAACTTAGTTGAGTCTGAGTTCGTATGGAGAAGATTCTGTTTAAAACAGCGAATAAGTTAGTTGAAAGTTTCGTTGCTTCTTAGTCCTCCGAAAATTGTAAATTAGAGATAAAAACAAGAGACGATGAATACGGATAGCTACGCCGAGTTCATTTACTTGACAATGGATAAAGACGATGAAGTGTCAGTAAACAAAGGCAACTTTCTCGGGTACCACTGCTCTTGAGGGTTATTGTCATTGTTAATGCTACTTTATTTACGAGACTGCCGGAGTATGATTGAAATAAAGAAGTTTTAATATTAACTAATTCATTGTAGCATTGAGTTGGAGAACTGAAGAAATCACTAATCCTTGAGGATTTTTGCTGAATAGTTGGTAAATGCATCAATTCATGAAGTTTTTCGTACTGCCATAGTTACTTCTTAAAGTTCCAGCAATGAACAGTATATTCAATAGAACGTCAGCAGTTCCAATTCATTCGAGATATCACGATGAATCTTTCTTTTTTGAGGGGGAAGCATATAGCCAGGAAGTAGTTGTTTTCTGTTGAATAAACCAAGAGAGAATTTATATTCCCTTATGTTCATGATTATATCTGATCTAATCTATCCATATTGTACCTTGACCATCAAACATTTCAATATTTTCCACAGTTGAATTCAAATCGCCGTTGATTCCGTTTCCATTCACGGTCATGTTCGAGTTTTTGTTGGAGTTCAATCAAATCAGGATATTTTCAATTGAAAATGAATGAATTGAATCATCAAATCGATTGATGATTCATTTCAAAATAAGATTGATTGAATATAAATTGGAGTAGTGTTATCAAAGGTGGAAGGTGATTCAATAATTCATTGGTGGTGTGTGTCATCATTTATGTGAACTAAATAAAATATTTGTTCAAACGTTGAACCTATAATGAATTAACGCTGATGAATACATTTTCAGCTTCCAATTGACATGACCTCAATTATTGACTGTTGAAGGATATAGTTTGCGACTTAGGAAATAATGTTCTCCCAGAGAACACAAAATAAATGATGCGCTCATCAACTGGATGTCAATTTGAAAACGAAATCTCAAGCTCTCGATAGAAATGATGGTATCGGTTCAAAAGTGCAGTTAGGCCCCTTCATCCTCTTCATTTCGTTCCAGGACTTCTTTGACGTTCCGAGATATACATCATATTTATTATACTTGATGATATAAGAAACAGACAAAGCAGCGTTTTGAAATACTCATTTTGGATTTCAAATATTATAGATATTTTGATTCTCGTAAATATTCATAATTGAACTAATTACCATGATTTAATTCTCATTTCCCATTTTCACCCATTGAATTACTACTTAACTCAGTCTAGTAGAGTTGATTTTCAAATCGATCAGGTGTGCATCAAAATTGAGACAATGATGAGTGTAGTTCGAGTGAAATTCAACTCTCATTTTGATTCTATGTGAGAACCTGTCACATGTCAAGTTCTCGGAAAACAAAAGGAATCTTCGAATTTGCAACAATTCACCTGTTCTATGAGAGAATCGAACGATTTTCGTACTGTATGCTACATTCGAAAGCTACATCCTTCCTGTTGATGATTCATTTGCTTCAAAATAATCATATTCATAGATATTAGTTTTGCACTTTTGCATCTTCTTGAATCGATCAGAAAAATTACGAAACATTTTCGAGATATTGACGATACGATAATGGATGCATCAGCAGCATACACAGCAGACGATTCTGTCGAATTTATCGGAAATATGGAAGATTCTATCTCTTTAGCGCTTGATTATTTCGCACAACAATCTTCGAATTATTATAAAATTTCATATGTATTTATAGATTTTCTATTTTCTCGAAGATTGGATGATTCCTATACTACTTCCTATAGGTACGATTTTTTCATGATGCTATATGAACTATTTTGAAATATCAATCGAATCATCTGTCACTATTATTTTTCCTCACATTCAGATGAGAATGGCTCCTCGCCAATCATTTTCCTGGATCATCATCAACATTTCAGTTCCTCTTTCATTGGTATATCTTCCAAGCAATTAACCGTTCCAATGAGAGTGAAATATTTTTTAGGAATCCACGCATCTGGAGTGTTTTATTGCTCAATTTTATTGGCCACAAAACTTTGATTGAGAGAGTGATCATATACAAGGCTTGCCTAATTTGAAAGACGTCCTGGAAGAGGGATGACAAATTTTTACGGAACAATCCCAATAACCATTTTCGGATGAAATACGCTTTGAAGTCAAAAATCATCCTGTAGCGATTATGCTTAATAGTTGGTAAACGAACCAGCTTATGCAGTGTTTGGTTGGTGTTGGTGTTGCTTTCCTCTAGAATGGTACAAAAGGTATTGTTCTAATCAATCAGTCAATTTTTCCGGAATCGGTGTGTAGTAACAAATGATATTGGTATTGATTTCGACTCCAAATTGATTTTCTCATCACACATTATCAAAACTGCATCGGTAGCGTAACAAATGCTATGCTTGATTCTCAGAAACTGCAAAGACTTCAAAAACGAAGATAGTTCCATTGCTCTCTTTACCTCATTATGTAAACCACATTCATCTGCTTGAATCAATTCATTGAAAATTCCTGGAATATATTGTAGATAAAATCGATGGAATTTATGCCGAACAAGACTTTGATAATAGCTTATTATTCAACAGATTCCTCCTGTTATGTCTCAGAAACTATATGACTGATTGTCCAGAGTTGTAATCTCAACTGAACTTCAATGTACCTCGTTTGAATAGTAGGAAATCATGTTTTTAGTTACCTACACCAAGAGCGAATAATAATATACTATTGGAATCAGATGTGTGAAAAAGCGGATTTATTCTCAACGCACTCATCGAATTGTTCAGAAAAGAGATGAAACCTATTCTTCTGAGTTTGTGGACGATGCTTTTCTGAAATATCAACAATTGTTCCTCCCTTGGCAGTCCCTGCGAAATTAACCCGTCGAGTTGAGGCTTCGCACCCCGTGGTCACTTTGGAGACCTGCAGATTATCTCTTTCGAAAGACTCGTTCATCCAACGAACAGCGAGGCTCTAGAACACATTGCCAAGAGAGGTATTTACCGAGGAATATATCCTCCAGAAATTCAAGAATAACATCAATTTCCACCTAATTATCTCTGGTTCTCATGATGTTTTCTGAACATAACAGGATATTCCTTCTCGTGGGAATCAGAACATGAGAAAAAACATGATATATTTTTCTCTATTCATACATGTTCCTCATTTCCACACTTTATCATGTTTCTTTCCATTTTTTGTTTCCTCTTCTTATATTGCATATATCATTAATATTATTCTTCACAATTAAACTTTCTACAATTATTACTGAATGATTCATCGTTACACTTCCAATTTTGTTTCATGTTCTCAGATTTTGGTTGTTGTTATTACAATTACATGTATACATTGTGAAAATCTGTCCTGTACCTGTTTGGACAATATGAAAGTTTTCGTTTTTTTTTCTAGAAACAAATTTCAACTGCCTATAGGCACGAGGAAGTAGACCTTTGCTGCTTGCACTGAAAAAAAAATTGAGTGGAATTTCACTCAAGGTCCACGAAATAATGTGTCAATTTCGGTCCACGTTCGATTGAGTTGAAATATCACCCTACTTGACTGTGTAAAATGGTAATTCATGAGCCGATTTGATCAAATTTGTTGTGAACATTCTCATTGATAGAAAAACTTGATGGAATATCTAGTTTCAGTAGAGAATTCACTCAAACATCTCAATTAGTAATTTCACTCACAACCATGCAGTCACTCAAATGAATTTTCTACAGTGTGTTTAGTGTCATATCGGAGCCACTGTCTATGCCGTTTGGAGAAGAACAATATTCCTTCTGTGTAACTTCGAGAAGAGAACTTATACCAATCTGATAGAGAAATGAGCATTTCCACAAGAACTTCTGTAAGCTGCTTCCATAATAATCAAAACTCAAATGAACATGCTCATCCCCACCATGTATCACTTCTACCTCTCTGTCAGCGTTTACCCCATTGTTCCTATTGTGCCCTTTTCTTTCTTCCACAGGAAAGGGTTTCCTATTCGTGTCAGTTTTCTAGCCAACATTCCTAGTTATTAATCACTCTAAAGAAAGCTCAAGGGACAGTCAAACAAAAAGTGGATTCATGGAGTTGAATAGGAGAAGTGCGCGCCGCTCGTATACACGTCTTCGTAATAATAGTATTTTTTTTTTTCGAGGAGCACTCATTTGCTGCGACACTCCTATACGGGTGTCCCGAAATTACTGAAAATGAATCAAGGGCTCTATGAACAAAATAGCGAAGAGAGTTCATATAAACATATAGGTACAGAAATGCCTCCCTAGAGGGGGGGGGCGTATTTTGAAAATATTCTCGAGACCCTCTGGTGATGAATCAACCAAATTTTGTACATGTACGTCATTTTCTCTATTCGATTTGAGAATTCAAATAATTTCACGAAATTTCGATAAAAAAATTTGGAAATCTCAATATATTCACTCCAAAATGGTACTCCTATTTAGTTTCGATAGCATCCACCATTTTCGAGCTGATTTAATTCTCAAATTCTGCTGCGTAATGAAAAAAGTGCTTTCTCCTTATAATAGGCTACAAAATTCTTCCAAAAATTATGCTTTGATGGAAAATACCCCGTTCTTCTACATTTACCTGTGACTTTTTATACAAAATATGGAAGGAATAATGAGAATAATAGATTCAAAAATGATGATGCATGGTAGGTAACCTATTAGAAAAACTGAGGAAGAAGTACTATTCTTATTACGCAGCAGACTTCCTGAACGATCTATCTCGATAATGGTGGGTGCTATCAAAACCATACCTTAGTACAATTTTCATGAAAAAATTATAGTTCAAAATTTTCTGGTCCAACTGCCAAAAATTGCATAAAATAGTCCCACCTACTCCCAACGCCTCTGATCAAAATTCTGGAAAATTCTCAGCATTTTCAGATAGGACATGAAAACTCAGGAACATGAACGGAATCTGATGCCATCACGAAGGGTTTCGAAAATGTTTACAAAAAACATCATATCCTTCAGATGATTATAACAGAGATGTATAGAAATTTAACTGGTGCGCTTGCTCCCTATTGAAGGTCGTTTGCAAGTTTCTTGATGGCGCCTACTCTGATAAAACTTTGATAAACATACTTGACGTGGGTAAATCTCACTAAGCTCATCCTGGTTACAATCCATATTTACAGGAAACATATTATCGACCGATAAATATTTGGACACGTATATGATTTGGATCAGGGCAGTGAACTAATTCCTGATCAGAGGATCGAAACGTCAATATGTCAAAAATATTCTTGAGCTGAAAAAATGGTTATTTCTGAGATTGGGGCCAAGTATTCATTAGGGACGTGTTCCGTAGTTTCTGAATTTTGTGTATAATACCTAATCCACCATAGTAAAGGAAAATATATGTTCTACAACAGTATTATTTCAGTGATTTGAAATATTAGCGTGAACTGGTGTGAATAAACTCTAAGGTGAGTACCAGTTACCATATCTGCCTATTATGATTTTCAATATTGGTCTATTTCAATAGTTGATACATTCTTTGTACTGGTTCTTCAAAGAGGATTTCATCAGATCATCAGATTTCATGCTTTAAATAGGTTCATGTCATGAAAGAAGTGAAGCTTATTAAAATCGGCTACAAAAAAGATTTCTTGCTTCTATTTCAAATTGGAATTTGGATGAAAATGTTGGGCGCAGTATTTATTCGACCACAGAACAATGATGGAAATAGATTCGTCCCTCACAGAACCAAAGTTTTGAACGATTTTCCGATTGAGGCGCCTCTATCGCAAATACCTGAACCCCATGCACGTCCAAAACTCGCTTGCAATTGTTCCATATCGAGAGTTAGTCTGACGAAACAATTGAAGAGTGAGCCCACCAGTTAAATTTCTATACATCTCTATAATAACCCTGTCAGGGGGTAATTCCTGGACCCTTTCTCATTCAAAATATTCCTACTATTTTCGTGAATGAAGATGACTATCATGGGGATCTAAGAAACCATAAGGGATAAGAATATGGTGGAATAGATGAAATGTTGCGCTTCAAGCCTAACAATGTGCCGTTTAGAACTGACGTTATTTGAGAGGATGTATGGAGAAAAACAAAAGACACCTCATGGATGATTAGGGATGGAGAAAATGCTGAGCACTGATTTGTTAAGAACGTCACAAGCATGCTTCATAGAAAGAGCTACGTAGAATCATAGTCATCACTGTGATCTCACAGGAGCATATCTTATTCAAAAAGATATAAGTTTGTTTTTTCATTTGATGCAGACATTCATCTTTTTTTTTTTTTCAAATTAATTTTCAGAGAACATTGTGAGAGCCAAGGGGAATAAGTTAGGAATTGGTGTTCTTCTTATATTTTCTGGAGGTTATATGCCTCGGGGAACACATCCCTTGGCAATATGTTCGAGAGCCTTGCTGTTCGTTGGATGAACGAGTCTTTGGAAAGAGATGTTCTGCAGGTGTCCAAAGTGACCACGAAGGGGTGCGAAGCCTCAACTCGACGGGTTAATCTCGCGGAAACTGCCAAGGAAAGATCAATTGTTGATATCTCAGAAGAGCCATGTGAATATCCATCAAATAGAGTCAGATCGCTAACTTTTCTACGGTGTTCCGAGGAAGTGAGTGATTGTGAGCGAGCCATCACCTACGAAACGAATTGCCCTTCTTTGGACAGAATCCAACAGTCTCAGGGTATGTTTGAGTGCTGCACTCCAAATATGGAAACAGTATTCCAGGACAGGTCGAATCTGTACCTTATAGATCATAAGCAGCTGACTGGAAGTGAAATAACTCCTGGATCGAAACAGGAAACCAAGTTTTTGGGATGCACTTTTAGCAATTGATCTCACATGATTTTCCCAAGGAAGGTTATTGCTGATAGTAATACCAAGCTTTCCTGACAAGGCACAGTGAGATCGGCTTTTCCAGAGAAAAGGCATGCTTGTGTTATGTTTGCATTGAAATCAACCATTCGAGAAAGTTGTCACTATGTTATATATCTGATGTGAGCAACTCTGTGATGAAACATGGAAGATTTGGAATGCAGCAGTGATAGAGCTGCTGCATAATCTGGTCAACTGGACTACTTCCATGCAGATGATGAAATGGAATGTTTATCTGAAGCAAGCCCATTAAGCGACTAACTGACAAGCTCGTAATTTCGAGAAGATTCCTCGAAAGGCCGCCATCCATGAAAGATAAACGGTCGCAAAAATAAGATAATCCAGTTCTAATTGAATCACAGTCGTCGGAATTCTGGATGGAAACGTTCATTGGGGCGTTCAATAATCGACAATAATGACATTTCGGACCAATGGTGCGATTTTGTCGTTCAAAGTTTAATTTTGCAATTAGACTATAATGGTTGGTGCTCTCAGCTTGTTCGACGAGTGCAGCCATCAGAATTAATGGACGGGCATTGAAGAATTCAAGTAACAAACCTCTCTGCTGTTGATGGCGAATAAAATTGGATGTTTGGAGGGGATTGGTTAGCAATTAGTTGCTGTTAAATGGTGCGGAAATAATTGTTTTTCTATCGATTGTTTCGTTCCTGTAGTATGAGAGATAGCAGACAAGAAAGACAACAACATTTCCATCGATGAAAATCTATCCTCCAGTCATTGGGTATCAACAAACCGATCATCTACCCGTGTTAATCATTCAGCTAAGCCATTTACTCGGAGGCGGGTGTATCAAGAGAGCGATGGTTTCATCATTTTAGTTGAAAAACTCATAATCACACGAGAACTTTGTTTTGATGAAGTAAACTTGACATTCAAATGTGAATGACGAGAAATTTTGTATGTTCATCAAGATATATAGGAAGCCATCTTGGTCAATGATCATCTGAAAGTTAGACCTCAAATAACAATAGATAATAATAATAATAATAATAATAATAATGATAATAATAATAATAATAATAATGTTTATCAACCAAGAAAAAGAGTTCGACAGCAACAAATCCCAAGTAGCACACATATATTGGGACAATATCGGTGCAATATTACGAAAATATCGGCAGAATATTGTGAAAGTAATATTGGCGAGAAAAAAAACTTTGAACATTCGGCGATATTGGTACAATATCAGTTTCCAAATGTGGGTAGAATATTCTCATATCAATATTGGTTGAATATTCGTGGAGTTATATTGGTCACAAAATGTTATATCAATATTGGCGAGAAATTAATAGTGAACATTCGGCAATATTGGTGCAATATTTTATTATTTGGAAATATCAGTGCATCATTGAAAAACATCCTGAAGCTATGTTGTCTCAAAAACATTGGTAGAATATTGTCATACCAATATTGCTGGAAAATTATAGTGATATACTGGTGCAATATTGGTTGGAAATATTGGTACATTATTGAAAATCATTATGTAGCTATGTTGTCCTCGATATATTGGTGGAATATTTCCATATCAATATTCGCGAGTTATTCGTATTAGGAATAATCACAAAGGATAGCCCAGCCGAAGTGCAATGGGAGGGCCTTGCCTTGGGGAAGCCGCCTTATTGATCACGGTTAACTCCTACTCCAGGTAATAATGCTTTACAATCGTCTAGAGCCAATATTTATATTCTCTCGTCTGATCGGCAATGGGAGTACGTTACGAATCATTTATAGCTGACAATCCATATTCAGCTCAGGTTGAACCAATATTCCACCAATATTATCATTTCAATATTGAATGTCCAATATACTCTCATATTGGACCTATATTATGTTTCACATGTACGATATATCTATATCGGTCCAATATGAAATCGGGTTCCAGCCAATATGATGTGCTACCTGGGATAGGTGGGTACATTGATCAGATATTATATTAACGTAGTGATCTATCACTGGGGTGAAGTGAGTACTGTCCCCTGTATAATGATCAAACCATCAGCTATCGACAGAAACTGATATTCAGGTTAAGATATCGGAACATGAATCTACGACCCGACCAAAATTTCACAAAAATCGGACAAGGATTAAAAAAGTTACAGGATGAAAAATTCGGGCAAATTTTTTGGTGGCCAGTTTTTTTTGTTGGTTAGTTTATAATCAAGAATTGGAAAATTCAGTGATATACAATCTGTGCGAGAATCTGTGTTATTAGAAATATCAGGAATGATGCTATTTTTTGGTATAGTGAATTAGTGAAAAGTGAAATTTACTGGAATATAAAGTGTTCCATTTTCCGTATACGTCTGAATAAGTACCATCGACCGCGTGAGACACCCTTAGACAATCCCCTTATTCTGATCTGATCGATTTTAAGAACGTCAAACTTCTCCATGTCAACTAGTTTATCTAACTCAGCTGGCAAGAGACTAATTCGATAAAGGTTTAGGTCACTGTTCGTTGCAGAGAGAAAGAACTGATTTTATGGTCTCCCAAACTTGATAAAGTCCGAGGAAAATTTTGGTTTCAGAGGTATGAAAACAATTGAATGTCTTTCTATAACGCCTACGTAGTAGATTCGTTCCCTTTTTTGCTAACAAGAAAGAGTGCTATTTGATACGGGTTTTATGAATCGGAGACGAGATCAAAGAAACTTGCGAGGGTGCAAACAAAATAACCAAATCAATAACATCAGTTCAATGGAAGAGTGTAGGTGATAATATTCTTCTAATATAATGTTGGAAAAATAACTTGGTCGTAGGATGAGATTGTTTACCTCAGCACATTTGAGAATGAAGTCAACATTATTTACAAAACAGTATAGCTATATTAACTGAGTAAAGAAAGTGATACACTTGAAAGAATTAGTGGGATCTCATGCAAGGTCAACTCAATAGTGTCAAAATTCTCGATCAATCATGTTTGAAGCCAGAATGTCAGAGTGCTCAACTCTCGCGAGACGCTCGTTTGGAACAACAGCGACATTAAAGCAAGATAGATTATGTCAATCGATGGATATTCCATAGAAAAAGAGTATCACGAGTTGTATTCGTATGACTATTCTATGATTGAGACAATAAACGTGTGTCTCGCAAGAGTTGTGCACACTGCATTTGTCATTCTGGCTTTCAAAATGAATGACTTTTCGAAAGTAAAAGTTTTCATGACTGAAAAACAAGGTTGGTTGGTCACGTGTGAGTCAATTCGTCTTTTGTATTGGTAGAGCAAGTCCGATAAGTTTTAGTTAACAAAAAATTTCAACAAGGGTTGAAAAGCCATACGAATACAACTCGCGTGATACTATTTCTCATGGATATCTCCATGAGCAATAGTAGACAATTTCCACATTTTCATTCACCCCAAATATATGCGAACTACATCGTATGTCTCGTGATAATGCAAAGGTCTAATGTCCAAGCTGAAGATTCGACATACTATATAGTCCGAGAAACTTTCGATTTCATCTAATCCGGTAATATGCTATAGCTTATAAATCATGAATCACCCTGTATACAATCCTGATAATAGGAATCATCATAACCTCAGCTGTTTCTTTCCACACCCTATCCCGAGAAAAATTGAAATATAGGTACGAATACGATATGGGAAAACTTGAATACGCCGTCTTGTGTGAAATGGAAATGAATATAAAGTGAAAATTCAAGAGCTATCGATCAAGAAAAGTGACGTGTCGAGTATATGTCTTTGTTAACGAAGAAATGAGACTCAACATCAAGACGGTAGGTGTTTGTGTGAACCTCCAGGGAGTAATGATCTATTGAGTAAGTGGTAAAGACACTCGAAAAATCCCTGAAATATGGTTCGTAGGAAGTTGTTTGGCTTCAAAATAGATTAATCAGATGATGTTTCATGATTGATGTGTTCGAATCTCCTCACAGTTGATGGAATGGCTCTGAACTATCACTGGATCTGCAAAGCATTACGTGCTCACGGTTTTTTGTATCCTTCCGCTATGCGTCGGGATAAAACACAACCTCGAGCTGAAATCTACAACCTTTTTTCCTTGTATATTGAATAACTGAATATTGAATGTACTGTTCGAGTTTGTTGTAAAAGGCATGACTTCGAATGAAGCTCAAATAAATAAATAAGATTCTGTATAAAGTTAACAACTCTCCGGATGGTCTAGAAAATGTAATTGTTATACATTGAGCTCTGATAGCAAAAATTCTTGATTCTCATCATGTTGAACCGTTACCACCGACCTCGGAATTGTGGAAACATTGTAGTTTTACTGATATTTGACACACAACAGAAACTAACAAAAATGTTTGGTCTTCCTTCCTTTCAACTAACACAGTTTCTCGAGAACCGAGATACTGCAACCTCGCTATCCAAATATACCAGAAATGTAGTGGAAGGGTCATAATTCATGAAACATCTTGTGAAAATTGAAGGAGTAATTATGTACCTATATTCACTTACAAAAATCATCTAGGTCATCTGAACAAAGTGTTATGTTGTGCAACTCCAGATTACTCAGATTTCATCAAAATGGTGAAAAAAAACTAATTTCACAAGATATAGATGAACACCAAATCTAGGAGACCACCTACCTCAACTTGATGTAATAAGTATATTGTACTTATATTGTCCTTATGAAAATGAGTACACTTAATGTGGATACAAATCACACACATATAGGATCATGGCAATTCGTTATTATCGTTGCAGTGGAGCACCATTCATGAAGAAGGTACCTGTGAGAGTTTTGCAGGTTTTCAATATATCTGTGGTGCTATAAAAAATCCTCCAAGATGCTAAAAGTGATCTTGCTGAGGTTGGGCCATTGATAATATCTACTATGAATCCACAGTAACCTCAGGAGCTGTTCTGAAGGATAATTCCAAATTAACAAACATTATTCTACACATGACAGAATTGGAATTTTTGTGAGTTGAAACTTCTGTTAGTTGAAATTTTTCTTTTTTCATATTGGCTTAGAAAGGGCTCCCCTGGGGCTGCAGCTATAAGCATGTTGTGGTCATATGGAATATCTCCTGCCTCTACCTCCCTTGCAGAGAGGGTTTATAAACGCCGAGTTGATACTCTCTCCTCGTAAGGGTACCTGCCGTGTTTTCATAGAGACATAAAGGTGAATATCTGTCTATCTGTTTGCTTGGGAATGTATCTGGAAAGGAAATCAATATATCGCCCTCCGTACGAATATAAGGATCTGAATTCTGAAAAGTATACTCTGGTCAGTTCTCTTTGCAGATCTTCTATTTGGTTCGTCTTGACTGCATGGTTTTCTCCGATTTTTTTACATGTATCAAACACTTTGCTTTTTGGATCTGCAAATAAACATCACATATCAAAATATCCATGGAAATTAAAAGTGATTGTCACGAGAGGTGGAACATGGATGTCGAATCTGAAACATCCCTGAATAATATTTTCAACAAGCGTAACTGATGGATTGTTACATATTCGCTCTCCTTCCGAATAGTGATTTTTCCAGTAGACATCTGCTACATTTTCGGGTTATAATAAGGACCATAAATGCCAAACAGTGTGCTGCTCGGATCTGAAACTAAGCATCAATTTGATATTTGAATCGTGAGACGTACATAGCGAATATAAATCTATAAAGTCTGAATATTCTTCTCAACATTCGGAACTGGAATGCGATATATTTTTATGATTATTCATCAATTCATCAACTCTCTCAATACAGACGAAGTAGGCAGATAAACAACGATTTTCTCTGCAATGAAAAACACTGTATATACCTAACCCACCATGCGCCGACCTCCTTTGCAGAGAGGGTTTATAAACGCCGAGTTGATACTCTCCCCTCGTAAGGGTACCTGTCGTGTTTCCATAGAGACATAAAGGTGAATATCTGTCTATCTGTTTGCTTGAGAATGTATCTGGGAACGAATTCAATATATCGCCTTCCGTACGAATATAACGATGAGAATTCGGAAAACTATACTCTGGTCAGTTCTCTTTGCGGATTTTTTATTCGGCCCGCCTTGACTGGATGGTTTTCCCCAATTTATTGACAAGTATCAAACACTTCGCTTTTCGGATCTGCAACTGAACATCACATATTATCAGAAAGTCCATGAGAATTGAAACTGATGTTGAATCTGAAATATACCTGAATAATAGTTCCAACAACCGTAACTGGATCGCTACATAGTCGCTCTCATTCCGAAAAGTGGTTTTCCCAGTAATCATCTTCCACATTTTCAATTTTATGGGTTGAAATAAGGAACATGAATGCCAAAAAATGTGCTGCTCGGACCTAAAACTAAGCAACAATTTGAAATTCGAATCGTGACACATATAATATAAATATACGAATGAATTTCAAAGAATTATGAATTGTCATTCGAAAATTCTGGAAAAATGGTGATAATCAAAGTGCTCGCATCATGCTGCAGACTACAGCTTTTTGTAAAATGCATATCCTCCCAAAATATATGAATATTTGTAATAACTCACTGAAAAAAACCTTAACAATGGGAGAGAACAGCTTCTTCATTCACTAGATTCGTTATCATGCGTATAGCAGATACTGCTGCTCATAATTATTTGCACATATAATTTATTTCAGATTCGAAGAAAATTCCTGAAAATCGCAATTCAGAGTTCTCTGAAAAGTTCAATGAATGTGAGAAAATAAACCATTCCAAAAATGTCATTCAAAAGTGAACAATCAAACCGGAAAAAATAGTCGAGATGACCAAAATATTTCACTCACAAGTTGTATGAGTTTTTTTTACTCTAAAAACGTCGAAAATATTGTTTCAGAGTAGTATTATGCTCAGCAAAAAACTTTGCTGAACTGGGTTAAAAGGCCTCGATTATTGTTGAACATTCAGAAATAAACGATTTTTTGAATGTTTGCTTGATTGAGGACCATGGAGTGTATATACAAAAATCTCAAATAGCATAACCGGGTCTACAACAATGATTGAGGGTCACGTGACCATTTTTGAAACGGCGTCTCTTTTTCAATCATGTGAAAGAGATACGAATGTTTTCTTGGTTGCATAGTAATCTATCACGTGGTTTTTAATCATTGTTGAAGACCCTTTAAGTACAATGCGCGATGTATATCGTTCTACTTCGCCCACGGTGGTGTCATGGTGACGTAGAAACCTTGTCATTTCTTGATGTTTGTAGAAGACATATGATTGACATATCTTTCTGCGAAAACATCATGAATTATATATGTTACTTCTTGTCGCAGCTTTGATAAATCGTTTATAGATGAAGCAGAAAGAGGAGAGGTCGGAGGGTAGATCCTTGCGGAACTCCTTGTTTCATAATGAGTCTGTCACTTTCACATTCGCTAACAAAAGCAATGTTGTTTCTTTGCTCGAAAGAATTTATATAAATCAATTGTCGAATGAAACTCCAATAATGTAACTTATCATTGTCAACATCTGTCTTTCAGAAGTCTAGACCTCTGCCGTGGTTTCTAAACCTCAGCCAGACATTATTCACTGTTGCTGAATTAGAAAATAGTTACGCTGCCGGGAAGTTGGGATAACTTCCAGGTATTTCGCGTCGTTTTTCTCGAGTGAATGGAATTTATGTGCTCCACCCGGCATAGAGTACGTGATGTAAATTGCTTTAAGAGAGGGTTGATGCTAAATAGATTCCTCCAAGTAGGTCGGGGCTCATTTTTATCTGACTACAAAACCATCGATCTGCTGGCTCTACAAATTTCAATCGAGTAACTGAATATTTTGAGCTGAATCGACTCCATGATGATAATATCAATAAATGAGAATGTGCAAAAATTCCTATGAATCCTATGGTAAAGTTTGATAATAGGTAGCGTCAGATGACCGACCCTGGATGTTGAACTTTGAAACACGTGCTCACATTTTTCATTTGTTTACGAAGGCTTGAAATGGGTCTTCACAATTATTCTGGCATACGAATCGTGTTTTTGTGATATATAGTCATTCAAGCATGTCATCACATTGTGCTGTTGTACAATGCACAAAATATTAAGCGAGAGACGGAGTAATGAGATTATCCAGGTTGGTGAATTATAATCTAATAAAAGTGATTCAGTAACCCACATAGTTTTCATTTTGGAATTCTGTAATTTCTTATTGGGATTATTTCTACAATAGATGAAGGCAAGAAGCTTGGATTGGTGCAACCAAACGGAAGGAATGATCTGACATGCTGACGGAATATAGTAATGTGTGTATACAGACATTTTCACTCAATCAGCATCATCAGCCTTCATTTCGAAAGTGGCAGATGGAGTACAAATGAGTAATTACTTAATTCCACTATGCAAACTATTGGGGGGAACTGGAGGATATTCTCAGCACTGATTGTGAATTTATCTTCGTTCAATAGATGAGAGTGAGAATGATAACGATAAACGCACTGATTCCAGAAATACTCCACAGGTTCTATCGAATAAAGAAATATCAAATCAATTTCTGAAATCATTTCATTCAGCACGATAGATATTATTTGTTGAATTCATATCTCGCTTCCATTTCCGATATGCAGTCTCAGCTAGGCGAGTTCATTCCCTGCGGGCATTGTACTTGCTTGCTGATACTGCATTGATCATCAATAATTATATTCAGCCTGAGGAGTAGGGAAATCAATCAGAGGGACAGTCGTACTTGCCGAGCCCAACGATGAGGTCGTGGTTTGACATTTTTCTACCCTGGTGAGTAAACCTTGTGTCAGATAGTATTCCTTTCATATTTTGTTCATACTTTGTGGTCATTCTAGTATTTTTCCTTCAGTTCATTCAATTCAAATAAACTGTTTTACATTTCACGTAATTCCCTCGTTATTTCCAAGTCATGAATGCATAAAACTACCCCTAAAGCTACGCCCTAGACCGAGCACTAGTCACAGGTGTGACAATATCACGATATAAAATGGTATGAAATGATACAACTCTGTAGTTTCAATATTTGATTCAGTATAGCATAGTACTATACTATCTCGAAGTGGTATATCATTCGATGAAAGTAGTGACTGGTCCTTATATATTTTACTTAACGCTTGGCATTCACTACCTACTATTTTTTTCAGTGTAGAAGACGAGACTTGCAGGATAATGTACTGTTTGAACTAATATTCTGAATTGTTGTGATTTTCAACAGTCGAACGCCCTATGAATTTTCATTTCAATATAACTCCTATACCGTTTCTGTTCACGTGACATCATTTTGGGTCAATATTGACCATCGATCAATGATATTCATACTCAGCTTGTCTTATATTGTTTCATTATTGTCGAAACAGAATGGAAGAGAACTTGGGGTTAATTACTTGTTGATGACTGTTATTGCCCCAATCAGTACATTTCATTGCCATCATACATGAGTGAAAAGCAAACGCTGTTGGCCAATTCATCAAACATCGGCAACCTTTGTTGGATACATGATAATTTGAGGTTGAATTGAGTACTATATGATGATACGTGGATGACAACGATGATGGGTCATTATGGAAATCAATTTGTAAACTATACAGGGATAGTTATCTCAGAACAGGATATTGACGAAGTATGGAAGTTGCGTTATATTTCCCATTAACCAATAAAATCCTCATGTGACTTTAGGTGAGAAATACGATTTTTTGGAAGAGCATATTCAGATTCAGACCTACCCAAGTCTGTACCGACACTTTCATTTGATCACAGACATCTCGAGACTTCAAAAGAAAGAATGTTATTCGATGCCTATTAAGTTGACGCCGTCCTAATTAATCAGACTTCTGAAGTACGCAGTGAAACAGCGCAGGGAAAAATTTCAACAGAATATTTTAGGTGTAATGAATGAAATGTGCTCTACAGGAAGTGTTTGAGATATTAGGAGCGTTAGGGAGCTTTTCATAAAGGTCTTCGGCTGACTCACTTCCATAACATGCAAAACAGATAGTAATGATGTTGTGAAAATATAATCAACCCTGATTTTCCATTTCCTGTTTATCAAACATACGCAACATACCAACTTGAAGACGGAGGCTATTTACAGGGCTACAGATAGAGTTGCTTTATCATCAGGTACGTATAAACACATATGATATATCAAAACTATATACATAGACTGATTCCTATTCATTTTTACATCCTCACATGATCTGATTTCTCAATTACCTCTTCCAGGTGTAATTCTCCAACTTGATGCATAGAACTCAACAGAGTATCTATAATTCATACATTTCCGATAGAAGTCTTAGATAGCTCAACATGAAGTAGAAAATGAGGAGGAAAGAAATGCTCGAAGCAATCACATAGTCTATCTTCACCCAAATATGGAGATGAAAATCATTAGTACTATTTTTACTTGAAGGTGCCACTGCCGAGCGTCGAAATCTTCTTGGATATGAAGAAACCAGTTTTTATTGACTGAAGGACCCCAATGCCCTGATGAGAATGCGTGTAGCTGTAGGTCCCTCTTTTCCAATAACCCTGTACGAGCTGAAACGTACAATGTCTGTTGAACACCCAAAGAATGAAAAAATATTGATGAGACGGATGTTATTAAGCATAGCTCCCCGTCTATTTAGAAAGGAGGTAGATAACTTGAATTCAATGAACGAAATATCAGATACATTTAACAATAATTGTATGAGCAGCCTGATCAATCTATTCATTCCTTTATATATCATTCGAAAACAAATAATGGTTTCCTGCCCTCTTACCTACTACATTTACTGATTCAATTTTGTACCAAGACCTGAATTCCAAAGTCGTGGAAGGTATATACCTACTATTTAATAGAATAGTCTCGTAGTTTGCTGAATAATTCTATCTTCAATATTCAAGATGCTTTCCCATTTGAACTTCATCAATACTGATGCAAAGCACACTTTTCATGCCGTCATTTTGTAGTTCATGAAGGTATATCAGGAATATACTCGAGGGTTGTGCAGTATCCTTCAGGTTCTGAAAAGATGTGCCATTTCCATTCAGATGGCGCCCAGTCGCCATTTTGAGATTATTTTCATCTGTCAATTACACTCCAAAGTATTGTCTCAATTTATCAATTCCATTCTCCCAAGTTTGAATTCTTCAGTCATTCAAAAATGAAGAGGAAGGAGGAGGAAGGGGGGTTTGAAGAAAAGCACAGAGGTATATGAAGAATTGAATTCGATCTGAATCAGATGAAGTATTTTCCTGTCTTATCGTTTCTTTAGTACTCATATGTACAACATTGATTTATTATTTTGTATGAAATTAATTTGATCAGAGCGTGCCGAAATATTATGCAAATTATAAGTTTATGTGATCAACTGAAGATTATTGATAATATAGGTAATTATTATGATGAATAAGTGTCCGTAGATCATGAGATCTTTAGGAGAATCAGTTTATGTAGATCTGCTTATAAAATTCAGTTGAACTAGCAAACCTGCAGCGAACGACAAGTGTTTGCGGACGAAAAGTTAGTGTTTGCGGACGAAAAGTACTTACCTTCGGAAATAGTCACTTTTTCGTTAGGAAATTTTATAGAACATAGAAATGTTATTGTTTGTAGAGGTCGACAAAAAAATATTTATTGAGGTAATTAGATCGAACAAAAGGTTGGTTCGTCTTCTGATACAATCATTGAGAACCCACTTGTAGGAAGGTCAAAGTATGAATGAAATCACTACAGAATCTCGAATATTTTGTGCATTGAGGTTTTATGCGACTTGATCATTCCAGAAAAATAATACTTTATGTCGTCTCTCAGGAGTTCACTTGTTGAGCCCCAAAGAATTTTCTTGGCTCAGCCTGATTCACAGTTTTTAATTGACTTCACGACCATTAGACTCTGAAAATCATCCTGTGGCCGTGGCCATTTTCTGTGCTGTTCTG
The DNA here is from genome assembly GCA_918026855.4 of Phaedon cochleariae. Lineage (NCBI taxonomy): Eukaryota > Metazoa > Arthropoda > Insecta > Coleoptera > Chrysomelidae > Phaedon > Phaedon cochleariae. Next base: position 70,646,248 of record OU896707.1, on the reverse strand, counting down.
AAAATGCTATTAACATTTTCGAGTCGGCATCTCTGAGTTTGAAGGACATCGAAAATGAATTTTACACACTTTCAAAGCTATGCTTTCACACACACAAGATGATCTAACCTCAATTTGATATAAAGACTCCTCTTGAGCTATCGAGGAATCGAGTTGAGTTTACACGATTCATTCGAGAAAGAGAATACCATGGTGGAAATATAATATGGTGTGCTTGAATTACTCTCTGCGCATGACCTTATTGCGAGTCTATACTCGCATCAAAATGATCACGGCAACTCGAACGAATTGATAACTGTGAGCAATTGTTTTACTCGCAGTGACGTATACGGAGAGGCGTTGTAGCACACCATATAATTCCATCACCATGCAGAACACCAAATATCGAATCAAGATGGCCGATTCGACTGTATTCGTGGAATAGAATCTCCCTGCAAGATCGCAGAAGCATGAAATAGTTATTGGAAATAACTATAGCGCAAAATTAAATGAACAGGTGTAATATTACAAACAATACTTACAATTGATTCTGACTATGAATGACGCCGCTCTGGTAGCCAGATAACACATCGCGGAAAGTTTGAGACGCCATCTTCGAATGGTAGCAACCTGCCAGTGTGACTATATATGAGCGATATGGATAATTTCAACTTGCATTTTTAGTGCTGTGGCCTTATTAGCCGACAGGCCTCATTACCCGCATCTACCTTACGGAAAAACAACCTTGTTTATAATTCTGCGGAAATATAATATTCAATCTTGTATGGGATAATCATTTGAGATCGTAGAAGAAAGTGTGAAGAAATACTCGTCACTAGTAGCGGTGAAATATCAATAAATCAATCATAATATTCTATTGGAATCGTACAATTTCATTCCAATTATGAACAAAAACAATGATACATTCCCATTGCTTACTCAGAAATAAACATTTCTTATCGCATATTTTGTATGGACACGTTCCATTCGTTTCAAGCTTTCGAAAACAATTCCAATCGTAATAGAATCATTCCCGAATTTATTCAAGAAGTGTCCCATCTATTCGTATTATCTGATCATAAACAAGAGACTAAATAGCACTGCTGGAATCCAAACTTGAATTTCCTTGGATTTCGAATCGACTTGTATGATAACAGGGCGATTGTCGATACTCAGTGGCGTATATTATGTTTCAAGTTCAAGAAAACAAATTGAATCTTACAAATCATATAAAATGTGCAGAGAGTGAACATAAAAATCTATATTCTGAAGGAAGATACGTATTTTATCAGAATGGTGATTTGTAGAAAACGTATTCGACAGGAACTGTATTCTGTAGGCACGTTTTCCATCGCAATGTACAACATAATACCGTAATTTGTAGGAATGTATGATAACGAACCGCAAGTCGTCGAAATATGATCAATCAGACTGGTGATGAATAGGAACCGTATTTGATCAAAATAGTGAATTTATCAGAGGAGTATTCCATCATGACGGTAGTTTGTCATAATAGTATTCTGTCGAGAGGGTATCCTCTCAAAAGCGTATTACATAGAAATGGTAATCCAATAACATAATCTCATCTCATAGCAACAGTAAGTTATCAGAATTGTATCACATCAGAACCTCATTGTTTTTCACCTAGTCAGTAATCTAATAATCAGAACAGTAAATCATCGCTTCAGTGAAATATCATCATCATTAGAATGGGATTCTTCAGGATTCGTGTTGCGATAGAATACGATAATGATTTCTCATTGACTCGACAAAATTGATGATGGATTTTGGTTCTGACAAAAATACAATTCTGTCAGATTATCGCCTTTATACAAACGGATTTGTTGAATTACCGTTTCGTCAGAATGTGATTCTGATAAAATACCATTCTAGTGAAATACGGTTTGAATGAATTATAATTCCTATGGAGTACGTTAAGTTTACTGCCCTATGAAATGCATTTCCAAATGTGAAAGTAACGTAATCGATCGAATGGCATCAATTCAAAAACGAAATAGGGCACTATATATAGCCCAATGATTCAGAATGAATTGTTTATGCCAAAAATGCAGAAAGAAAGTATTTTTTTCTTGTTTTTTCGGTCGACAAGAAGTCAGGAAGTTGAATTTGTTGCAAAATAAATAAGGAATTCAGAAATGAGTTTTATTCTCGAAGAAAGCAACGGTGTACAACATTTTTCTCAAAATTCAAACAGCCCAACTGGTAGGAATGATGAAAAATCTCTGGAATTGAAAAATACCTATTATTGTTTAGTAGGTGCATGTCAAATCTCATGAAAATATCTAGAACAGTATATAGTGATCGAAGATATATTGAGAGAACGAATTTCAATTTCAACGCCGTATATATTGCGCGTAGGTTGAGTGGTTTAGGGCATATGTTCATATGAACTTCACTTCTTAAAATGACCTAAGGAACCATATCCTTCATTTTCAGCCATCAATTCGATTACACCCGGTATAAATTGTTTTTTTTAATGGGTTTCTGTGACCTTTACTTGTATCTGATCCTATATTTTCTATATAATAATAATAATAATAATCTCCTTTATTAACCAGCCAAGCAATAGTCAGTTAGAAACTGTTTTTCCCTAAGTACCTAAGTATTCATAGAGTGCTTCGCAATGAAATTTGTGTCAAGGAACTTTTGCGATTCATATGATCCATCATCAATGACTTATTCGGTAGAAAAACTATATTACATTCAGAGAAAACAGCTGGTTGTGATATTATGTATTCCCTTTCATGTTCCACACTAAGGGAAATTCCAATAATGAATACTTCGAATTTTGTCATTTATATATTCCCGTGAATGGTATTTTTTCATCATCATCCCAGTAATTCAATCAAAACCAATCCAGTTACTACCTATTTGCTCTGAATGTCACAAAACGGAAACCGGTACGCAATTCATCACTGTAACATAATACCCAAAAACACGTCGATGAAATGATTGGTCACATGACATTATACCCCCTATTACTCATGTGCGCCTCGTAAATCCAGTGGCACATGTTCCCAATTCAATTTTCCGTGTGGTCGTCGAACCCCCGAAAACGAAAAGACTGACCACGTTTCATTCGGTCAGTTAGTTAGGGTTGTTTCCCCGAAAGCCGAATAATAATCTAGAAAAAGTCGTTCGATACGTCGGAAGTCCGATCACACCCTCGCCTTTGAGCAAGACAAATTGCGAGACAAAATCCATCAATATGTCACATGCAATATACGGACGTGATGATAGTTCATAGATCGAACGTGTTTGAGTGTGATCGCGAACACTAGAAGTTTCATTATTCCTCTTCATGAAAGTTATTCAGATTATACACTACATTATGTGAGATACTCCAACACACTCATGATTTCACACAATAATAATTGTAGGAGGCCCTATACACTGAAAAAAGTAGTCGGTAGTAAATGCCAAATGCCAGTTACTACATTCATCTAATAATAGTGATTCACACGAGACCATAAAGACTCGTCTCGTCTTGCCGATGAAATATGAAGTCTTGTCTCGAGTCTCGTCTCGCAGCCTCCAGTCTCGTCTTGTCTCGCGTCTCGTACGAGAGTCTCGCAAGTGTATCGTAATTTCGTCATGCATAATCTTGTTCCAGTCTTGTACGGGATATTTACCTTTACCTTGTTTCTAGGTATAATGTAGAAGTAGGAAGTAGGATACAACAAAAATATCATTATTTATTGAAAAGTAGGTATCTGATAGGTACATATTTTCATTATTTCGTTATTCAACATCGTGCAGATTCATTATTAAGGCGATTCCGATGTTTTCTTATAGTTAACGCAGCACGTGAGAATAATCTTTCCGCCGGGACTGAAGTAGCCGGTATGCTTAAGAGATCTCGTGCCATCAAACTTAGAATGGGAAATTCAGAAGCATGAATTTTCTACCATTGCAATATATCTGCGTTTTTACTACACCGAGGAACAAAATAATATTTTTGAAGCTCCTGCATCCATACTTCCGTAATGACTTATTTATAGATTTTCAGGTAGTCATTATTCAATTTGTGATCTGTCGTTATTGCAGAATAGCCTTCATTTTCCGCCGCCATAAGAGATCATGGATTGTGTTTTGAAAGTATTTATAAATGAAATGTTTTGTCTATCTGTGCTGAATAGTCTGAATTCTTTCTAAATATGTTGTTTTATGAATGAAATTCTCAAGTGTGCAGTCGGCACGCAGAAATATTTACTTGCGAGACTCTCGCACGAGACACGAGAAGTTTTGCACGAGACTCGAGACGAGACCAATGGAAGTCTTGTCTCGTCTTGTCCGAGTCTCGTCTCGAGTCTTGTCTTGAAAACGAGACGAGACCATGTGAGACTCTCGAAAACGAGACTCTCGCGGGCACCACTATCTGATAATACCACTACAAAGTTTCATAATACTATACTATATCAAATAGCACTACTACAAAATAGTATGATACTTATAGTATGATATGACACATTTCCGTTGTGGTATTATTTGATGAATGTGGTGATTGGCGCCTAATATTCGACCAAACGTTTGGTATTGACTATCGACTATTCCTCTCATTGGAAACTTCAAATCTTCGTTTAAACTCAAACGATATTAAGAATATCACTTCTCAATATTGTTGTAAAGTAGTACTCACACTGATATTTCAAATGGAACACTCTGTTTTTTATCGCACTTTCAGATTTTTCCTAAAGGACTGATTTCATCGATGTATCCCACTTGGGGTCTTTCAAAGATTACAGAGAAAAATGGTGTTGAAAATCGAGATTTTTCAACTCTTTTTGTGTCGAAACTATACATCATCGGTCAAAACGACTCACATGTCCCTATGTATTCAACTTTTGATCAACTATTTACTGATATTCAATAGGAACAGATACAGGGTGGTTCAAGAATCAAAATTCTGGTCACATTGTCCGTTCCAGTTGTGAAGTCATCAATATGTTTCCAGTTTCATTGTGTTTATCTGGTTTATTTCCGTTCGAATATGATTTTTCTTCTGAATTTTGGAGTGAATGATCTCAATTTGGGAAAATCTTTAATTTTGATCTAATCTCAACTCGACAGTTGACAGAATAACTGCTTGCACCGACGTGATGAAAAAGTTGCAGTATGGTGGATTCTTTGCTTTCATTCTATTGATAAATTGCAGGAAAAATGTGTCATTTCAATCACAAGTAACTTATTTCAACTCGCTGATGCAAATTGCATTCATCGTGTGTTCCATCATTATTCTACATAATGAAACGTATGAATATTATTAACAACACAAATAAAGGGCCTTCGCCATAATGTATTCCTGCTTTTTGAATTTTTGGTGAATGCACATATTTTATTTTCTCCTATTTGATATAATCTCGGATATAATATAGCTATCACAAGTGACTTATTTCAACTCGCTGACGTAAATTGCATTCATCAAGTGTTTCATCATGATTCTACTTATAAAACGTAAGAATATTATTATCAACACAAATAAAGAGCCTTCACCATAATGTAATCCTGCTTTTTGAATTTTTGGTGAATGCACATATTTTATTTTCTCTTATTTGACATAACGTGAATCAAATAATTTTGAGTAAAGTAGTCGAAATGGGTTCATGTTTTGATTTTTAGGCATCAATAGTGACATTCTGACATTTAAATAATATATGGAGAAGATTGCACTAATGAAGAAATGTCGAATTAGTTCTATCAGAATATGGTACACCACCAAATACGTGAAAATCCAAGTTCTCATCAGTCTATTTCGATTCATAGTTTTAAGGTCTGAAATTTTTGAAAACCGAAAACTAGCTTGAAGGAATAGATCCGATATCCAATTAATCAAATGATTGCTCCCAAATTGATCTCTTGGTAGCAATAACAATAACTGTAATTTGTGTCCTGTGATATATCATTTCCCTTATCAAAGATAGCCATCCAATTTGTATTGAACTAGGAATGATATACAGAATGCAATATTTGTTTTTCATTTATTAGGATATGTTGTTGCATCTGTTGCATTTTTCGACCTGGACGAGGATAATAAATATTATGTGAGTAGATAACTTTTTTGTTCTCCATTATCAAACATAAAAAGTATATGTATAAATCCATTGTTATCATTAATTTATTCACTCCTTGCTGATTTCATTGCACTCATTTCCATTGGGAACTGATATCAATAATGTAATATTTTTATGTTATGTACTGTAATATTTTAAATTAGGCAACTAGTTACTTGGAATAAGACGTTTCGAAACTTCCGTGATTCTTCAAAAGTGTTACATTACATGACAAAATTAGAAAAATGTCATTCACGTGATGTATTTTGTCGAAACTATCACCTAATATTTTCAGCGAGATAGTGTATTAAATATGATGAGAATATTGACGATTCCACTCTGCATTTACATTTATTCAGTTCGAATATGGGTGGAGCAATATGTGCGTGGCAAATTTCCATTTAGATATGAAAATCTGCTCCAGATTTAGATGCCAGCATCTGTGCACTTTTCGAAAGAGTGTTCCGGAATTCATACAACTTTTTGTGTTTTGCTTTTCTATATACACACAACTTCGTTGTGGCACGCCTAGCAGTTTAATTTATTCAGTATGAAAGTTCACAGAGCTATGGGAGTTTAGGATACAGTTTCTAACGGATTCTTGCGCGACCAAGTTTTCGAAGGAGACGTGGGAATTGCAGAATTCAGTTTGTTCGGAATATTATCAGGAAAATCGATCGTTGGCGCCGTAATAAGGAGTTCATGAAGTTATTCCGCATTTGGAGGAATATTAATTCCGATGTTCTACAGGGTGTCTGTAAAAGGTCTATACAAAAACATACCACATATTCCCTAGACCAAAATAGGTCGGTTTAAGTAAAATTACCTTAGTACAAACTGGCATCGATTTGGCTCAAGAAGGCCTTGAAGTTACAATTTTTGAATCGTTTTTACCATATAAATTTAAAACGGCATATGCGATTTAGCTGAAATTTGGTATTTTGATAGAGTTTCATGTGGCGAAAAAATTGGTGTTAAAATTTTGTCCGATGATAATACATCGGCGTAGAACCCAATTTTTTCAATAATTGCACCTTTGAAAATGCTACGCCAATGCAGAAAAGGGGTTTGAGTTGGATTGAGTACTCATTTACTTAAAAAATGAAGTACCCTTGATTTACTCTCATGGTTTTGACAAAGTTTGTATTTTAATAATTGTTGTTTATGTTCCAAAATTACTAAAATGCATATTTCGTCAAAACCATGAGAACAATCTAGTCTTATCAAGAGTACCTTTTCCAAAGTGATTGAGTTGTGCAATCTGAATACCCAAACTCCTTTTCTTCCATTGGCATAGAATTTTTAACGGTGCAATTATTCAAAAAATCAAGTTCTACGCCTATGTATTATTATCGGACAAAATTTCAACACCATTTTTTTTGCTTCATAAAACATTATTAATATACCAAATTTCAGCAAAATCGCATATGCCATTTTAAATTTATATGGGAAAAACGATTTTTGAAATGTTTACTTTATCCAAGGCCCTCTAGAGCCCAAGCGATGCAACTTTGTACTGAGGTAATTTTACTTAAATCGACTTATTTTGGTCTAAGGAATATGTGAAATGTTTTTTGTGGAGACCTCTTACAGACACCCTGAATAACCCTTTATCTTGTATTAATTATGCTTCAATATCCATAGTTAATGTGGATAACACCATGAACCATGACATATCCATGGGAAGATATCAACATCGTTTTAAAGCAATTTTTGATTGCTTGAATCTATCTGAAACCTGGTCACAGCACGACTGTACCTACTTATTGAGAAATAAAAAACAAAATTTTGTCAAAATATTGAAACAAGCTCTATGAAGCTGATTTATCGTTAACCAAGGACTCAACTTTTCTTTCTTCCTTCTACCATTTCACCAAGAGCATGAATAATCAGGACTTTCTGAAATTGAAAGTCTCTATTCAGATTAAAAGAACTATCGCACAGCTCAGGGTGTGTAATAAGTTCTTTATGAAATTCACATTTAATGGTGTAACATACGTAATTAACCCGGAGGAACTGTGTACGATGTGACCAAAATAAACTAGAAACAATAAAACATATTTTGTTCGAATGCCCTACACGGAAAAAAAGAATTGTTGAATCAAGCAGAATGTAATTGAATGAAGCAAATGAGAGTGTCATATATGCACGACAAAATATATACTTGAAATGAGTAAATCTATATCTTGTGTCAGAGCGAATTTGAAGTTTGAATTGAGTAAATATGTCTCGAATGAACTCTGGATCTTATTCAATCAAGCACATCCATGAATTGTTCATGAAGAGATATTGAATTGGCTCAAACAATCATTCTGTTCGATTCGAAATAACAAGATATTGATTCAATAAAATATTTAGTTGATTCAATGAAATATTTGGTGGATTCAAAGAAATATTTGGTTGATTCAAAGAAGTATTTGGCTGATTCAATGAATTATTTGGTAGATTCAATGGAATATTTGGTTAATTCAATGAAATATTTGGTTGATTCAATGAAATATCTTGTTAATTCAATGAAATATTTCGTTGATTCAAGAGAGATTGTATTTTCATTCGATATATTGTTCTGTTGAATCAAATTCAGTATCAATTCGGAAGTTTCCTGGAATTTTACATCAAGAGAATAAACTAAACTAGGAAACTATCCGACTTCTACCAGTCTTTACTACTCTTCAGCTGATGCAAAACTATTTCGGATTGCTAATCGTCCTATAAGTTCGATTTATCCAGCTGATATTTCAAAGACGAAAAATCCGGCCTCACGTATAATATGATGAATTCGAGGCATGCATAGACGAGACGAAATGATCGCCATCTAGAGGCGAAAATGTAACTTGATGTAGAATGAACAAAATATTTCATTGATATTACATATTTCGTTGCATTATTCAAGCAGATGATCCGTTCGAAACGAGTTCATTGCTACATCAGTATAAGAAAACTTGTATGTTGGTTCAAAGATATATTCTCATCAAAATGATCATCATTTCATCAAATCAACAAAATGTTTATAGTTGAATCAACATCGACATTATTTTGGATCGACATAATTTGTTCTTGAGGAAACCATATATTTTGTTGATGGAATTGATATTATACTGTTGATTCAATTAGACTACATTCTTGATTTGAACAAGCTGCTTCCATGAAATGATCATGTATCTGGTTGATTCAACAAAAAACTGCTCAGTCCAACAAAAATAATTTGAGCATGAATAATTTGTTGAGACAACAAATCCTTTGACAAGGCAAAATCGAGGGCAAAATTAATCGTAAATTATATTTGGAACATTCTTAGATTGCGCTCTTTTGTTATCAATGAATGACAGGTATGCTTGTGTCCATAAGCCTCAACTGAAAAACTCAAGTATATAATATATAGTGTGTGACACGCACAGAATGCAAATTTCCCGCTCGTATAAAACAACGTTAAACAATATACTATTTTATTGAATCTCTAGCCACCTCTGTATCCTTTAGGGCTTGGTAAGGTCGTATTCTGGACACGCCGTGTGTCTCCTCTTTCCTAGGCACTCATCTTCCATAGGAATAAGATATAGCCTCATTATAAATATTATGTCAAAAAACCTCAAACTATTGCTGTGAAACCTTCGTTCTTGGGAGCAATAAATATTGAATTGAATTGAAATTGAACATCGATTTGAAGTTATTCCACACAGTGAACCCTGTCAATATAGAGAATTTTCGAAAGACTATAGAGGATATCTTTGGTATACCTATTTTTTCTTCAACTGTAACTAATGTGCTACGCTTTGATTCTGATGGAAAATATGTCTCTGTCAAAGTGGTTCCAGGACGCCATTTTGATAGTTATCCATGTATCTCCCGAGGGCCTCTGGCACGAGGAACAGCAACTGCGTGAGGCAGCGATGAGTTACAATGTTATTGAGGCTAATTTTTTCCGTGGTTTACATTGATAATTACATTTCTGACTGATTTCAATGAAATTTTGATCATTTTTCAAAGGAAATCAATGTATACCAATTCATTAACTTTCCGCTATATTCAAATCAGGTACCGTTGATATTTCATTCGATAAATATAAATACAAATATTATATGTAACCACAGGGTGATTCAAAATTCTATGTTTCAGTTACCCCTAACATATTAGCGGCTCTTTGAATATTACTTCTCGCAAACCCTAAAGCCAAGCAAACCACTTATGCAATTAGGCGAATATATACCGAGCTAATCGATATCGACAGGTAATGACGATTCCGTTACCAAGGAATAATGCATGCCAAGCACCCCGTTCCAATATAGAGTGTGTCCAGGATGGGGATGTCTATCAGGGAAATATGTGAAACCAAAGGAAATACGAAGATGCTTGAAATGAAGACAAGTTGCGCATTTTCAAGCCAAACAATATGCCGTTCAGGTTTTGAAATTCCGAATATTTACCTACAAAACAAATCCTTCTTACTTTTTCCACCTTATTCAAGGATATTCATATTCAAGGATATATAAGGATATATAAGAAAAGCTTTGAGAGATTTTCCTTACTACGTCACATTTCGAAGAAACCATAGTTAACTTAATTTTTTTATACATAGTGTTCGGAAAGGCCATGTCGTAAATAACAGGGCTGATACAGTGAATCAAAATAATGTTAGTATTTCATATAGAAATAGTGTTTTTCGCGCTTTTTCACGGAGTTTTTGTCATTAAAAGTTAGGATATCAAAAAATTAATTTCATGTATAACTGTCATTCTTTCCAACCGTTTCAGAGGTAGAAACAACTCCATTTACCCATTCAATGACATCAGAGACGACAAAAGAAGATCAAAAAGGGTTTTCAATATGTGCATCTTGAACTTGAACCCGAGGCAACATGTGATGATGATCATTTCTTACGGCTTGTGCAGATATAAGAATTCGATTCAAAAACTCATCCCTATTATTTCCACATTTGTTTTATAGAATAAGCATGCAAGATAGCCTCAAACAAATAAATCGAGTAGACTCAGATAAGGTGATCGCGGTGGCCATGGAAAAGGACCATATTGGAGAAATGTGATGTTCAAATGATCACTTACATCTTGATCGAGATAAGGAGGTGCACCATCGTGCATCAGCCACATATTATCTCAAATACTCAAAACAAAACCTCTTCTCACAACGGATCTGGATGTTCTTGCAAAAAAGTTGAATATTTATTCACCTTCAAAGTTTCATTATCGATATGAGATCCATAATGAATAGAGTTTTTCCACATTTGCAACTAATACGGTTGAAAAGTATGTTTATGAATGTGATTTTCTTCAGATCGGTAAAGATATCGATTGAGATGAATTATGCCAATTTTGTAGAAAAAAAGATGAAGGAATCCAACGGTGCATGGCTCGTTAGAAAAGTATTTCTTGTATAAAATTTCCCAACGCTGTTCTGTAGTGCTTGAAAAGTAGCAATGGGAAATTGTCTCTTGTTTTTCTATATCTCTTTAGATAACGTTAGAAAAAAATTTAAACGAAATCGGAAAAGTTCGATGTTTTAGGCATATCTCTGGAACCACTTGGATTTTCATAACTTCTAAAATGGCATATTGTTCAATCATCTACGTATATCTCTTATGGCTTCAAAGACATCCCTATCTTGGACTCGAAGGATCGATATCAATTCAATCAATCAATCTTTGGTCTTTTGTCCTACTTTCTGACTTTCAGAGTGGCACTATGCCATTTTGGTGGTGTGACGTTTCCTCAACTTGGTATTTGCTGCCCCTAATGCCCAATACTATTTCCATTGTTTTTAGGTTACTCGATTTATGTTAGTTGCTTGCTTTCCACCCTTTTTGACACAATTTCAATGATTGTGTTTATTGAGATTGAATAACATATTTGTTATATTTTTGGAAATAAGTCTATCTGAGTGGCAACAATATCATTTGCGTATGTTGAATTTTTTTTCTTCTTTGAGAAACTTTCATAATGCTCGTAGTTCCAAGGTTCAACATTCTACCTGTCTGACGAATTCAACCTCAGAACGAGATCCAAATTTCCTTGTGTACACTCCTATATAATATATCGAACTAAAAAGTTTTCGCTTTTTTATATTTCATTGACCGACACAACGTGTTATTTGTTCGCTAAGCATATCTCAAGTCCTATTCATGTAGAAATCTAGCTCTTTTTTTCATGGTGACCTGAAAAAGATTGAAGTTCTATAGTTTTGATTATTGTTTGTTAAGGTACAGATAACTGCTCGAGTTGCTTTTTCATGGGATCTCCTAAAAAGAATATTGTTCATCAAATCAAAGTCGAATCCGTTGATCAGGAGCCAAATGAATTGTATTCAAATTCTATATCTCACAGCTGAGATATTTTTCTTGGTGTACCTATACTATTTTTTCGTAAACAGACATATTTGTTTCCAGAGAAAGCTTCTACTGTGGATTCAATGGGTAAACAAATGAAAGAAACTCTGGATATCGAAATTTCCCTGGAATCCCATTAAAGTAGATTGGTCATTTGGTTCCCCAGCTCATCCTGCAGCCCAACAAAGTGCAATAATAATCCCAGTCGAATAAATCACCAAGTCCTGCAAAAAACAGCGTAGTTTCATTTCACGATCGAGCGGTCGCCGGTCGTGATTTGCAAGAAAAGTTGAAAGACCATAATTTTTTCCTCGGGAAGACAAAACTCCTCGGCGCAGTTCATTCATCTTCGAGCTATTGTTAGATCCAGAATTGAGACAAAGTGCGAGGCTGGAAGAACCAATCCTGAAATCGATTGAAATATGCTACGGTTTGCCGCAGGCAGCCGCCTTAATAAAGCATTAATTACTGCGATTCGGTGGAAGGGAACCGACAAAAGGAAAAGAGTGTGATATCGCCTTATCCCTTCGGCAACAATGATTCATCGTTACGCAGTAATTCTTCCTCCTAATTACCTGAGTTATCCTGGGGTATTCCTAATCAGATGCGTTCAAAACAGGGTGAGTTTCGATTGATGATTCCTCAGATCTTTACGGAGAACGGGTATAAAATAGTTTCAGCAATGAAGCGTTGCTGCTAATACTAGAAAGTAGTAGCAACTTTGATATTTCAAACGGAACACACTGTATTTCATCGCATTATCATGTTCTCCCTGGCAAGCTGATTCTATCAAAAGATATATAGGGTGTTCAAAGTCGAGATTTTCAACTCGAGGATTCATTTATGGTAAAAGTAACAGTATTCGTCAGTGACCTAGTGGCATCCAAAGCAGAAATAATTATTTTGGACCAATAATCTTCATCCAAATATTCAATTTCAACTGTAATAGTCAGCTAAATAGTGGCAGCACTGTTTTTTGAGCTGTGAAAAAGCGGTTGCAGTAAGAATAACGATTCCATTCGATTTTTTAGTGAATTTGTTGAGGTGAGCGATAATTTTGAACTTGCATATTCTATTCACAGACTGCAAGACATTGGGTTATTATGGATAGACTATGATATTGGATAATCCAGAAGGTCAATTATTCTCATGGAAATTCAACAGTAAACGTAATGTCCTAGTGTTCGTCACCGATGACGATTACTAGGATAATGATGAAAATCAAATGAAATTTGCTATCATAACCACAGTCTACTAAACTACTACACCATCTTGTTTTATCATATATTGACGTTCATGAGGAGTAGTATTCGTCATAGTGTTTTATTCACAGTTTATGTAGGAGAAATTATTGAAATGATATGACGATTTTAAAGACCAGAAACTGATGAATACTATACTTCTGTCAGAAATGTGTGGATAAAAATGGATTTGAAACGATTCAAATTTTCTGAAGAAAATATATGCCAGAAGCCCTCCTGGATGTAGAAAATCGAATGTCAGTCTCTCGACATCTTTTGAAAAACATCACTTCGACCTTCTTCTCCGACTACGAATTCTAAAACAAAGAAACGAATATCTTAAGGAAAGGGACCTGCTGTTGCAACAGCCCAATAATGACACAACAGTACCTCTTGATGAAGGAATAGTTCAATGATGGAAAGATTGGGAGAACTGAAGGAAAAAAGAGGACGAGGGAAAAAACTGCAAAAAAGGTGATAGGAATTGAGTAAGGAGATGAGGAAACGAAGGAACAATGCAAAGAAAAAGAAAATGGATCAGTTGATCTGAGAACACCCACTAATATATTCCCTGAACCAAAAATATTTTACTCATTATTCTCCAGTTGGTGATATGGCTCAATATGAGATGAAGCAGCTCGTATATCACATTTTAGAAAGAATGAAGCTCTCTAATTCGGCATTCGAATATCTTTCAGCCGTGTACTTTGATTGGGCTGAATGAAAGCTAGATTGAATTATTCTCGAACGGCATACCGCGAAGCGTTTTCGCCCGTCTCCCCTAACAATCATCAATATAGCCTTTAATAAGTCAACCCTGTTGTTCTTTGTGATATGAATTCAATTTTCTCGTCCCCCTCAATACGGCCGATATCGTCATTGGACTAAAAAAAGGGTTTTCAAAGCGAATCGGGAATTATTCCTCGCAGCGGTTTCAAATATCAATTATTCTAATTGCGTTGATTATGGCCCTTCTGATGGTCACTCAACCATCAACCAGTTGTGAGTCGTATATTCCAAATCTGGTACCTCAATATTCCGACTGAATATATGAGGATACAGCTATTCTCAGTGGTTCTTAGCAGAAATGATACACGAAATGGCTGTTTCCAAGAAAGAAATAAAGTTTACGGTAGTAACCATTTTTTCAGCTTCCTCGTATATATAGATCTCAAAGCTGTCAATGGAGATCTTGCTAGAATCACAGCATCGGGAACCAACACACCTAGTTGTATTCAATGCCACCTGAGCCATATACAAAGGTCCAAAACCGTTCTCTTTACTGACATACAGAGTGATTTATGAATTTTGACAAAAATTCAATCTGAGATATTGAATACAGGGATCAACCGATTGTATTCAAATTTGGTACTTGATGAACAAGTAGCCCTCTGAACGAAATCAATTTCAGGACCGGAATATACTTTTTCCCTATGTTGTTAGTGTGAGGATAACTCACCCTGTATGATACTAATCAAAAATCTTAGGTCATTTTATGAAACTACAAAAGATATACTATAAGGACTAGAACGTTTCTGGCATAATTTCAGTCATTCCGTAATGATTTATTATTACATTTTTTTCATAAATTTATTGTTGGCTCAAATATCATAAGAAACGGAAATATGATGAATTGTAACAAAAAAAAGACATAATTGTTGTTGATTTGTTCGATTACTTAGTAGAAATACTTTATATTATATTACTCTCGTGACCTAAAACAACTGAACAATACATTCTTATCAGGGCCGAAATGACTCTTCTTCATGTTCTTGTGGGTACAGGGTGCTCCTAAAAGTTCTCTACAAAACCGCACATATCTTCGAGGTCCGAATAAGACAATTTGAAGGAACTAATATCTGTCTGAAATTGCTCTATTTCCGAGATACAGGGTGGTAAATTTGGAAAATGATATATATTTTTCTCAAAATTTATGAATATGCTTGGATGTATCACTCAAAAACTTGTTATATATCTTTGGGATGCGGAACACGAATACTGCAAAATTTTCACTGGATCATTGGAGGGCGCTTACCAATGCACTTGTTATGGTTCATGCCTTCTTTCTGAATGTATTTTTCCACTATTTCTGTTGATGAAATGTTTTTTTTTAATATTTCTAAGCAAAAAAGATACACTTGTCAAAATTCGCTGAAGTTACCTGATTTCGAGATATTTCGGTTTGATTGTTCGATGCAGCCACGGAATATTCCAATTATTTTGAATGAAGAATGCATGTTTGCTGTTATCTTTGTGATATAATTTGGTCAGTGAAAACCTAAGTAGTTCCAAAATAGATTTTCCAAAATACTCCTTGGGCGTGAACTTTGACTTTTATTGCATGAATTCACTTCCTTGTATCTCGGTATTGGAGCAATTTCGAACAAAAGTAAGACACTCATTCGTAATCCAATCGCAAATAAATTAGTATCGTTAGATTCGTCAAAATATCCTTTTTCCGGAAAGTGCTCGTCAAAAAATGGTCGCCATTTAAAAATAATAGTTAGACACGAAAATGTAATTTTGCCAACTTGTCTTATTCATATCTATCATACTTGTCACTGAAATTTCGCGATTGTAATTTTCTGATATCACCTGAGGTCCTTAGATTAGTTTATTTCCGATCATGGCCACTAGATGTAATTTCAAAAGTGACTCCGAAAAAATCAAGTAGGCATGAAAACTTTCGAAAATGTCACATTCTGATCTAGAATTGTCTCAGACATCCAAAAATGTTACAATATACAGGGTGTTCCATTTGAAAATTTAGAACCGGAGTCATTTCCGGTGAAACCGGAAGTGACCGGAAAAAATATGTGAAAACTCTCATCTTCACATACCATTCACCTATACCAAATCTCATTTTGATACACCTAATGGTCTAGAAGTTATGACTTGTCTATCACGGAAAAAAGGGATTTGTTGCATCAGCAAATTATTTATGCTTGAGTTATTTTTGTTGGACTGAGCAATTTTTTGTTGAATCAACCAGATACATGATTATTCCATGGAAGCAGCTTGTTCAAGTCAAGAATGTAGTCTAATTGAATCAACAGTATAATATCAATTCCATCAACAAAATATATGGTTTCTTCAAAAACAAATTATGCCGATCCAATATAATGTCGATGTTGATTCAACATAAACATTTCGTTGATTTGATCAAACAATGATCATTTTGATAAGAATATATCTTTGAAACAACATACAAGTTGTCTTATTCCGATGTATCAATAAACTCGTTTCGAACGGATCATTTGCTTGAATAGAGCAACGAAATATGTAATATCAATGAAATATTTTGTTCATTCAACATCAACTTAAATTCTCGCCTCAAGATGGCGATCATTTCGCCTCGTCTATGCCTGCCTCGAGTTCATTATATACGTGAACCCTGATTCTTCGTGTTCGAAATATCAGCTGGATGAGTCGAACTTAGGATGATTAGCAATCCGAAATAGTTTTCCATCAGCTAAAGAGAAGTAAAGACTAAAGATCTATGCTAGGAGTCGACTAATTTCCCAGTTTTGTTTATTCTATTGATGTGAAATTTCAGAAAATTCCCAAATATTGAATTTGGTTCAACAAAACAATTTGTCGAATGCATATATAGTTTCTCTTGAATCAACTAAATATTTCATTGAATTAACCAAATATTTCATTGAATCAACCAAATATTTCATTGAATCAACCAAATATTTCTTTGAATCAACCAAATATTTCGTTGAATCGACTAAATATTTGATTGAATCGATATCTTGTTATTTTGAATCGAACAAAATGTTTGTTTGAGTCAATTCAATATCTCTTCAAAAACAATTCATGGATGTACTTGATTGAAGAAGATCCAGAGTTCATGCAAGTCATATTTACTTGATTTAATCTTCAAATTCACTCTAAAACAAGATATAGATTTACTCATTTCAAGATTATATTTTGTCGTGCATATATGACACTTTTATTTGCTCCATTCAATTAAATTTTGCTTGATCCAACAATTCCTTTTTTTCCGTGTAATAGATTCGTTGACACTCGGTATATCACGTATATATGCACTGTTGATGGCTTTTGTTGTGCTATATAGTTCCGAAAAGTGAGCCAATAACATACCGTCTCCAAGAAAGAGCTGCAAGTCATTTTATCTTCCATTCGACTTCCCGGTTATCACCGAAATAGACTGACATATTCGATTACTTCAAAAGAATATAATGAAGATGCCTGCAAGAAGATGTCTGCGACACAACTTAAAATTTTCTGATTCAAATATAATACAATATCTTCCCAATATTAATTCGTCCTTTCTCTTGTCGAAGAAAATGTAAAAGATCTTGGTATCACCTATGATCGTAACTTTTCTTTTTCATTACATATTACAAACATATTGAAATCTGCGAACCGTTTGCTGGGATATATCATCAGACAATCTACAAGTTTCACAAACATCAATTCTCTCAAAATCCTTTACTACAGTCTAATTAGACCTAAATTAGAATTTGGTGCACGCATATGGTTTGTAGAATACCACACTAGATTGAGTCAGTTAGAGAAAATACAAAACAAATTTCTGAGATTCATTTATTCATATAATAAACGTGCAGACTATAAAACTATTCGATCGTATCAGTTGAGAAATGAATTTAAAATTATGTCACTGGAAAATAGACGAAATCTTACTGTTTTGATTTTTTTGCATAATTTGCTGAATAACAAAATCAATTCACCTGAAATACTCTCACTAATAAGATTCAATATCCCCCCAAGAAGAACACGATCATTTGCAATGTTTAATATTCCTCTTATGCTTACTACAAGACCCCCGCTTGTGGCCATGTTGAGGCTAGCAAATGAATTCAACGCCTTACTAGATTTAGAATGGACAACCTCACAAAATGCATTTCGATCAGCAATTACACATCACCTCATAAATATCTCTGTTTGAACTAGACTCACTTCTACGCGTACTATGAAAAACTATACAAAATGTTTAACCCTCTTCCTTAGATATAATTGTTATTATTATTAAATTTATAGGTTAGATTCAACATACATACAACTACATCTAGAACCTTCCTTATATCTTAGTATTAATGTATTAGTATATTGATTCACATTTTTATCCCTGTAAAGAGACCTGTGTGGTCTGTAGGGATGAAATATAATAAATAAATAAATAAATAAATTTTAGCTCACGGTTTTTTGTCACTACCTGGAGCAAATATCTACTTCTTCTTTGCTTGTGTAATAAATAACTATTATTTGTTAGGACTTCCAATCGACACAACCAGAAAAAATAAATAAGAGCGTTCCATGTTACTAGAAATCTGACCTCTGAAAAAATCACCATCAGATACATCGATTCATGATCTGTTTCATTAAACGATCCTGAATATTTGATTTGGGTCACACGATCACTATTGTTCCAATCAGAACTTCCAAACTTTTCAACAAATCCGGGGAATAATGTATATGCAGGTGCAGATTAATTAAACGAAAACAGCGTTCCTTTATTCAATTCTAATTCAATCATCAAATATGCATATCAAGCTATCTCTGGAACTGCGCAAAAAACACACTTGGGTCTCTGAAAATATGTATATTTGCCTGTATGCTCGTCGTAGTTTGATGAATTTCTTTTGGTGTCGAAAAGCCTCTCGGAATATTCAACAACCAAACGTGATGAATATTCATACAATTAAGTGAAGGCAGAGGGTAGAACGGAAATGAGAGTGGTCGAAGTGGCCGCAGCTTTCTCAGATTGCGTCAATAATTGTTTGAGCTTTGTTGGAAAGTTTGCTGGGTTTTTCGTCGGATATTGAACATTTTCGAATTTATTCCGAATCGTTGATTGGAACAGTTTTTTATGTCGCAACCGATGTAGCCTTCAGTGCCGGACTTAGGGGAGGGCATCCGTGGAAAATCTACTTATACATGTCTCTATTCAAAAACAACCTTTAACTGATAAATGAAACGTTTTTACCACGAAATGTCATCTGATAAACGTGAAAAGTCAACATTTTCAACGTGAAATAGGTCACCTTTTCAAATCACTCTTTTTGCTTCAAAATGGTTAACTTCTAGATTTTGAATGGAACAAGATTATAGTTGAAAAATGGAATCAAAAAGATAATCATTTAAACCCTGAAAGATGTCATTCCACAGTTTATACAATATAGTTTTAGTTCCATCCCTTCTTCATCCACCATCTTTGTCATACTCGTTTACCACAATGAGTCATCTCACTCACATGATCACTTAATCCATAAGAATCGTTAGTCGTCTCCGGATACCTGATATGTAAGGACATATTAGCCCACAGCAGCTCGTGAACCCTTCTTACAGGGCGACATCTTTTTTTTCGAAAAAGTGTAGTGGTAGGGAGTTCTTCTAGAAATATTAGGAACGTATTTGTTCATATACTCTCCAAGTAAAGGATTTGTTGAGAAACTATAGGAAGTTGAACTGCATCAGGGCGTTATAGTGTTTTCACGATAAATCAGTAATGTATCGAAAACTCTTCCGATTTGGATAAAATCTTGTATTTTCAAACCATCTCACTATTCATTATAGTGGCAGAAGCTTGGATTCACACGAATAAATCGGTGATAGATTGTATCGCGTATACAGTGTGTCCAAGATAAGGACGTCTCCGTATTCTCATCTTGGACACGGTGTATATGTATTTGTTTGATTCTTATAATTCTACTCGCTGCTTCAAAATTCACACGAATTCTAGCCAACAATTCGTCAGAAGAAATAAAGGCTTTTAGATTGCGTTTCGTGATTCATGAACCCTTATTTACTGACGCCACCGTGTAATTTTTTTGCAACTGTCAACAACAACTAAATTTGTTCAATAATAATCCAAAGGTTGTGACAATAGGAACAATATACTGTAAATTGGAAGCATTTTTATCGTCGGCAAATTGAGATATTTTGTACTGATGATGAGTATCTCACCCTTGTGATGCACTTCTATGCCCTGTAGTTTCAATAAAAAACTCTACTTGAGGTTAAGTATATATATATGTAAAGAACATATATCTTCAATATTTCTCGACGATCTTCAACTCACTCAATTTGTCTAGGAAAATAATTGATCACTGAGATGCCAATCATTTGTTTCAGAAAACTTCTTTATATGACTACTTATCAGGTCGGAAAATATCTTCCATCGTTTTCTGCTCACGTGTCATGAAAGTCAAGTCAAAACTCATTGTAATGACTTTGTGTGTATCACATGTTCGGGCGAACGAACCGAATCGAAAGAGAATCCCTGCTCTAAGTCCAGAGATGTCTGGAATTGATAACGACTATGTCTCGTTCTCTTCCTGATGGTGAACTTCTTAATTGAAACGGTAAAGTGATCTAAGAGCTTTTGAGGGATAAAGTAATACCAACTTTGCCTCAGTCGGGTTGTTTATCAACTCGGTTTACACCCAGATCGATCACAATCACTCCCGCATTTCACATTTGCCGCTCTTCTCGCTAACCATGATAGCCAATCACCCAGTAGTACGGTATACCTACTATAGTTCAGTCAATGAACGGGTCGTAGAGGACATGAAATAGGACTGTTTTTTTTTAAGACCAGGAATATGTTTGTAGTAGATAGGGGGTGGAAATTCCAAAAGTCCCCGAACCTACACTGTAAGAAAACCTTTGAGTGACTGCGAATTGATAATGAGTAAACCCAATGAGTTGAAGTTTTGGATGAATTTTCCCTCATAATATCACGAGAGCTTCGATTATTTCCGAAAATATTTCCGGATATATTAATTGAAGCTAAAGTGGTATTCGGTAAGACAATTTCACACTGAGATATAATTAAAAAATTATTTGGATAATGTTGGTTTTGAAATTTGAATAGTAGGCTTTGTATGTCAACTCAGAAGAATATTTTTTTTTCATTTACGTATGTCATTCTTCATGTCAAAACTGAAGAGTAGGTATAATATCATAGTGTTCATATGGAAACGATGGTTGTTTGTGATGAAATGTAAGAACTAACGTATAGTAACAACATGATTGTGTTCTTGTAAATTTCGAATTCGCAAGTATACCTAGGTACATAATATTATATGGTAAAATGTTCTTCATCACAAACAACCATCAACATGTGAATTCTGTTATGATTTTTTATATTCACTCATTGAAATGTCATTTCAATCAGTCACGTAGCGTGAATTCTCAACTCAATCGGGCGTGAATCGAAATTGAGACATCATTGAGTGGAGTTTGAGTGAAATTTCACAAAATTTTTTTTTCAGTGTAGGGTCAAATTGTAAACTTTTAAAGGGAAAGTCTCATTCTCGAAACTGATGAAAGAAAACTCGGTGCCTGGGAGTCGATTCTCATGAAAAACTCAATGGTGAAATCCGCATATCTATCTATATCTACCTATATCTATATCTATATCTTAATAATTTTATATAGGTAGGTAAATTGCAGAATATTTGCGGCTTCTATATGGATCAGTATATTAGAGATTTCACCATAAATGAAGTCAAAACCGAAGAAGTATCAAACTTTGAAGAATGTAATGATGTATTCATAGTGAATAGTGGAAATTCAAATTTTAAAATACTTCACATGAACATTAGGAGTATCGGTAAAAACTTAGATCAGTTTCAATGTTACTTACAGCAGCTCACGCAATCGCCTGACTGCATCGTTCTGACTGAAACATGGCAGTTGAAAGATCTGAACTTATACAACCTAGCAGAATATGATATCATTTATAATCATGGCAACTATAATCAAAATGATGGCACAGTTATATACATAAAATCTGAATTGCGTTACGTATACGAAGTTATGAATCTTTGTAATGATTTGAAATTCATATCGATGGAAATAAAACATCTGAACAAAAATATTCATGTAATAGCCGGATATAGACCACCTAATTCATGTGTAGATATGTTCCTAGAAAATTTAAGGAACATCTTCGAAAATTGTACAAAGAGTTCTGATTATACTATATTTTTAGGAGACTTTAATATCGACATCAGAGAAGAGACTATGGTAAGTACAGAGTACCTAACTCTTATGCAAGAATTTGGTTTTATATCGACAATTAATAGCCACACTCGAGTAACAACAAACTGTGGATCATGTATAGATCATATATTTGTAAAAACTAACACTGACCTAGAACTTCTTCTTAACACTAAAGAATAAAAAATCGCCTGGAATCGACGGAATAAGAACAGAAACAATAAAAATATTGGCACCAGTGATTAAGAAGCCATTGGCTTTTATTTTCAATAAATGCTTCACGCAAGGTCATTTTCCAGGGATCTTCAAAAGCTCCGTAATTAAACCAATTTTCAAAGCTGGGAATAGAGAGGATGTCATAAACTATAGACCGATTTCCCTGATTACAACTGTATCAAAGATTTTTGAAAAATTATTGAAAAATCGTCTGAATAATTATTTGAACAAAAACAATATCATCTCCAACAAGCAGTATGGATTCAAAGAAAGAGTATCTACCCAAGATGCTATTATTGAGCTAACCACAAACATGTATAATGCCTTAGATGCAGGTAAACCCTCATTATGTGTATTCATAGATCTCTCAAAGGCCTTCGATACAGTAAGTCACGAATTACTCATCACATGTTTAGGAGAAATCGGTATAAGAGGAGTACCCTTGAAATTGTTCGAAAGTTATTTATCTGGCAGATCACAGTGTGTACAGGTGAGAACAGAAAAAAGTACCTCAGAAATGGTGAAATACGGAGTGCCTCAAGGAACTGTCCTTGGGCCACTTCTTTTCAACATTTACTTGAATGATCTTTTCAAAGTCAATACCAAAGGTAAAATAATTACATATGCAGATGACACAGCGATCTTTTACACACATGAAGACTGGCAGACACTAAAAGTTCTAGTCGAAGAGGATATTCGCCTCATCCATGGCTTTTTCAAGCACCGACTACTGACGATTAACTTCGATAAAACATTTTGTATGCCTATTTATATTGATAAGAGAAATGCTCCCCCCTATAATAACCTTAGTATCGTCAATGACACCACAATAAGTTTGTGTCCCTGCATTAAATATCTGGGGGTAATGATAGATTGTAACCTGAAATGGGACAAACATATCGACTTTATTATAAAAAAATTACAATTCTTGATATACAAACTAAAATTTCTGAAAAAAATTCTGGAATATGAGTCAATGAGAACATTATATAAGTCATTAGTTGAACCACATCTTACATACGGAATACTCGCTTGGGGAGGCGTCAGCAAAGTCTATATGGAAAAACTCACGATAATGCAAAAAAGATTGATGAAAATTATATTCGATAAAGATTTCACTTACCCCTCGGATCTATTATTTCATGAATCTGGCATCCTCGATCCAAGACAATTATTCTTCCTACGTGGCAATATCTCTCAACATATTTCAAAATCTAAGCTGAAAACTTCAGATCATCGGTACAACACCAGAAACAAAAATCTCACTTACATAATTCCCCTTATGCGTACATCAAAGGGTCAAAAAAGTTTTTCTTACCTAGGTCCAAAAATTTACCAAATTCTACCAGTTGAAATCAAAGACATTACAAAGGTCCATAAATTCAAACAAAACCTAAAAAAGTTCATTTATTCCATACCAAGAAAAGCAATTCATAGTCTTATTGACTAAGAGACATCAATCTCATGAATAATCTGATTATGCCAAAACACTTTTTTCCCTCACTTCAAATGATATACTCACTGCCCAATATCTTTATTTTTATACACAATTTATTTGTTGTTATCATTATTTTATAACTTTTTCATATATATATATATATTTTAATTATTTTTATTCATATGTTTTTGTATTGTATAATTTATATACACCGCGGACAGCTTATAGCTATGCGGTTCACCCTTTGTTTATTTGTAGGCTATTCCTATTTTTAATGTAAAGTCATTTTTTATATTTGTATGCAAATAAACATTATTATTATTATTATTATTATTTATCTTCGTTTTGGAGTTACAAGGTGTTTTTCGAAAATTAGCATCTTTGAAAAGTGGCTACAGATATTTTTTGGCAAAAACTGTATGTTCTTATGGGAATGATCGCAAAGCATTGCATTTGTGATAAAAATTGTTCTCGGCCTTCCTGTATCCACTTGAAGAATATAACTTGTTCCTCTATTCTGCAACTGGGTATACGGTGACTAATTCCAGTGCATGAGGATAAATTTTCATGACGAACATAATGCTTTGAAAATGTTTTCGTGAAAACGAAGAATTTTTGTAAAAAAAAGTGTTATAGCCACTTTTCAAAATTTCACATTTTTTAAGAACACCTTTTGTAACTCTGAAATGAACATAGATATCGATATGCGGTTTTCACCTTCGAGTTCATTATGTGAGATGATCAAGAGGCACATACATCAGTTTTTTTCTATCTTGTACGGGAATAGGACATTCCCTTTAAAATTTCCCAATTTGACCACCCTGTACAAGGCCCCCCCTGCGACGTAGAAGGTCCCATTTTTTTATTTATCGTTCATATCCCGGAAACGATACGTCAAAGCAGAAATGTCAATCTATTCAAATTAATAGCTGACAATTTAACTCATGTATAAAAAATCTCATGAGCCGATGTGATTTTGTCATTATCACAGCAAAACAGCTTTGTCATTAGTTTCTTAGCGAAAAAACGGAACCTAACTTTTTCAACCATGACAATCAAAATTTATTGTGAACGAATCTTTGATTATAATCTGTAGAAATGTCGCAATATGGAGCGGGAAAATTTAAAAATCCATCAACAATTTGGTGATTTACGCATTCATTAATAAATTGTCTTACAACCGAATTACACTCGAGCATTTTTTGAGTCGTAATGAGTTTTACATTCACTCAAATTTTGTTGCCTTCAGGGAAATAAACTCGAGAAACTGACAGAAAAAATTGCTCGTCCTACGGACTCCCATAAGCCGCTGTGATTTTGTCATTATGACAGCAAAAAAACATCATAAGCAAAGGGATGTAAAACATCAGACAAAAGTTTTGAGTGAGTCAGTTTTTTTATAGAACTTGAATTCCCTAGGTGCCGTGTCTGTGACCGAGAAAGTAGGCAATTTTCTGCGGCTCATTAAAATATTATCTTTGACTATTCCACTCTTGATCTCGAGAACCAATCAGAATCGACCATTTTCACGGTTTCTTCTGTATTCTAGCGATATTTTTTGTTCATTAAATTTTATCGGACTTGCTCTACCAATACAGAAGCCGAATTGACCCACACGTGACCAACAAACCTTGTTTATCAGCGATAAAATTTTGACATCGTGTCTGGTCAAGATTGCTTTGTATTCAAATCTGACACAAGAGACAATAACCTAAGTACCTACTTCATTTTATTTACTTATAATTCGCGTTAGTGAGACATTTTGTACGAAAGGCTAGACAATTTCATTCTGGCTGGACGTTTCATGTGTAATTTAATAAGTTTGCATATTTGTTGACGGTCTGACCATTGTCGATCTAAATGAAAACCTAGTAGGCGACCTAGTGCGAGGAGGTATAATATTGTCTGTTCATTCAATCAAAATATGTCTGTCTGTCAAGTGGCGCTGAAGCAGAGAAATTGGAAAGAGCTCATTTGTTTATGTCAAAATAGACCATATTAGGTTGATATTCTCTTCTTCTATTTTTCTCCAATATGTACTCAACCACAGACGTGCTTTCTATCATTGACGTGATATTTGATAGGAAGACGATGAAGAAGATTCATGTAATCATAAAATTATTTTCTGATAGTTGTCATTAACTTATAACTTCGTCTTTGTGGATGTGTTGAACTTTGATTTCCTTTCTTGGAAATTACAATTATACCTAATCATTTCTTCTAGTATTGGTTTTTTATCAAAGTTTGTTGATTGGTTTGTGAGTGCGATTGTGTTATTTTGCAATGTCATCTGAAAACTGCGCACTCCAGGAGGTGAAGGTGTAATTATTGTATTATCAAGACATGGTTTCCCCAATCCCCACTGTTGTGATTTTGAGCCGCAAATCCTGAGGCATCAATGGGTTCATGCCATATTCATTGGATATCAAGGTGAACTTTTTTTCTTGAATCGCATAATATTTGAAACTTAATGATATTTATATTTCAGGAATTTGAGTTTTTGAAGTAAGCGAACATGATACTATATGTTTCCAACATTTTAAGGGAACTGTTTCTTGCCAATGAAGAATAGGAAACGGTTTTGGAAAGAGAGTACGGTTCCAAGTTTGTTCAAGGTAGGAATATATAAATAAAATGGTATTTAACAAGTTTGTACCTATACTAACTAACTAATTATTAGTTTACGGTTCCAAGTTTGTTCAAGGTAGGAATATATAAATAAAATGGTATTTAACAAGTTTGTACCTATACTAACTAACTAATTATTAGTTTCGGTATGAAATTTACCAAGAACTTGACTTTGGTTCCTTTAAAAGTTGTTCCATAGTCAAAAGTCATTAAATTCATTTCAGAATGGTACAGGACATTGAAACTAGGGACAATATTTTTATATTTTCAGACTCATCAATGTTGTTTGGAATATGATGCTGAAGAGGAATTCCTGCCTTAAGGATCACGACCTAAGGATGAAGAAGCATCTGATGAGGAGGAAACGGGCATTTGAACAGATATTATAGAATGATAATAAATAATAATAAAGTTCATTCAGAATGTTGACTTGAATATAAATTAAAAAGATACTACATATTGGTATTGAATATTCCTGTGGTTTAATTTGTGGCAATAATAGACACATCTTCTCATATTTAGTGAAGTTCGTAGCTTCAATAAGATGATTTAATAAAAAATAATCATTGTTTCACTTCAAAAATACTTTACCTATATATTTATACAATATTGGTACAATATAATAATATATAGTGTTTTCAAACTTACCTGTTAATACATCTGTACAACAATAATAAACAGGGTATCAGAAGAGAACAAACTATATAGTAGAATAAAAATTGAAATAATTCTTCATAATTATGTACAATTTATTAAAAAAATTGTATTGCCATTCATACATACAAGTTATATTCCAATAAAAAATTCTAAATATCCCAGCAACTTGACAAAGAACCCTGAACAATAGAATACCATATATCTGAGGATGATTCCTATACAATCTTGAAATCATTTTACTCTAGTGAAATTCTGAGTGGCTCACTACGAAAATGGTCCTGAGTGTGCTGGAGTGGAATATCACATGTTCCTCATCATCTAATCGATTGCTTGAAAAATAGATAAATTGAATATACATTGGGGTGTGTATAATTTGCAGCCTAGAATGAAATGCTGGGGACTGGCTATTTCCAGCAAACAAATCGTTGTTCTTACTATCTGGATTCAGCTCATCGAACTACAGGATGAAAAGTTTTTTGATTTTATTCACTGCCCCATTTTCTTGTGTGTTTTTTCATAAAATCTTGTGAACTGGATATTTTTGCAGCTCGACTTTCAAGGACCTATCTATAAAAAATATAATGATATTTTGTGTTTGGAGCAGAATATCCATAAGACATTGATGAAATAACCAGATTGAGTCTAACCTTAGTGCTTCTATATATTTATTTCAGATGGTAAATTTTCCATTCTGTTCTCGAACATCATCATCCTTCTGGTACATTCCTTCTGAACATCACTCACATAATGATTTCTAATGTGATACTTCCACATCACTCATAGTTTTTCGTTTTTCAACTGAAAAGCTATTAATGTAACTACTCTTCGCTGTAGGTAGGTACCTGAAATTTTACATCACTAAAGACATATTTTCACTGCAAATAATGGAATTTCATGAATTATTTAGTAACTTATCAAAAATATAGAAGGAAATAAGCAGCCCCTACCTTTCTGCTTGGCTTGCATGTCGAAAAAGTGTAATAGCACTATTGAGTTTCCGAAGTTTCCACAGTTCCAACTTAAATTCAAGTTGCATCATAAATCATACTAATACAGCATTTCCTAAACATCTTCCTGCTTCCATTCAAGTATAGGTAGATGATTTTCATACTTGATAATATCTTTCGTGATAATGTTTCATTTTCGGGTTTCAACATGACAGATTTTTATTTACAAACTTGACAGGACCATGAAAAATGTTAGGGTTAGGAATAAAAAATGAATAACTTAGTTTACTTAATTCACGTAGATGTCTCTGAACTACATATTTTCTTCATTTGTCTTTTCAATGAACAGACAATATTATAGCTCCTGCCTACTAACTACCTAACTAGGTTGTCATCCAGAACGACAATGGTCTGACACAACAATACTAGAATTCAAAATCCTTTTTAAAGTCATTTTCTTCAGTCCCTCAAGATATTCTACCAGGTGATGTGGCTCAACTGATAGGGTTGTGGCGCGGTGATGCGAAGGTCGGTGGTTCAAGCCCGTCGGTGACAATAATTTTTTTTTTAATTATTTCATGTCACATAAATTCAATTTATTTTGTTCGAATTGGATAGCAAATGTATACACTCTTTTGAGAGCAACCATCTCCAAGATAATAAACAATATACTGTTTATCAAAATTGATTCCACTTTGTGCTATAAGTAGGTAGTTAATTTCTAAAAAAAATTAATTCTGTATTTCATTACTATCACTATGTTCTTCTTCGCAGTTTGAGTTGGAATATACTCGAATTATGTTTCCTATTTCTTATATATATTGTCTCATTCAATCATGAAATAGTCATACGAATACAACTCGTGATACTATTTTTCCTGGAAATATTCGTCGATTGACATACTCCAGCTTGCTGCTCTAATTTCGCTCATGACATTGATCCAAAACTACTCGCCTACGGCTCGTAGTTTTGATAACAATGTCATTCACGAAATTACTAGGCAACAAGCTGTCGTAACAATCACCGAATATTTCCGGCAAAATATTATCACTTGTGGTATTATATATGATAAGTCAAACATCCGCAATGATATGAGTTAAACACGAAATGTTATTTCCTAACTACCATTCAACTTTAGTTTTTCCGATGCGATTCATGGCCTTTTGAATTCTTCATATCTTATTATCGAATCGATTTCGATTTCCCGAGATATATGAGTCTGTTTTCATGGCCACTAAAATGAACGTTATTTCAACTGGATTAGATGAATCGCCCTGATTGGAAAACATAACCAGCATGATGGGCAATATAACCTCTATTACCTTTTTACGAGTCCAAGCAAAAACAGAATTGAATTTAATGCTGAAGTTTGTGTTCACAGCTCAAATTTTTTATATGAAGTCATGAAACAGTTTTTTCCACATGAAATATTACATTCGATAACACTCTTCGCAAACATAATATCAACTCGATGTCTGCACGAATTGTGACACTGTGACAATGATAATGTCAAACTGCTGAATCTCATAACTAAGAGATCCAGGATGAACAGAGTTGCCCCAATTGTCAGCAGGAGCGAGACAGTACTGTTTCGACCCACCAGGTCTCATCAGCCGCTCTCGGTCTGCTGACAACTGGGACCCCTCTACGCTTCGGGTAAATCACCAATTTCGAAAACGCAGGGTATAACATGAAGCTATAGTCATGTTGTAACCATCTAGTGGCAAAGCCCTGAGGTAGGATCAAGAGATCGCGACACATACTGATAGTGTTTGCCATTTAAACCACTATTCCAATTTTGAGTTAGCTGAGAATGACCGTTATAGGAACTAGTTTGATTAGAAAAATATTTGTGGAATTGTGGAACAAATTGAGTTCGGAGGCTGGGTCAACAGAAAGCAATTTGATTACTTCATAGTAATTAAATCAAACCTTGAAAAAAGATAATTGCGTTGCACAACAAGTCAACAGTAGAAAACTCCATTTTATCGCAATACTCCCGAACGAACAGTGTCCGGCGCTCGAGAAATTTCGAACAGAGATGTGATATTGAAAATTATTTTGGATTTCACGTATTCAAAATGTGTTAGTGATGAAAACCATAAGAATTGGTGTCTAATTTGATCTAAAAACATTGATATCAACTCACCCCCATCCTTTCCTCACTTTGGGTACACTTTTCAATGTTCAAAAATTCAAATTCAAATAATCAAATTGTTTTCACCACACACACAAACTTGCGTAGTAAACGATAAACTGATAATAAATTCGACTGTTCTCAGAACAGAACCGTGTTATGTAATCGAATGATTCACAATTTTTTTCTCGATCTCGATACGATAAAGAGTCCCCACTTTTTTCATGAAACATTCCATCAATCAGATAACAGAGTATCAACAGAAAAGTTTGAAGATTTTCAGGACGATAAAAATAAACATGGTGAACTACCAATATAAAATATTTCTAAAATCAGTAAAACTTGAAAAAAGGATAATGGTTCTTCCAATGAACATAAAATGCCCTTCAGAAGAGTATTGAGGATTTATTTTGTCAACTTGTTTCTTTGACATTGAAAACGACATTTATATTCTCATACAACGTGATGTATGGGGAGTATTGTTTTTCAATTATTAAGTATTCAATTGAAATGAAGAATGAACCTAATGATTTTCGTTCGACTTGTTTCTACAATTAAACTATGAATTTGGGGAGGGTCGAACTCTCCAACAAGGTGAAACTTTGTTTCGATCCAACGAAAGCCATCAGGTAACACCATTGTACAGGAGTTTTCAGAGTTCATATTGCAGGAGTTATCAAGAATGCTATCATCGTCCATGTGCGACATGTTTTCTGAAGATGACTGTACATATAAAATTTCATACTCCAAGAGCGGGTTGCAAATTCCGACCGTCATCTGATACTGAAATGATATACAGTGTGTCCCAGCTGGAACTTTTCACCCTCCTAATATCCGATGTAGTAAAAAAAAATTGAAAATTGCTCGGACAGATCGATTTCAATTTGGCGAGGGACACATTTTTCTGCAATTATCATATTCAAAGTTGAAACCTTGAGGCGCAACGGGCATCAACTTTCGATTTTCAAATGGAACACCCTGTATTTCATCGCATTCTTAAATTATCCCTGAAGAGCTGCTTTCATCAATATCACACTTGGTGTCTAGCGAGAATGATAACAGAGATATAGGTTGTTCAAAATCGGGATTTTTCAACTTTCGGATTTTTTTGTGTCGAAACTATTCATTATCGGTCAAAACGGTTCACATGTCCCTATCTTAACTCTTGATTTTCTATCCACTGACATTCAATTGGTACAAATACAGGGTGGTTCAAGATTCAGAATTCTGATCCCCCTGTACCTGTTTCAATTAAATCTCAGTAGATATAGTAAATCAGAAGTTGAGATAGGGACATGAAGGCCGTTTTCTTTGATAATGGATAGTTTCGACACAAATAAGTCCTAAAGTAAAAGAATCTCGATTTTGAACACGCTATATCTCTGTAATCATTCCCGCTAGATACCAAGTGTGAGTACAAGGCATGGCCATAGTGTTTTTCAATGTATTTACACTCTTCAATCATTGTAGTATTCCTGATGATGGAAATAAACATTTCCGAAAGCTTGGTGTTATATCATGATTACAATTCAATAAACACGAGCACAAATGACGTGAACAAGGGGGACACTTGCTCTTAATTCGGCTGCCTGCCAAACACAGTATGAGCCAGTCTTCACACATGTCTGTCATAGGCCCTGATTCGCTCTGATCTAAGCACATTCCACTGAGCAGTAGCGCATCTAATTGCTAGACGCTAACGCACTTGTATACACAAGAGTATTCCTTTCACACTGCTGCTACCCCCAATATACACTGGTTCCATTCCTACTGGTCAGCAACGACTACCCTACCATATAGACATAGAGGGGTTTCAATAAGTATGAATTTTCAAAATCGCCCTGCATCTTATAAATGGAAACAGTTATGCAAAATCTGATTAGGTCATCCTGAGTTCCAGGAAAAAGCTGTACTTATGCAATTGATCAAGACAAGATACATATAGACCTCAGAGCTTTTTTTCAAATTTCATTATATCCAATTATTCGTTACAAGATGCTCATTCCTTTGAAAGAGGAGATGAATGTAATTTATAATCAACAGTCCAATTATATTTTCCTGTGTAGAAAACTACAACTGCTCGAAATGTTCGTTTATTCCGTTGATAGAGGAGATAAATTTTATTCACAATGAACAACAGGTCAATTATTTTTCGTGTAGTAACAGTAACGTTACTTTATGCACAGGCCGAATCCCGACTAAGATACGGAATATGCTTTTGGGGATCATCCACTTGTATCAATGATGTCTTCGTCTGGCAGAAAAAAATTATTCGTTGTATCACAGGTGTCCCTCGTACCACTAGTGGTCGAAGTTTTTCTAAGTCTTATGAAATTGTAACTTCACCGTGTTTGTATATCTTTGAAGAATGTGTTTCTATATTTTCTAACATAACCTCTTTCAGAACTAACCAACAAATTCATTTTATCAACACAAAGCAAAATGACCTACATGTGCCAATTTCAAGAACTAATCTTTTATACAGATCACCTACTGTGACTGGGCAAAGGCTGTTCAATAAACTTCCGGCTAACATCAAATCATGTGTTACATTGAAAGCATTCAAGCAATGTCTTAGGAAATACCTAATAAAGGATGGATTTCTCTCCTTTGATGAATTTTTTATTTTGAAGTCTTAGTTTCAGTTTTATTTTAGTAAGTTAGTTTCAGGTTCAGTTATCGTCTTTGACAAATTCTATACATGTTTCTGCATGTCACAAAGAAAATAAAGTATTATACAATATGATTATTATTATAACCTACTTAAAACATCCTCTGAGAACTACCACTGACATTGAACATGTTATTGCCAATTCATGAGAAAATCTTTGAAACGACTGCAACGTCGCTTATTGATTTTCTGGGTGTGAAAAGGTAGTTGAGATCGATACAGTTTTGTCCTCAGGATACCGAAAGTTTCCAACTGGCCCCTCAAAGAATCGAAGCCTTCAAAGCACAAAACAGGGATTCGATCCCCTCTCGCCTTTCATTATCCCCTTGATAGCACGTTATCGCTGGATCCTGGATCTCCAAAGGAAAACGCAATATCCTCTGCTAGCCGAGTTCCTTGGAACTGCAGAGGACCAGCGAGTTTTTCATCTTGTAAAGAGCAGAACAATGCGTGACCGCCGGAGCCAACTCAGCTGTGGCTGACAATGACCTTTTTTTTTTTTCATCGGAAAACAACCGGGCTATTTGAAGAGGGTGTTTCAAATGGCCTGCTCAGGAGAATTCATGTCAACTGAGGAAAACTTGGAGATTTATTGTGATCGATTGAAGGTATAAATTTGATGGAATGGACGAGAAACATATGTGGAAATCAATTATATTGAATTCTAGCCTTATCATTATTAAATCACAGTGGAATATTTCAGAGATTGATGTCGAATGCATGTTATCTCTCAATAAACCGACGGTTATGCTATTTGGATCCTTCAAGCCACCTGCTTGGTAGATCTGGTATGCAAGTCAAGAGTAATGTTAAGATGAACCTGATTTCCTCAAATATGACGATATATAATGATAATATTGATGACTAATGCTTTCATTGAGTCAAAATACATGTACATGAAATGAGAACTCAAAAGACAAAGTCCAATTTGCCGATAAGAGAATCGGTAATAAGTAGAATAATAAGTTCCTGAATTTTCACCTACTCATAATATAAGATCACAGAAAACCACAATATTAAGAAAACAAAATCATGATTTTGAACTGACCCTTCCACAATTTTCATCAACTATAGTAAATAACTGAGGAAATAATAATGAGAAAAGTGTGGATCGATAATGACAAGAGTGAATTCACATAGATCAAAATGAAGTTTTCCTAAAATAAAATAGAATGTTAAAGTTAATAATGCAACTAACCTGACGCATCAAAAATACAGGTCATAAATGAAAATTCAAAGAAAATCCCTCAAGTGACGTTTAAAGGTGAACACATTGGTATTATGAAGATGAATGGGACAGTTGATGAAGACGTTTGCGATTTGAGAAGAAGAGGAAGATCAGAATAGAGAAGTTTTATGAATAGGAATAATCAGTTTGGTCCTTTTTCTGAGATACAAGTTATGAACATCTGTCCTGAATCACATTCTGCATTCGTTTCTACTCATCCATTTCACACACCTCATACAGGGTGAGTCATTTTTTCTTCTAGCAGGACTTCAACAGCTTGAAAAAGATATTTTTCCGATGAAAAAGAAGAGTCAAGAAAGCGTCTCCACGAAATTTATTAGCAAATCCTGATTTCAAAACGTTTGAGGCATGTTTCGATCATTCAAATGGTCATCATACGTCTTTTGTGCATAAAGTTAATCTGAGATTGCTTTTCTTCATATCTGGATAAAGGTCAGCATTAGAGGTTAAAAGTGACTTGGAGTTGTACAAGCAAAATTTGGAACATGTGTTACTGAGAAATATCATGAATCTTCTTTTTTTTTATCAAGATCAGAGTTCATATAGGTATGTATACTTCTCCTATACATTTCAATTTTCTTCTCAATTCTGAACATATTGGTAAGTTATATTTTGTCAATGTCAATGTAAATTCTCAATTTCAGAGTATTTCGATTTTTCATGCTCTCTTTTTGGATATTCAACAAATATAATTCAATGTTCGACGTGGCAAAAAGCCAAGAAAGTAGTTGTTTTCTGTTGAATATTCAGAATGATATCATGTGCATATCTTTATATGAAGGAGAATGCAAATTCTCTACTTCAGAAGATTTTGTTTTCAAATTCTTTTCGTGTGTGTTCAATAGATGTCATTCAATGTTCGTCGTGGCATATAGTCAGGAAAGTAGTTGTTTTCTGTTGAATAAACCAAGGACGAATTTATATTTTCATCACATGGAGAATGCGAATTCTCAATGTATTTCTTCATAAATATATTATTTTTTTGGGTTCATAAATATATATGAAAATATTCCTTTTCCATCATGAATCTTATCACAACAAAATTTTCGAATAATAATTCCAAGATTGTGTAGAGATTGAAGATCTGTTATAAAAAGTGGAACTAAATATTTTTATTCAATTATCTATTGAAAAATAACAAAAAAAAGGTATTCACCGTTGTGCTCTCCTGATTAGGAACTGAAAGTTGAGATATGTGTAGGTATGAATTTTTTGCGAAATAACCTTGATTGAAACAGAGTGAATTAATTTTATTTCATTATATTGAGCAGCTATATGAGAAACATCTTTCCTGCTATTCAGGATCAGGCATATTGAAATCTTGAACTTTGTTTTGCACGAAATTTTATCGAAGGAATGGGTACAAGATGGAAACACGAGTATAAACATAAAACAGATAAGGAGGTTAATAAAGAAAATAACCCTTTGGTCCCTACCGCGATATTGACCAATATTATTGTCGAAAAAGTCTCCATAAAATGATTATTCTCATCATAATGGACAGTGTCATCCACATTCATCAATTTGAGAGGGATTGAATATGTTTTGAAATCATAATACCCAGTTGTTCATTCACAGAAGTACCTCTCTCTTAAATTTCGAACGATTTTTTAGAAATTCCAATTTTGGCCATTCGAAGGACAGACACCACAAAACTGCGATTATGTAAATGGAAATTCAGTAAAATCATGTGAAATACTGAGATAAGTGCTTTGATTGATTTGGTCCGCGGAAAATTCTCTCCTTTTTATTCCTATGAGATCGTACGGCAATGTCCAAAACAGTTCCTTCTAAAGGATTATCATTATACCAGAAATTCGTGAAATTATCGGTGTCGGTATCGACAGCGACCTTGACATGTATCGAGCAGTGCTTCAGAAATTAATTATGCAACTCTATGAGAAAAACCTTTCTATTTCACGTATTTTGCCAAACTATTTGTCATAGGATAGGGGCTCACTCAGCCTTCAATATCTCAGCTAATTCCTCAGATAATAATACACTTCCGATTTGGGTGTTCATTGACTAGACTTATGAGTATAGAAATTCAGTATTAGTGGATGAAATATTGCTGGAGCTGCGTAATACATCATGACATAAACTTTTCTGAATAAAAATAAAGAAATATCGTCTGGAAACATCTCGAAACTTCAGGATGGGTACATTCATATACGTCCTTCATTTCTCGATGAGATCTCACGAGGGTTAACTTCATGAAGAAACTGTGGATAAACACATCCAAATCAGTTATTATATCTATGGAGAAACTATAAAGGAATATTCTGAGATCAATTATGAACATGAAAAATTGGATATACTTATATTTGAAGAAATACATGCAGAATTCGCACTCTCTGGGTGATCAAAATATCGATTCTATCTCGGTTCATTCTATTGAATATTCAGAATGATATTATGTGCATATTCATATTTTTATCTGAGGGAGAATGCTAATTCTCAACTTCAGAAGATTTAGTGTCCAAAAATTTTCATCGTGTGTTCAATAGATATAATTCAATGTTCGGCGTGGCATATAGCCCAGGGAAGTAGTTGTATTCTGTTGAATAATAAAAGGATTCATCACATAGAGAATGCGAATTTTCAATGTATTCCTTCATATGTCGGCGTCAAATAGTGAATGCCTAGTCATTTCACGTATTGCCGGCAAACAGCGTAACTCTTAATTTCGTACACCCATTTGCCTAATAGTTTCAGGCATTCCCTGTAATGACGAAAGGAATAAGGTTCATTCAGGCCGAGTCAGCTCAGTTTGTTCAGAAGCAGTAGCCTCTTCTGTTCTCTCAAGTAATTTTCTGAAAAATAAACTTACTAGGAAGAAAGTTCATTTGGGCAGAAAAATATTATTTCTTCTTATGCATATGCAGAAAGCATATTTTTCTTCCTCAACACTCCGGCAAACATATAGGTAGTAACGGCTGAAAATGGAAGTTACGCTGTTACGCTGTTTGCCGAAAATACGTGAAATGACTAGACATTTCAGGGAATGACGGATTTCACTCATTGACGCCGATATATGTCATTACATTTCAACCACATTGGATCCTATAGGAATAAAAATTGTAGAAGAACTTCATGTAATCATTTGTCTAGAAACGGTGCCCTAGGAGGTTGAAGGAATCTAGGAGAGCCCCAAAATAACCGGTTTTTTTTTCATGAACAACTTTCAATGGCCGATATGATTAGGAGCTTGAGAAAAAGGTTGTGCAAGACGCACTTTTTCTCTCAACTCTTCTGTTTCGGCAATTATCTGCAGATTGAACAGGAGATGTGAAAATCTCAATATTTCAACTAAAAAATGGTAGGTACTATTGTTTAGTCTCGATGACATTCACCATTTCCGAGACAAATCAATTTTGAAATTTTGATGCGTGAGAAAAAAAAAGGTGCTTTTTGATTTATGGAGGGTGCGATAAAAAGAATATATTGAGGAATAATATGGTAGGTACCCTATCGAGGAAGAGTTCTGTTTTCATGACGCAGCAGATTTCTGAAATCGATTCATCTCGAAACATTTCTATACCACTTATGGGTAAAATAGTTGAGATTTCCATATTTCCTGGTCAAACTGCCGAAACTTGAGGAAGGAAAGGGGCCCTTCACGCCCCTGATGGAAAGCTCGCATTCTTCAAATCAAAAAATTGGTCCTGAAAAGTTGTTGGTGTTTGGAAATTGGATATTGGATATTCTATTCCAGATATTTAAAAAAAAACATATTCTCGGACTCACCTTCAGATCGCTATAATCCCCCCAGGAGGCCCTTTCAGACTGTACTTTCAGGAACGCCGGTTAAAGTTGATGTTTCCTTCAATGAGTAATGATTTTCGTGGCCCTACTCTTCTAACTTTAAATGAACACTTTCAACAATTATTTTTGCTTCAACAGGAAAACATTTTCGGCTACTGCTTGAAACGGCTTTTGCACCGGACATCTTCAAACACAAACAAACTATCCCTGCAGAATTCAATAACTAACAGTATTCCAGAATGTGTCAAGCCAACAACAAAATAAATACGACCCTGTCACGACTAATACTTCCATGGCTTAATCGCATGTCATTATCCCATCTCAGGTCAGGTCAGATTCTTAGATATTGAAAAAAACTATACTGGATCATCTTATTGAAATGGTTGATCGTGAACACATATCATTACCCTTTAGATATTGTGCCTCCTTTCCGAAACTGAAGGTTTAATCAACCTTTTCACATGTAATTCTAATCTTCAAGGTTGGGAGAGTCGGATATGACAGTTAAGCAAGCTAATTTAAGTTGAGTTTATTGTATTGGTATTCCACCTGAAGAAGCTAGTGTGTTAGCAAAACATGTCGTGAGTATGAGAATTTCGTCGAAATCTTATCGTTTGTGAAGTTTTTCACATTCACTATGGATTTCCTTCAAATAACGGCCAAGTCAATCGGGCTCTCTTCGATGCTACCAACGTGGCCGCATTGAAATATAAAGAGGTCCGATAAAGCTTACCTTGTTTTACCTCTAGTCTACGCCTCTGAACTATTTTCGATGTTATTCGCGATTGAAAATAACACGTCTCTCCACCTGACAGTAACAACTTGAACTCTGAGCGGTTTCTTTTGATGATATCACCAATAAGCACAAATTAGAAACAGATGTGAACCAATAAAAACAAAGAGAACATGTCGCTTTGACAGCTTTCAAGATATCCGATAGGTGGCGTACGCTTATTTTTTATCACGAATAATGATATTATTACCTTCTGAACTGACATATTTCATTTGGACTGAACTGACTAATCAAGTTCTTTTGAAAGGACACATATTAACTGATTCGGTTCAGTTCTAGTGAGATATTGCAGTTAGTTCAGATTATAATGATGTGATATATGTCTTCATCATTAATGTAATTGACTGATAACCTTTCAAATTCTTGAAATGAAATTACAGATTATATCATACTTATTTTGACATATTTTGTTAATATCGTTAATTTGACACTCTGTTGAATTCAAAAATAGTTCAGTAGCACAAATTAGATGTTAGACAAGGAAGGATTTATCGGACTTCTCTATATACTTCAATGCGTTTGTAGCATTGAAGAGAAATATGGAAGAGGAGAAAACTTCCCTTTCTCTCGTTCAAGATAAAAAAGTGCTCAATTCAAAAAAGACAACAAGTAACACTGCAATATTTCAACAAAATTGTAACAGAAAGTTTGGCGGTCTTCACGGGAAAGCAATTTTTATTAAAATTTTTGACATCATGTACATACCTTGGGAACGGTGTGTCTACAGACCCATGTTTACATACATCGACATCAGTCGAAAGATCAACACCCTGTGTATGTACAGAGTGATTCACCATAAATGTGTCCCCCTCTAGCTCACTCATTTTCGAACCGTTTTAAAAATTTGAAAGATAATCTAAAATGATTTTTCAGAATTTTTTTCCCGTTGCATCAGAAAATACAGGGTGCTCGGAACAAACGATCTACAGAGTACTAATTGTTTTTTTTTTAATGGAACACCCTGTATCTCATTGTATTTTTAGATTCTTCCTGAAGAGCTGAATTCATCAATGCATCACACTTGGGGTTTAGCGTAAATAATTACAGAAATATAGGGTGTTTAAAATCGAGATTTTCCAACTTTAGGATTTTTTTGTGCCGAAACTATTCATTATTGGTCAAAACGGCTCCTATGTTTCCATGTCAACTTTTGATTTACTATCAAGTGAAATTTAATTGGAACATTTACAGGGTGGTTCAAGATTCCGAATTCTGGTCACCTTGTATCTGTTCCAATTATTAAATTAATGTCAGTAGATAGTAAATCAAAAGTTAAGATACGGACATGAAAACCGCGTGACCGATAATGAATATTTTCGTCACAAAAAAATCCTAAAGTTAAAAATCTCGATTTTGTACACCCTATATCTCTGTAATCAGTCCCGCTAGACCCCAAGTGTGATACATTGATCAAATCAGCTCTTCAGGGAGAATCTAAAAATACAATGAAAAATAGGGTGTTTCATTCGAAAAAATCAAATAGTATCCTGTAGATCGTTTGTTCCGAGCACCCTGTATTTTCTGATCTAGCGGAAAAAAACTTTATCGAAAATCATTCAAGATTATATTTCAAATTTTAAAATCGGTTCAAAAATAACTGAGCTAGAGGGGGGGACATTTATGGTGAATCACCCTGTACAGGCGCCTATTATGACTGTAAGATCTGTCGATCCCACACAGGTAGCTGTGCTTCTTTTCATTTCTTCAAATCGGATGTATAAATAATTGAATGCTACATCCCGCCCTGCCAACATACACCGCTCTACCCAGCTAGTTATCTAACAAATGTCTTCCTAAGTAGCAGGCACATTCTCTGAGTGATTCCCTGAAGACTTTAGTTGGGAATTCGGCAGTGTTTGTGCGCAACTTGTCGTTTGAAGTTTCGGGAAGAGACGATGGTAATTTCCAAGTCGCTTTCTGGCAATTTTCACACAGTTCACTCGAACATAACAAGCTCACGGACTCGTGGGAGTCTGGCGTTGGCGCGTGCCTTCAAAAATATATTATAAACAAACAGAGGAGGGAAAAGAAGGATTTGCTATGAACGTAAAAATGTTGTGCTCAAAACGTGTCTTGGTGTTTTACATGAGATTTTGTTTGTTTGTCACTGATTCAATTACCTGCACCTATCTATAACTGATGAGAAGAAGATTTCAAAGTGAATGATTTAATTATTCCAGATTCATCGCGATATTAAAATCATTCGAAAGGAATATAACAACCCAAAGAGAAAAAATCAACATGCATTCTTCTGAATGGAGTCAATCTCATTGTTTCCTGTTCAATTGCTATAGATAGAACATGGTAAGATAAGTCAAAATTTGATATTTTTCACTGTATACTCATATTTCTCTTTACCACACCATTTTTGGAAACATAGGTGTTACTGCGAAGCGAATGTATATTTCTGTTAAGCTCTCTGATAAAACAATTCTTTAAACGCAGTGATATTTTGGGACGAATCCTCTAATATGTTTTCATTACACGTAGGTATATTGCCCAATATGAGCTCGTCAGGAGCAACAATACC
The DNA here is from genome assembly GCA_918026855.4 of Phaedon cochleariae. Classification (NCBI taxonomy): domain Eukaryota; kingdom Metazoa; phylum Arthropoda; class Insecta; order Coleoptera; family Chrysomelidae; genus Phaedon; species Phaedon cochleariae. Next base: position 70,604,592 of record OU896707.1, on the reverse strand, counting down.
TTTGAATACATCCATTTCGATGCTTGGTATTACTATCAGCAATAACCTTTCTTGGGAAAATCACGTGACATCAATTGCTAAGAGTGCATCCCAAAAACTTGGTTTTCTGTTTCGGGCCAGGAGCTATTTCACTTCCAGTTAGCTGCTTATGATCTATAAGGCACAGATCTGACCTGTCCTGGAATACTGTTTCCATATTTGGGGTGCAGCACCTAAGCATACCCTGAAACTGTTGGATTCTGTCCAAAAAAGGGCAATTCGCCTTGCTCACAAACTCACTCACTTGTCTGGAACACCGATAGATAGATATTTACATGGACGATGCTCTTCTGAAATATCAACAATTGTTTTTCCCTTGCCAGTTCCTGTATAATAGTCACTTTGGGGACCTGCAAAACATCTCTTTCCAAAGACTCGTTCATCCAACGAACAGCGAGGCTCTGGAACACATTGCCAAGGGAGGTGTTTCCCGAGGCATATAACCTCCAGAAATTCAAGAAGAACACCAATTCCTACCTCCTTTATTGAAAAAAAAATTTGGAGGAAAAAATTCACCGGGTCCAGTGGGCCAGAATATTTTTTTAGTCGTAATCACTTCATTTGTATTTGTTTCAAGTGAAAGTCATGAATCAAAATGTGTTTTTCATTTTTTTTTGTGAAAAATTTCGTGTCCACCTATGGTACACAAGGCTCAGCATTGCGATATTTTTACTAATGCCTAGTCACTGGTCATGTTACCACAAAGAAAATCTGAAAAAAATATATAATGACTGACGTTTTATTTAGTTAATTTTCTTTCTAAAAATACGTTACTATTGCTTATGACTGTATTTTCATAGGAAGAACTTAAAAAATAAATGTTAATTCCAAGTTCATTGTATTATTCGCCATGTCTCTGAAAAAAAAAAAAATCCAGACCAATTCAATATAGTATAGTGCTACGCCAGACCCTCTTTTTCATGTTTTGGTTCCCACGAAAAAGGATATCCTGTAATGTTCAGAGAACATTTTGAGAACCAAGGGAAACAAGGTGGGAATTGGTGTTCTCCTTAAATTTCTGGAGATTATATACCTCGGGGAACACCTCCCTTGGTCTCGACTATTTTTTTAACTCGGTTACGCCTCGGTAAAAAAATCAGATCTCGATCACCAAAGTATCATTTCGCGCTCTAGATACAAATATAACTCTTCTGTATAGTGGTGGACTGATATATAGGTAAAAGCGCTAAGTCCGCCGCTGTTGAAAAAGGGACTGCAGTATTTCAACATATTATTCGACATCCATTCATCGTACGCAACATGTGCCTCATCATTAGCGGTTTTATTCAATTCCAAAAGCCGATTATCTATCCAGAATGTTCAGAAATTTGTCAATTCGTTTCTCGTCTGATTGGATCCCTGATTTATATCGTGGATTCTCGATGTTCATGGGCAGTTTCCGAGTGAATGATAATGTATGTAACGTGAATGGATGTTACAAAGAATCCATTTGGAAACTGAAATTTTTGGTGCGATTCAATTCAAAAAGATGAATGGGGAAAAATTGACATAAATTGAGGCAATCGGAAAAAAATACCTAGTGGCCCATCGACGACGATCCACCCAAGTTTCTCCGTTGTGTTCAGAGCCGGATTTAGAAGTCTGGAGGCTCTAGGACAACAAAAGACTGGAGGCCCCCTGCCTCCTAATTGTTTTCCATATAAAGTTAACAGATTTTTCGGTCAATATTTCTTTGCGAAACTTACTAAATTATTTCAACATGTACAGGGTGTTGCTTAAGTACGTGTAGAAAATTCAAGAGCATGTTGCTGACGTTTAAATAAAAAGAAAAGTTTGTTTGAACATATATCCGCAAGTTATTCGTACTGAGGTACAGAGTGTCAAATTTTGATTGTTATTTCGTTTTTTTGTGAATGAATTCCAAAATAATCGTGATATTTGGGTGAGATACCAAATTTAACTCTGATATCACGTTCATTTCTGAACTCACTAACAAAAAACAGGAAAAAGAATCAAACTTTGACACTTTATATCTCAGGAATAAATGACTTGCGGACATATAATGTTTATACGAACTCTTTTCTCATTTTGACGTCAGCAACATGCTCCTGCGATTTTTACGCGTATTTGAGAAACACCTGGTAGAAATATTGACAAAAACAAGAGTTACCTGACAGAATGTTTTGTCCCATCGAAGTTCGGGTCTATTTTTTATAATTTTTATTTTGCGAATATCCAAACGTGCCGCGAATGAAACTGATCTTAGTTAGTGGCAGTTCGTCAATATTTCCGTGAATATTTCGCCCTCGTCGGAAGATAATATCCGATGGACCAGGGTGAGACTCATGTGGTGGTCACACTACAAGAATTCTAAACCACCATGTTGGAGTTTTACACTGCTCCATCGGATATTATCTTCAGGGAGGGACGAAATATTCTAGGAAGTATCGACGCTCTGTCAGTAACTTTTAGATCATTTTGAATTGCAGCACATTTTGAGATTCTCAAAGACGACATCATTTCCTTTTATATTCAACTTGATATCACACATGACGGAAGTATGTCCAGAATGATAGCAGAAAATGAATCGCTGTGCCGTGGATTGAGCTCAGACTGAGGGAAAGAACCAAGTAGGTTTTCGAAATCTATCATTCAATTGGTATCGAATGGCATAATTCTCATCTTTTTATCGAATCGCGAGATCGAGAGCAAATTTCCGCACAGGAAAGTGCAAATTTTCAATCATTTTGCTCAGGATATAGTGATTGGCGCAGGTGCCGTTCAATAAACTACAATGGTTTCACATCCCATACAGCACTCAACGTCCTGGGGACATCCAGTTTAGGTCCCATTTAGGTCTGAACGTCCGGGACCTTTTCAAGACGTACTGAAAACGTCCATTTCTGGACGAACTGGGTACGTACGATTCCGATGTACTGGGTTCGTCCAACTCTGGACGTTATCGACTTTTTGTTTACGGGATGGAATAAATTGTTTAATGATAATCGAAATCATTGCATATATAATTTCTACCCTCGATCTCTGGAATCTATTCATATAGGAACCTTGTACACATAAACATAATACAATACTCACAGTAAATTCATTATTCATTGGCCCCACCAGATCACAAAACATCTATTTAGGTATTCTCTGCCGTCGTGATTATCTAATTCTATAAATGTATCGATGTGATGAGTCAATCGGCATTCGAACATAATATTGCTTGTTGTATACTGTTAATCAACAAGTGTTCTTCAGAGTAATAGGTTGAGCATCAAATCTGCCTGGTGATCTAAAGGTCGTGGGATCGATCTACGGTAAAAGCGTTTTTTTTTATTTTTCTCATTCAAAATAAGACTTTCTATTTTATCTAAATCTCTTTTTAGACTATCTGAGTGAAAAGAGGAGGATCAACGTTGATTCATGTATTCATGGTCCTGAATGGACGTAATGAGGATGTACAAACGCGCGGAATCTGGACGTCCCCAGTACGTACGAAACGTCTTTTTCGGACTCTCTCAGTACGTTTTGGGGACGTACTAGTGCTATATGGGATGCCTTTAAGATATTTCCTTTCGTTATCAGTTGCTGAGAGTGAGAATTGGCATTTTAATGAACCCAATCCATAGACTTCGGATTGAAATGAAAAATACAGTGAGATCGACTCGAGAAAGAGAGAAACTGCATACATAATGTTTTTTCGTTTCGCGATATTTGTACCAGTTTAAATGCTGCAAACTTATTTGACAGCAGAACAGATTCAGCTCCGGAGCTTACATTCCGTATATTATGGCAACACAACTTCCTGAAATATTGGCCTACAGCATGTCGAGGCTACCCTCCGAACAAATAAATTTCTTCCTTCGTGAAGCATGCCCCGAAACATTGAAATTCCTAAATTATGAACACTGTTCCTAAAACTGTGCCCGAGCATACTTCGGATACAGAAGCTGTTTATAATCCGTTCGGGAAAATCTATCTTGGACTGAATATAATAACGTTCGTCAATAATATGTCACCATTTTGGTGACCTAATAGAAATCCTCTATATGAATTTTTGGGATTTCATCTCCAAGTCTGCAGAATATTAGTAATGATGAATGGGTAAGAAGTGTGTGAAATATAAAGTTCCACAAGGAACCGTTACTGGTTGAAAACTTCAACGTTGAAATTTGGTTGAAAAAAACGAGAAATTGACGTTTTATTTCCAACATTTCCTTACATTCTGTGATCTACAACCACTATGAAACGTTGAAACAAAACTTTGATACTTTCAAGCAATTATTGTTGATTCCAACGTTTGAAATCCACATATTTATAACTCTTGGTGTACTTGTTACGTCGTTAAAAAGAATTAATTATCATCAAACACATAGTTGAAAACCTATAGTTGTGTACTGATGGTTGATAATAACTTGTATATCAGCGACATTTTTGCGTTATTTCAACCAACATTCGCTGTAATTTTACTACATTATTTCGACGTATGTGTGATTACTGGCATCGATCCAGATGTCAAGAGCCTAACATAAAAAACAATAGAATGACGCAATGTCCAATGATTTCATTGTCACCTGGTATGTCATTTTTTTCTCTAGGACGAACTCCATTCAAATGAATTGAGTATTTAACGTAGTCAAGAAATCATCCAGATCACATCTCTTGGTATCATCTGATATTCACTTCATCGCTGTATATATTTTCTCGGTGTTTGATGGCAGTAGAGGTGGCGTTGAAATTTCCTCACATTGTACATTTTCAGATTTCCCATTAGTTTTCAAGGACCTTTTCTATGCTCATATCCGAGTCAGCAGCCACACACTTAATTCTTCACGACCGACTAAGTATTTAATTTCTTGGTGCTTGGCACCGAAATAAATGGCGTAAAACCTGGAAAGCAGCAAGGACGCCCATATAGGGGGATAATAGGGATAATTATCCCCTCCCCAAGAAGAGGAAAGATTCGATTGTTTATTTGTTTGTTTGTTTGGTTGTATTGAATCGGCTCCGAAACTGCTGGACCGATTTGAGAAATGATATCACCATTAGAAGCCGGCACTATTCCTGATGAACCCTGAGACAGTAAGATATTCTGATATGCTTGAGAGGATTCGAAAGAAATTCTTGAGGTCTGTGCATTCGAAAAAGTATGATGTTTATTCAATTTATGTATCTTATGAATACCAGAGAAATGATTTCAACATGGTGACGCTAAGTAAAAGGCGTGAGAAAATTCAAATTTCGTTTATTTTTTTATATTCCACATAATCTGATTAATGTACCTGATATACTAATGAATATTCACATCAATGTACCTGATATGAGACTGAGATACAAACAAAAATTGATTTTCGAAATATGTTACAGGAATTCTCCTATGGACAGCTGTTTAACTACTTTTTAACACGAGAAATTGATATCTGATCTATTTCTAGAACTTCACTTTTTTCTTACTTTTAATAATATTAGGTTTCTTCAACTTTTATGTATGAATTATGTGTTCCTGAATCTTTCACATTAATAGAGTATGAGTTAAGTTTTAGTTTTAATTTTGTCTGTTTATGAAACTGATGCATGTTATTAGACACAGTCTGTTTGTAATAAGTATGAATAAATGAATGAAAAAAAACATAGGCTACCTACTTCTGACCACAAGAAAATTCATTATTCCTACGGGAAACGGGTAATAGGACAATTGGTAGTGAAAATTATTCTTCCTTATACTTATCTTTTTGACATAACTTCTGAACGGCTGAACCGATTGGGTTGAAATTTTATACTTATGGGTTTTTCGATAGTTGCCTGGATGATTTGAAAATACAATTATTAGACGAGGTAGGTGGCGCTGCTGTCGGTACGTCAACTACTAAATGACTTGACCGATTGGGTTGCAATTTTTGATAACATTGGGATCTCGGTACCTGTGTGAGAAATAGAGAGCCGGTTAAATTGAGGAAGTTTCAGCAAATTCAATCGTGATTGAGAATCTGTCGGGAAATATTGACTAGCTTCAGTCGTTTTTGCGTAATTCAGAACAAACTGAAATTTAGAATTCTTGTTTTTCTCGAATATGTCGAAAACTGATGATTGTTGGAAAAGACGATTTCAACATTATGATGAAACTTTTTGATAATCATTTGAATGGTTTTGTCAATTTTTGTAGAAAAAGAAGAGAAAAGCAAACAATAAGTTGGAGGTCATATCTCAGAAATGTGATATTTTCAACTGAAACAGAAAACCTAACCTGACAAAAACCAAATAGAAGATCGATAAAAAGTTCAATGAGAATGTTGAAGTCGTTTAATCATATACTCAACATTTTTCGAGATATTCAAGAAGAACAAAAATACAAAATGTCAAGCGTCAGGCCTAGATGAATTAAGATCCCTGGGAAGAATTCAAAAGTTCAATAATATACAGGGTGGTCCATTTTTGAAAAAATGATGACTGCGCCATAAAAACAATATGACAGTTACCAACAATCAACATTGGCCACTGTGTGGAGCAGAAAAAACTATAAAAATCTTGATAAAGAAAATAAACGAATTTTCAGATTGTGGATTCAGATTTCGATTCAGATTTATTCACATGCTTATCTTTCACTCTGTTACATATCCCATGAGTTCTTTTATACATATAAGAGGAGAAAAATAACGATAACAGTTTAATATTGTGTCCTTCAATTGATAGTAAATCATCTGAGCACTGATATGCTTGTATTATGTATTTCTCTATCAACCGAAGGAGAAGAAGAAATTGTAATATGTGCCTACTCATATGGAAAATACAATCAGAGTATTGTGAGTGAATACCAACACCAAAATATTATAGATTTCGTAGGAATGATTGAATGAAGAGAAATTGTACAACTAACAGCTTACAGGGTGAGTGATATATTTCTTATTTCTGGTTTATTCAGAAATAAGGTGTTTCCACACCAATGCCCAACCCTGTCTATTATTCATGACTATCTTAATATAATCTCATATTTTTTCATCACCCAAACGAAAAGTCAATCCCCTCGAAGAAGAAAAATCATCGACGCCCTTGGAAAGCAGGGAAGTGTGTGTGGAATGCAATTACGCAAGGTAATGATAGGGTTCTGAGGGCAGACTTATCATTCCTAACAGGAGGTTTCCAGCAAAAATGTTTGTTCGTCTGGTAGGCAGGGTTTTTGCCTTCGACGGCTAACGACCTCGGTTTTTGAGTTGCGAAAGCGATAATTGCTATCAGAAGTTTGATTTTAATGAGGTCGATAATCAGCGAATCCCGTTTCAGATTCTGAATTCTCATAATAGTGTTGTGAGAATGCCACAGAGGTTCACGGATACCTTTCAACTTACTCGTACCTGAGCATTAATTGCCTGTTATAGTTTAATAATGATGAGTTCAGCTTCGACTGTGGTTTTACGGATTATTATAATCCTGGATGTATTCGGATGGAATAAATTTTCGGGATAATGTTCTGGAAATATCTGGCTAAAATACTGTCTGATCAGAGAGGTGTAATAACATTCACTAACATTGAGAAATGGAGTTTCCCAGGGGTCTATTCTCGGACCGTTGCTCTTTATAATTTACACTCACGAGTTTTCTAAATGTCTAAAATATTGCAATTCTCACTTCTATGCGGACGACACACAAATTAACTTCTCTTTCAAAGAATAAAACATCATCGAAGCTTGTAATTTCATTAACAAAAATCTCTGTTTGCTAATTGCACTCTCAAATGAATTTTGCCTAAGCATTAACCCCTTAAAATCGAAGGTATATACTGCTCTTTGGAAGCGCAGCTTCGCGAAATAGATGTTTGGAGCTAGTCAATATTGTGGTTGATAACATACAAATTTCTGTGAGTGACAGTGCGAACAATTCAGGAGTTGTTCTCGATAGCTCGCTCAAGTTCAAATCTCATGTGAGTAAAATTGTTCGTAGCGGGTTCGGCAATCTGAAAAACCTGTATGCTAATCGGTCCATTCTGAGCATAAAACTAAGAATTATCCTGTGTGAAGCTCTGGTGCTGTCTCATCTCAACTATGCAGATATTGTTTATGGCTTTGCCCTAACTAGTACTGATAGCTTTCGTATTCAGAAATTGCAAAGTTTCGGATGATCTAAGGAATAGAAGAATAGAAGTCTTCTACATTCCTCTTCATTTTTCAAGGAAATTATAATCTCACATAAACCAAAATACCTTCACAGAAAAATAAAATTTAGGACAGCTGTTCATAATCTGAGTCTTCGACATAAAGCTTCGTTAACACTACCTATCTGTAATGAATGTATCACCTACCTGGTGAGAATTCAGTTACTTCAGAATATGGACAAGATGGAGATGATATAATCAAAGTACCAACGATGTTACAATATTATATTCACAAAAACTCTACACTGACAATTCCTTTCATTTATATGACATTAACAACAACTCTTTCAAAATAAAACAATCTCCTTCATCTCGAGCCATATACAGGAACCTCTGATTCCTTACATACTCCCACCTTGGGTCACAGTGAACGAAGAGTGACTCAATTATACATCTGCAGTCTCTTTGGTTTCTTCACCATTCTTCCTGAACGAGTAACCATAACAGGAGTATCTTCGCGACCTTCTGTCGCCTCTTCCTGGTTCTTTTCTTCAATCTTCTTTGGCACAACTTCATCCTTATTTCGCAACCCTGCTCTCAGTTCTCTTCTTTGATCATGAGAAGTGATTTCTAACGGATAGAGTCTCTGAATTGGTCTAGTCAAGAATCCTGACGATGTTTTCAATCGAACTACTCGGATATTCCCATCTTTACCTGGAAATATATCGACTACCAATGCTAGAGGCCAATCTATTCGTTTTGCAAAATCACTGCCTATCAGAACAACATCTCCAATTTTTATATCACCAACACTGTATTTTTTCGAACGTAAAATCAATTGTCCTAAATATTCCTTCCGAAACCTTTTCACTAACTCTTCTTTGAGTTTATTTCTATATCTCAGATGTTTGTTCAAGCTTGTCGCATCAATGTTATCAATATCTGGTACACCGATATCCCTCAAATCATGCAAAAACATTGATGGTGTCAGCGGAATCAGATCTTGAATATCATCAGAAACATAAGTCAAGGGCCTGGAATTCATTAGGGCTTCACACTCGCAGAGTGTAGATGAGAGTTCGTCATAGGTGAGCGATGTTCTGCCTAGAGTTTTCCTCAGGAGGTCTTTTAGGAGTCGTATCAATCTTTCCCACCAACCGCCCCACCATGCACCGGTAGGCGGAGAAAACCTCCACGTGAAACGTTGAGACTGACTATATTCAGCAACTTTCACCCAATCTACCTTTGCGAAAGCATTTTCGGCTCCTACGAAATTAGTCCCGTTGTCGCTGTAGATAATAGCAGGTCTCCCTCTTCTACTAATGAATTTCCTGAATGCTTGAAGAAAGCTATCTGTGGACATCGTTGACACCAACTCTAAGTGCACAGCTCTGTAAACTGCACAAGTGAAAATACAGATCCACACTTTTTCGTTCTTGTGTACAAACAGTGGTCCAGCCAAATCAACTCCTATCACCTCGAATGCAGCTACTTCAGTGACTCGATTTTTAGGAAGAGATACAGGCATGGCATCAAAATTCTTCGCATTATATCTCCGGCATCTCACACATTTAGAAACAACAGATTTGATAGATTTCCTACTCTTGATTATCCAGAAATTTTCACGCAACAGACTCATCAATCCTTGAGTACCAATGTGACAATTCTTGACATGATAGTAATCAATCATTCTGACAACGACTGGGTGCTTTGAAGGCAAAATCACAGGGTGTCTAAAATCGTGAATATCATCTTTCTCTGAAATTTTAGTTTTCAGGCGAATTATTCCTTCTTCATCTTCATACGGACATAAAGAAGACAGACTCGTATGTTGAATAAATTTCAGTATTAATTTTTCCGCATCCTGAATTTCTTCAAGTGAGAGGTTTCTACTCATATTCTTATTCTGTTTACGGCAATTATTAATGAATCTCCGAACCCAAGCTACCAAATTCACAATTTTCTGGTATTTCGAAAAATAGTGGTAATACCAAGAGTAGTCCACTTGAATATTGAGGCAAGAAGATATCATGTTTCTTGCTTCTTCCATAACAATGGACTCATCAACTGCGAATTTCTCGATAGGCCATTGACTCTTCATCTGAAGTAACCAAGAAGGTCCCTCCCACCATTTAGACTGCAATAACAGCTTCGATGTACAACCTCTAGACGGTAAATCAGCAGGATTCAAATTACCGGGAATAAAGTTCCAGTCTTCTTTTCTTGTCAGACGTTGAATTTCTTGAATTCTGTTCCACACGAAAGTCTTCCATTGATTTTCTTGCTGAATCCAAGCTAAAACCGTACTCGAATCTGTCCAACAGTATACTGGAATACTGACCTCTAAAGTCGTCAATATTGACGAGAGAAGTCTTGCACCAATGTTTGCAGCTAATAACTCCAAACGCGGAATGGACATTTTTTTTATAGGTGAAACTCTGGTTTTGGCTTGAATCAGTTGAACATTCGGTATTCCATCAGCATCTTCAGTCCTCCAAAATATAACTGCGGCGTAAGCATCTTGGCTCGCATCAGAAAACATGTGAATACTTTCAGATCCTGGTCTAATATCGGAAGATTTTGCAAGCCATCGAGGAACTTTCAGGTCCACCAAAATACTCAATTCTTCCAACCAACTCAGAAAAGTTTTCTTAATATCGTCTGAAACTTCGACGTCCCATCCAATTTTGAGAGTCCACATCTTCTGCAGCAATATCTTCGCAAATAACGAAACTGGGCACGAAAATCCGATTGGGTCGAAAATTTTGTTAGCAATAGATAAAATAGTCCTTTTCGTGATTGTATCCAAATTTAAATCATTAAACCAATCAAAACAAATTGCTAAGGTGTCTTGTGAACGATCCCATTTCATCCCCAAAACAGGTGACACGGCAGTGTCTATAATATATTCGTTCATGACAGTATGTTCCCAACATCGAAGATCAAATTTGGCCTCATTCATTATTCGGATCGACTGCTTCATGAATTCGTTCAGCTCTTCTTCTGAATGGAGACTAGTGACACAATTGTCAACATAAAAACTTTTCGATAATATCTGTACAATTGCTTTATCATACGGAGACTCTTCCGACTGACACTTATCTGAAACTTTACTCAGATGATGTTGGATGACAGCACCAAGGAGAAATGGGCTGCAATTAACACCAAATACTACTCTAGTGTGTCGGAAGTGGATAAGCTGGCCATTTTCATCTACCCACAAAAACCGTAAAACATCTCTATCAGAATGAGATAAGCTAATCTGCAGAAAAGCTTTTCTTATATCAGCAATAACTCCAATTCGTGATAGTCGGAATCTCAATAAAATGGAAGGGATAAGTTCGATCAAGTTGATGCCCTTCTCTAAGCATTGGTTCAATGAAGGATGTCCTTTTTCTTTTGCTGAGGCATCAAAAACAGGTCTGATTTTTGTAGTGGAACTGTTCAATTTCACTACATGACGATGCGGTAGGTAGTGACTCATATTGTTCATCTCATCGTTAGGAACATATTCTATAATTCCCTCTGCCTGCCATTCAGAAAAAACTTTATTGTACTCATCATGATATCCTTCATTCTTCAACTTAATTAATAAAGTATCCAGTCTCCGTTTAGCCAAATTCAAATTTCTGTGCAGAGGCGGATGACCATCTATCCATGGCATAACCACTTCGTATCTTCCGTCGTCACTTACTTTCGTCGTTATTTGAAAATGTTCCATTACAGCCGATTCCACTTCTTTTCTAGTCTGTTGATCAGCTGGATCAGATATACCAAGAATGTCAAGGCTCCACAGATCGGATAGTTTATTAGATTTACAAAACATGGATAAAGTCGTTATAGCGGATGATCCACTAGTTGCTATACAGGATGTTGCAACTTTCCCCATGAGGGTCCATCCAAGGAATGTCTCTATAGCAACCAATCCACATGTCAAATGTATCTTTTTCCCAGTGAGAAGTTTTCCGGCAATATCTGCACCTATCAAAACTTCGATTGGACCTGCTTTTATATCCGATAATTCAATTCCATGTTCTCGCAATTCTATCATCCAAGGGCCTTCCTTTATAGAAGTGACATTCTTGCAGATGATGGGCTGATCAAGTGCTTCAAAATTACAAGCATATCATTCATTCAAATTTCCTAGTCTGATTTTATATACAGCATGATTAATAACTTCAGATTGTACTCCACCAAAGAGTGCATGTATCATAGACTCCTCTCCAAGTGGCTCATATCCCATTTCAGCAGCAGTAAATCTGTTAATGTAAGATCGATGAGATCCTGTATCAATAATTGCTCTTACATTCCTAGAGCAGTTGTCACTGCTCAATTTGACAAGAAATGTTTGCAAAAAAACTTGATTGAACGTATAATTAGAAAGATTCTCAACCGTTATATGGTGTTCATTGTTCGAAGTTTTCTCAGGTTTTTTATCATCAAGTGGCGTGTTCAACTTTGGACACATCAATGAAACATGTCGACTTTGACATCTTTGACATTCCAGCTTCACTCTGCACCGTCTTGCAATGTGACCAAATTTCAAGCATATGTGACAACATCCTTTAGATGACAGAATTTTCCTCTTATCATCGATATTCATTTTTTGAGCTTCAGTACAATCTTCACTAGAATGGCTACCTTTGCAGAATACGCATTTTGGAGATCTTTGATTATTGATCAAGCTAGAAGCAGTCGGAAATGATGATGATTCTTTCAAAGGCTCAATCTTTTTCGGTTTTGGTTCGAAAGATGTCGCTAAATGAATTTTTTCTTCATCTTCTACTTCTTTTTTCAGGAACTCCATTAGATTCTTCAATCGGCAGTTTTTTGTTCCTATTGGACGTATAGATTCTGTACTAGTCTGACTCCTCTGCCATACTCTTAACAATTCTTCAGGCAAACAGGACTCTACCAGGGGAAATAACATTGCCGCATACTTCTCGGAAGTTACTCCTAAAGTTTCCAAAGATTGTAATTGACATTCGAGTTTGTCATGAAGCATACCAATATTAGATTTCACTTTCATATTGCTCAAAACTAGTTTCAGAAGCTCTCGAACGTAGAATTCTACCAATAACTCTTCTTTTCCAAATCTAGATTTCAAACTTGCAATCACTTTATCATAATTTTCTAGACTAGGAGGGTAGCTTTCCACCAGTTGGCGTGCGCGAGACTTCGGAATAGTAGCTTGTATAAGGTATTGAAACTTATCTTCTGTGTCGATATTGTCATCACAATCGATTCTCTTGAACTGACTCCAGAAAGGGATCCAATCTTTTATTTCACCACCAAATTTTTTAAATTCAATACGAGGAAGATTCATTTTTGTTTTCGAAGACGAAGAACAACTTGCTCCACTTGATAAATGACCAGAATCATGATTTGACCCTTTTTCGAATCTCTTGTCAACTTTAAACTTGAGCTTATTATATTTGCTAGCAAACTCATCAGCTTTCAACACTTCAGAGTCAATATCTTCTTCACAAGTATCGGCATCTAGCAGGAAATCAAGCATCTGCTTATCCAAAACGCTAATTTCCTCAATTTTCTTGTCAAGAAGACAAATATTGCCTTGTATATCAGCAAAGTCAGGCTCAATAGAATCTAATTCTTGAAGAATATCATTATATACTCGCTCGAATGCTACTCGGTGAATCATCAACATTCGTTGTGTCTTCTCCATTTGGACCAAGTCACTGTCCTGTCACGGTCGCCAAATTAAATGTAATGAATGTATCACCTACCTGGTGAGAATTCAGTTACTTCAGAATATGGACAAGATGGAGATGATATAATCAAAGTACCAACGATGTTACAATATTATATTCACAAAAACTCTACACTGACAATTCCTTTCATTTACATGACATTAACAACTCTTTCAAAATAAAACAATCTCCTTCATCTCGAGCCATATACAGGAACCTCTGATTCCTTACACTATCCATAAAACTGTGCAGTTCAGATCTTCTTTCTCTTTTCAAATCTCCCAAATTCAATATAACATTCCATTCGAATTCAATAGCTGTAGCGTCCCAAACTTCAAGAAACAAATGAAAAAGTATTTGTTTGAAAACCCCAACTTCAATTTGAAAAAATAGAACTTATAAAGGTTTGTGTGAATATTATGTATATATAGAATAATATCCTAAATATTTGGGGAAATGTACATGAATATTTAGAATAGGAAGAAGCTCATCCATATCAATGGATGAACTCCTTATTACGGTTGAGTGGAAGAGCAATTTGCGATCTAATCGTGAAATTGAACTCTGCCGTTTGAGAAACATATATGTATTATAATACCTGTTGTACATTTATGCTGACTCAATAAAATCATTTATTATTATTATCATTTCTCTGAATTTTTCGCATTTTATCTCTTCGTCTCTTTCAATGAAAATAACAATATTCTTGTAGGGACCACAATGAGATAATTTGTCCCAAAATATCACTACTCTCCAAATTTTACTTTATTTAATTACACCTTGTTCGAGATTTGTTCGAAGAAGAAGAATGTTAAAAAATATAGAACTTCAATTATCTATGAACGTTCCAGAACCGTGATGTACGAATGGTACTAAACAATCTACTACTCCACTTATGTAACCCTTTTCCAGAGAGTAATTCTCCGACGAAGATATTCTTCTGGTTCCAGGTTGCCCTGTACATTCTTGCGTCACTCTTCCATATGATCGAATCCCATAAAACGTGATATCTACACAAAGCAACTGCTTTCTGGACAAATGATCCGGCTAAAATGACAACCTTCATATTTCAGTAGAGCTTAATTTTATTTTCCGGAATATATGTTGGACATTCTGCGCTGTAGTTGAAGATAAAGCCTACCAAGTTGTTTCAAGCTCGATGGGCCACAGTTTCCCGAGAATACCCGGTATTAGGCCAAACAGAGAGACGGAATCCTTTTTTAATATGACTACTCTATTATCTTGTTGAGCTTGTCTCGTTTTTTCGTCTTGGAGGAATGTAGCAACGAATTTATTTGAAGGTTAACGAACCTTGTTTGAAATAATAAAAATAATAACTAGGGATTTTTTAAGGATATGAGACATACACCCCTTTGATCCCTTTCTTGTAGTAAAGCCGCAGTGGAGATGGAGTATTTTCTGCAATGCATCAGTGAAATTATACCAATAAAACTAATTATCCTCGTTTGTGAAGAGAGAGGGACTTCTCGACTTCTCCTTATACTAAGATAGTAAAATTTTCATAGAGAATATTTGTGAATGAAGACATGGTTTGTTGATGATTTCACCTAATGCAAGCATAGGCGTCCACTATTCATATTCATAGGCTTCCAAAAATGGCAAAATAGTTTGAGATGGACATTTGAAGTATCATGGTTTAGTTGCCCTGACGGTGTAGGAGTCGAATGTAATGTAACAACAAATACCTCAAAAGATTTCCCCCTTTATATTAGTTGTCGTGTTTCGCAAATCATAGTGTCATCAATTGAAGGAAAATTGAGTGCTGCTCGTTTTAGAATTGTCACCCTGTATGTTTCCCATTGATCACGACCTCCATAAAATAGATTTACATGAAATAGCGATGCATCACAATTATGTTGAATGCATCAAACATTAATGGGATGGGGAAGTGATTGCCGTTCATTCCCTTCAATTTTATTATTCAAATTCATTTCCATTCAGAAGATGAGCTGTTTGTGAACCACGTCTCAAACATTTCCTTGAATATTCCAAACGGAAAGCCAGAATTTCTGATCAACCTACACATGTTTATTATTTATATTCAATTGTGTGTATTCTACAACAAGTATTGGAATGACCTATATTCCAAACGAATGGAATGTCTTCAGGAATAGCGAGTTTGGTATGAACTAGAATGCCTCAAACATCTCACTTCCCTCCCTTTAGAGAGTGAGGATACGCTTGTCATGTTGATAAACAGTTGAACAAAATACTTGAGCCACAAATAAGTTCCAAGAATAATTTTCTTGTACCCCTCATTCGACGAGTGTATAGACATGTAATTATTTCAAACCCCAACAGTGGCGTAACACCATAAGGCACATAATCAGATAACGCTCATTATGTCGATAATGAGTTATATCAATATTATGTCATTGAATTTATATCCATGAAATTAATTTTGGAATTCGGAGCATGAACAAATACTTGAAATCCCTGCTTGTCTCAGCTCAAATGAATGGTAAAAAACATTTTAGGGATTTTGCAATGTTCGAGGTAATCCATCAGAATTAATCATTATAAACCTGTTCTAGATGACCAAGAAATAGCGATTTGAATACAGTTGAAGGTCTTGTGATAATTATCTCAATTGCTAGTTGATAAGTTCTCGAGTAGCTCTTGAATTCATCAAAATTGTAATCCACACAACCAGAATTACGTTTATTTCGACACTATTTGTCGTTGTGGAATATTCAATTCCTGAAATGCTGCTATAGCAAGTTATCACACAACACTTCTGACAAGAAATTCGAAATTCGGCATGAAGCCACATCGCACATTCATTTCCAGTGCACCATTTTTTCCTGCATGTAATTGTTTAACGTGGGTGTGAGAAGTTTCAGAATGAGGAAGAAAGCCACAAAGACCGGAATCTACTATCCTCCAACCACATGACCATCTAGTTATGAAATTTTAAACGGAACCTGTTAAGATAGGAGGAATTCACCTCCACTGAGATGAATTAGCTAATTCCAGCTGGAAGTCCATGTTTTCTCTAAGTACAGCATGAATAAATATACAGGGTGATCATTGAAATAGGAAAGTGAGATAACGGCTTCGCTGTTTGAGAAAGATGATCAATAATTTTTGTGATGGTCTAGGCTCATGAGCAGCACTAATATTCTTTCTTATGGGACACCCTGTATCTCATTGCATTTTCGGATTCTCCTTTGTGAGCTGATTCCATCAATAAATCACACTTGGGGTCTAGAGAGAATGATACAGAGATAAAGGGTGTTCAAAATCGAGATTTCTCAACTTCAGGATTCTTTTTTCTCGAAACTATTCATTATGGGTCAAAACAGCTCACATGTCTCTATCTCAACTTCCGATTCACTATCTACTTATAATATATTCAATTTGACGAATACATGGTGGTTCATAATTCTGAATTTTGAACTACCCTGTTTCATGGAATTGAAGCTGAGTTTCTGTGAAACAGCTTTCACGAAAGATCATAATTATAATCATACCCATGAGAATGATTCGTTGCATATCATAATTGTTGTATTGCAGACAAAATGAGTACTTTTTCTCACTGTTACTTTTTGAAGATTTGCAGGAGAACCGTCCCTGTTTCATTTCCCCTAAGCCTTGAGCACAGCCAAAGGAGGTGTCTGCGGTGATATGTCAAACCCAAAGGAAATCTGATCGCGACATTGGCATAGCCTAGTCACATATTACTGACTCATTGTGCAGCTAATGGCTTAACAAATAGACAGCGATGAAATACAGGGAGAATTGCATTATTCCCTGGCGGATTTGAACCGATGATTGCAATATTTCGTT
Organism: Phaedon cochleariae; assembly: GCA_918026855.4. NCBI lineage: Eukaryota > Metazoa > Arthropoda > Insecta > Coleoptera > Chrysomelidae > Phaedon > Phaedon cochleariae. The sequence goes on along the minus strand of OU896707.1, from coordinate 70,586,982 downwards.
TAGTTAGTAATATAAGGCCAGCCTCGTTGTAATTTGAGAGGGATTGACTCCAGAGAAGAATTATTATTCGAATTGGGGATACCAATTTTGACGGATTATATGAATGAATGAATCATTGTGGTGATAATAAGACCATAGTATATTTTGCAGTTGTGCATGATTTCATATTTGTTGCTAGTGGTCAAATACTTAAAAGAGATGTGATAAAACTTTTTTTTGGTTTCTTGCTCAAGTTCGGTTTTCTTCTTCACGTGTTCCTATTCAATATTGAAGAGGTTGAACGAAATGAAATGTGAGAACGGAAGTATCGACATTATGTGACATACGCGTCTCACTTCAAACTTCATTTCTCAGCTATATAATAGTCGTGCGAATCTCACAACATTTGGACTGTTATGGAAAGCCATAACATGGTAATGTTTTTATAGACTAACAAAGTTATGGATAGTCCCATGCATTTTTATCAACAGTAAAAACACAAGAGCTTTTTTTATCGGATAAATTGTCCTTGGCTACAAATCACATTAGCCGATCAGTAATTTTACGAGAAAAACTGACATGGAAAAATTGCGATAAGAAAGGTGTGCATCCTTTTTTATTTTTATCAATGTCAAAATGACTCACGTCGTCGTCAAATAGCGTTGAGTTGATTTATCGAGATAAAAAAAGAGTCTCAATATATGCTGATGATGACTTTCTGCCGGTCATCGAATATATTATGCTTTGAAGTTGTTAATGATTCTGAGTGATTCAATTTCAAGAATGCGTTCCCGATATTCAATTTAGATTCGAGCGATAGAATTCAATAAATTGAATTTATCTATTTTCAATTCGAGGACATATATTATTACAGTGCATACTATCATGCAATTCGTTACAGGAAACAGGATTTTTATACAAATTAATACTTTGTTGTTGGTTGATTTCATCCGGACAGGCTTTTTCAAAATAGTAGGTACCTCAAAAGAGTCAACAAAATCGGAATGAACGTTCGACAGGCTAACAGAGATAATTAGAATGTCTGTTATTTCATCGACTGAATCGATTGCCACGTTTATACTGCGTGTGTATTTGGTAACCTTACCAAGTATGTCGAACCGAATTCCGACCAAATGAATTTGACATCATCCGTTCACAAACCAAGAATGTTTGACTACTTTGTGACAATATTTTGCGCACATTTTTCGTTTGATATTGATTTCCCCTCGGATTCTCTCAACGATCTAATTTTCTGATATTATTCAATACTCTTGGCACTTGTAACCGCTTTTGATGTAGATAAATATCATCAAAGTCAACTCTTATGATTTTTTATTAATCCATCATATTTCAGGTTTCGAAACGATTGTTTTTTTTATTTTTTTATCGCTTGGAGCGCACGAAAGGGAATCCCTATAATGTTCAGAGAACATCGTGCGTTCCTAGGGAGGATAGGGACAGAAGGTAGGTATTGGATTTTTTTTTTTGAACTTTTGAAGATTAAACGTTATTGGGAACACTTCCACAGGCAATGAATTCCAGAGCCTAGCCGTTCTATGGATGAAGTCTTGATAAAGTGCTGTTCGACATCTTTCCAGGTTGACAACGAAAGGATATGCTGACTGGGCTTGTCTAGTTCGTCTGATTGGTATTGCTAGTGAAGGGATGATAGCAGAGATTTCCGAAGAACATTCCCCGTGGAAGTATCGATAGAAAAGTGAAAGGTCGCCGACCTTTCTACGGTGTTCCAATGATGTCAAAGAGTGAGTGAGTGTGGCGTCACCCACCAGGCGAATGGCTCTTCTCTGGATATCTGCGCTTTGTAGATACTGTTGTGTGAGACATTCAGGTAACACCCATGATGCAGTTGTTTTCAAACAATCTGATGGCATTCACAAAAATCATGAGTGTTTGATTCCACAGGTGAGGTGATGAAGAATAATGCTGATTTTCATAAAATTTTTTCAGAGGTCAATGAATTCCCATGGTGAAGATATACCTTTCATGATTGTTGGTAATCTCGCATATCCACTCTTACCATAGTTATTGAAGGGTTATCCAGGTATAGCTAAGCTACAACACAACAAGGATCATTCAATGTGTACCTCAGATCAGCTGAAGTTGCAGTGGAAATGGCATTCAGAAGATTTAAAGGAAGGTGGCGATTCCCTTTGAATTGGTTATTTGTGTATTATCAAGGTTAGGAACCACGGTTGATCACGAAACAGGAATTCATAACCTCTCCCAGATCCATATTACAACGGAACTATCATTATTTCAAACAAAAATAAGTTAGGATGTGCTAACAACATCTTGCATGGTCATTTTACTATTTCAGTCTGATAGGCAATAATTTTTGGTACCAAACCAAGCAGGTTATTTCACCAAGTGTACGGATTATTCTATACTGACCAAGAGTCATTAGTCAGCTTACATAAAGCGTTTTTCATTCTGAATGATAACTCCTTCTCAGTTACAGTCGACTCTGGATTTGTTTATATATTTAGCAACCGTCAATACATTTTCTCCTGATTATTCAAATACTCTTTCTTCTATGAATTAAAATATTGAGATAATATTGCAATATAGTTACGTGTAGTAAATACATGATCCAGAAGAGTTGCCACAAAATACCACTGCGTTTGAAATGTTCTTATTTGAAATCTCAAACAATCAATCGATAGTGAGGGACACCTTGTTTAAGAAATATCTGAAGAAGAATATAAATGAAATGTGTAATGATCAAAGTTCACTCATATTTCTACGATTCGGCAACGAAATAATTTCATGATATTGAAGTCTAAAAATCGTTAGTGATTTGCAATTATGAATGATGTCAGTTCAACAAAATAGTGTGTCAAATATGGATAGGGTTCTGTGGATCGAATGGTATTATGATATTTTATTATTCCCAAATCATACGTATATTTTGATTCAAATGTTTTCACTTTCTCGATAACTGAATGTGGATTGAATCAAAAGCATTTCCTTCTCAATGCGAAGATATAATGTTCGTGTGATGGTCGTTTCCGAGCTTGATACAAGAGAACGATCCACAATCCTACTAGAAGGCATTCCTTTTGCTCCATAATTCCACCAACATTTTCACAGTATTGTCTCAACGCCTTTTTGAAGTATAAGCGAGATCATGAATAGTTTGTATTGAAATTATCGCCCTCTACTGAAACACAACGTTTTTCCGAACATGAGTTCACATACACTTCTTCTTTCTACACTCGCCTTTCAGGCGGAAGTATATGCCATTGGAAAATGTGTCGAACTCAACATTGATGAGAACTACCGCAGACAACAGATCATCGTCAGTCTGATATATTCAAGCAGCTATCAAAGCACTGAGCTCACATGTAATCAGCTCTAAGATAATCTGGGACTGCCTATAGGAGAACTGAAAGATCTAGGTAGAGCAAAAAATAAGGTCATTCTATTCTGGGTTCCGGGTCCGGGGCATACCGGACTGGAGGGAAATGAAGTAGCAGAAAATAATATTCGAATAATAATAGTCCTATCAGGACACTGTCGATTGGGAGAACATCTGAAGAAACTCCGAGTAGTAGAGGAAGCAGAGTGCAGATTCTGTGAGGAAGAGCACGAAACCTCCATCCATATGGGGCGTCGCGTTAAATGTTTTTAAAAGTTACCTGACAAATAGATCTCAACATGTGAAAATTAGAAACCAAATCAGTGATCCAGTAGATGTTCTCATAGGTGTTCCACAAGGCACAGTACTTGGACCATTGCTTTTCATAACCTACATCAATTCATTACTCTCTTCCAATATAGATGGCACTCTAATATCGTATGCTGATGACACAGTCCTTCTATTCGAAGGTGATTCATGGAACCATGTCAAAATGGAAGCTGAACAAGGTACTCTGATAGTGAAAAGTTGGTTAGACCTGCATAAGTTATCGTTGAACATTAAAAAAACAACATACATTGCATTCTCCCTGAACAATGCAAATAGACCAGAATTCAATTCTCTGTATATTAGGAACACAAACTTGAAGATAAATGAATCAGAGGCGGCTAAATATCTGGGTATTACCATCGATGAAAATCTCAAATGGGTTAGACATGTCACAAATCTGACTAATAAACTGAAAAGACTTATATATAAGTTCTATGTAATAAGGAAATTCATGACAAGGCATCTCTTGATAATGGTATATAAAGCTCTAGTAGAATCTATTTTAAGCTATGGAATCCTGGTATGGGGTGGTCTCTACAGCAATGCACTTAAACCGTTGAACGTTATACAAAATTACATACTCAAGATAATACATTTCAAAGATCGGTTGTACCCAACAGCTCTATTATACAATTGTAATGTTCTTAACGTCATAATGCTGTATTTCCACAGCAATTGCATATTTGTATTCAAAAACAAAGACTCACTGAATTTTGTATCGCATTCTCACAATACTCGACAAGTGTTTAACAATTATTTATCTGTCCCTTCTTGTCAAAAAGAAGCCACCATGAGATTTTCAAGAATTGTAGCCCCTAGAATCTATAATTTACTGCCTATGGAAATCAGAAATGCACACAAATACCATGTATTTTCTAGAATGTGTAGAACTCATATATACAATAATTATCATGTATATACGGATAACCTTAACATCAGATAATCACTTATCCCAATAGTTTATTTTTTGAGTTACTATTCATGTTAATTATGTTTTTCAACGCATTTCTTCTTAAATTTCACATCAATTTTGCAGAAATATAATATGGGTTATAATTATTTAAAAATATATTACCTATCATTCTCAATGATTATTCTTCTTTGAGTTAGAATTACTTATGTATGTACATAGGAAAATTTTCAATAAATTATATCACCCTTGTATGCTATGCACATACAGGTGTCTACACCTAGGTGCATGATGATAATAAGTATGTAACCATGTAATTATATCATAAATTATATTGTTCGATTATACCAAGAAATTTTATATGAATAAATAAATGAAATGAAATAAAATAAATATCCTCTCAAACTGTGTAGCTCCTTGCAACGCAAGGGCGCTCTGTCTAGGCGCATATGAAATCGAAGAAGGAGATATCCCCTTTTTGAAACCACGACCCCTTATCCCCAACAAGAAGAGGAGGCACAATAGATCACATGGGTCGTAACATACCAATCACCCTTATCTACACATATATACATACATACACCCTGTATATAGTAACTGAGGTGTTTCATAGCAATATTCATTCAAAAATTGTAGTGAATATGGGTATTTCCAGGAGCAATTCCAATCAGACAGTATTTTTTATGACTATATCATGTCAGAATAACATTCCTCAACATATTCCCAGCCGCAAAAATCACACGATCACCAAGAAGACAAACAGACATCGCCCTATCTGGGAACACGAAACTCTGTCTCAACAAATTCTCCCGGAATATAAAGCGGTTTCTCGAGTTTTTCTTGTTTTCCTCCATCCAGAACAATAGCTATCTCATCGAAAATGCAAGACGCAATCCTTTTCCAAATATTGGCAGGGGATATTAAGGTATATATCTTTAAAACTTGTTATTGGTTTCTTTCTTGTTGCTGCCTGTGGTTTCTGGGCCTTATTGATATTTTTTGTGTCTTCACAAAATTGCGTTTGTAGTGTGCTCATGGGAGCCTCAGTCAAGTTAGGAAATAGTCGGTAATTATTTACAAAGTAGGAAAACTCTGTTGTTGAATCAAACAAATATAGTCAATAACACCATAAATTGGTTACGGAATATAAACATCATTAATTCTTACGAATCTAGTACAATAATAACAGCGAATCAACGTAATTTGTATCGAGGTGAAGAGGAGGATAAACATGGTATCCCCAAACATGAATGATCAAAATGTTACACAGACTCCTGAGACCAGAGTGAGATGATTGAAAAAAACGTACCTTACTGAGCGATTCAGCATTGCCATATCGGAAGCACATGATTGTATCCGAGTGAAAATCTGTGATGCCGCATTTCCGTCTCAGAGTTTGAGCACAAGCTCCCCATTTCTGGGAGCGTGTCGTTACATCTACATTTTTGTTACATCCACATCGCGTTCTCACATTTCTATATGCCCACATTTCGTTAGCCCCACATTTCGATACACCCACAGTCTCCGAACATACCCGAAGGAGGCACTGTTGCTGAATACTTATCCATGACTTATCCAATATACTAGCATTCAACGAAACTCTCATTGTGGGCCTATCGATACATTGCGTTACACCTACGTTCCGTTACACCCACATTGCTTTATGCCCATATTTCGTTATGCCTACATTGCGTTACACCTGTTTGTCACTGGAATGAATCCACAGGAAAGTTTTCTGTGAATGATTTCTTTCTCAAAGAAGTTATCTGTAAATGTTTCCGTTTAGTTGAGTGAATTATTTAGGCATGGCCATCTTGATTGAGGAAATATTGAGAATGATTCTGTGTGTTCCTGCATAGATTCAATCTTTTTAATCTATGGTTTCTGTTAACCATCACAGAAAGATGTGGGATTACATATTTGAATGAAATATTTTTATTATTGAATAGTTTGTTTCATGTGTTGTATGATTTTCATCGATTGGCACCTTGAATCATGTTTTTGTCTGAGCAGTATGAAATTAAACCAAGAATTGATCGAGCAAAACAAAATAAATCCATTCATATTGAGCAAGATGCTATAAATCCACACATTGATTGAACGAACTGGCATAAATCCAACAAAAAAAGTTGAATACACGCATATATATACAGTTGAGTTTGGAGAATATCACCATCCAACCTTTCTGAGATTGTTATTCATTTTGATTTGTAAGCAAATGGTAATCTGTTTTTCATTATTTTTTTTTATCGCTTGGAGCGCACGAAAGGGAATCCCCATAATGTTCAAAGATCATCGTGCGTTCCTAAGGAGGATAGGGACAGGAGGTAGGTATTGGAATTTTTTATTAACTTCTGGAGATTATATGTTTTTGGGAATACTTCCACAGGCAATGAATTCCAGAGCCTAGCCGGTCTATGGATGAAGGAGTCTTGATAAAGTGTTGTTCGAGGTTGACAACGAAAGGATGTGCTGACTGGGCTTGTCTAGTTTGTCTGATTGGTATTGCTAGTGAAGGGATGATAGAAGAGATTTCCGAAGAACATTTCCCGTGGAAGTATCGATAGAAAAGTGAACGGTCGCCTACCTTCCTACGGTGTTCCAATGATGTCAAAGAGTGAGTGAGTGTTGCGTCACCCACCAGGCGAATGGCTCTTCTCTGGATGGAATCTGAGAGCATCAGCGTATGTTTTGGTGCTGAACTCTATATGTGGGAACAGTATTCTAGAACAGGCCGTATCTGCGCTTTGTAGATCATGAGAAGCTGTTGAGGTGTAAAAGAGCTTTTCGCATGGAACAAGAATCCGAGTTTTTGTGAAGCAGCTTTTGCGATAGATCTGACATTATTATCCCATGAAAGAGTGTTGCTGATGGAAATACCGAGCATAGATATGGTGGGCTTGGTGGGGATGGTGGAGCCAGACATTACAATATCATTCAAGCAGTTTTTCATCTTTTACTCGAGATCATTTATTATGTTGCTCCTAAAATTCAGATAGATGAAAATTTGATTAGGATTTACTACAATATAAAATAGGTATGTGTCGTGAATTCGATTAGAGCGTACAATCCCATTTTGGATTTGGTAGAACGTCTCCATGTTTTCGACCACACACTATCCTCAGACTCCATCTCCCCTCACCGCGGTATATCATCTGCCCTCGATGAATCCGGTGGTCAACTGAGCAAATCCGGTCACAGCAAAGGACATCGGGAAAGAGTCCAAACTTATCGACTGGGGAATTCGAGTGGGACATAAAATAAGGTTAATGTCGTCTTCTGTGGAACGAAGATTTAATGTAAGCGCGGTTCGGAAAGAACGGCGGAAGATAAGGCGATATATATTACCCAATTTTTGTGGGGGAGATTAGAAAATATCAATAAATATCTGAGGAAGCCTCAGACGAAATACAGTCTCGACGAATCTTGACACTTTCGCTATCGGCCATGTCGATGAGTTGCTATAAGTAATAATAAGTATGTCGAAAATTGAAAAAATAAACAGGAGAAATAAATACAAAAAGCTCAAAACCATATCCACACAATGTTCATGAAATGAACAACTATGGTAGATTTCGGGAGAAAAACAACTACTTTCCTGGCTAATGCCACGCAGATCATTGAGTAGAGTAGAGTAGAGTAGTTTATTTGACCATGTAATGTAAATTACATGTACGGCAAGTCATAATTACAATAGCCATAGTGCTTGAAAATAAAGATTATCTTCACGGATAATAAGAAAAATACAAGAATACATGATCAAAAATACATGATAAGTATGTTAGAGATGGAACATCAAATGATCTGAATAAAATATATACTCAGAACAAAAAAATTAGAATAAAATGAATAAGAACAAAACATGAAAATAACAATGTCCTGTTGAAGGGATTGATAAATGACAGGTTGAGGCTTCAGTGAACTTGCTGACTCCATATAGGTGTCAATATTATAAAAATAATGTCTCAAAAGGCACTGTTTGATGACAGATTTGAATTTTTTTAATTCCAACATTTTGACGGAGCTGTGGAGAATATTATAATTATTGAAATTTAAAGAGTTTCTGCAGCTAACAGCTGATCTGTGTTAGACTGTTTACCAAGTTTACCCACATTTTGATGTACTTCTTGCAAAACTGTGGATATGTATAAGGTAGGCATTGGCATGATATCAAGCTTAATGAAATGTTGATAACAGTAATCTCTATAGCCTAAGTTTGCCAGTATTCGTATAGCTTTCTTCTGACATCTGAAAACTGCTATAGCATTTGTTGAATTGCCCCAGAGTAAAATACCCTATGACAGTACAGAATGAAATAATGTAAAATATGGAATTCTTAAGATGCCAAGATTGGTCATACATTTCAATTGCCTTAGTACAAACAGAGCGCTGGATAACTTTCGTACTACATGATCAACATGATTGAACCAACTCATCCTGTCGTCTATGGTAAGGCCTAGAAATCTCACACTTTTCCCTCTTGAAAGTTTGATTTCGAGGAAATCAATAAATTCTGAGTTTTGTTCTCATTGACCTTGAGTTCATTCTGATTGAACCAGTTTTTGGCTGAAATTAGTTCTGTTGATGCAGATACAATAAGGTCCGTATATGATTTTCCTGAGCATACAAGAGTTGTATCATCAACAAACAGGACACATTCGGTAGGCGCAATAAACTGACATAAGTCGTTGATGTAAACGATGAATAAAAATGGTCCAAGGTCCGAGCCTTGTGGTACCCCATGTTCGATTAGTTTGTAATCAGACTCAACATCATTCAGTTCCACACACGGAATACTGTTGGAGGTACGAACGAAGCAGCTGTGAGGCAATGCCCCTTATACTGTAGTATTGCACTTTTTCAATGAGCAGAGTGTGCGATACGCAGTCAAAGGCCTTCGTCAAATCACACAGTGTCTATACTTCTACAATATGGGTATCAAATGAGAAGGCTCGTTGAGAGTAACTCGAAAAATGATGTGACGTCATTCTAAATCCATTATGGCGGACCATCCAAAATGGCGGAATGGTCATTTTCAATATACTTCTACAATATGGGTATCAAATGAAAACGCTCGTTGAGAGTAAATCGAAAAATCCTGCTAGCGATTTATTTAAACGCTCTAAAAAGTAGAAAATAAAATGTTTCTTAATAATTTTAACTATCAACTTATAACCTCATTATACACAATTTATATGATCATATATAAAAGCTTGTCGCGATGATCAATCTTTATTTAAATTGTAATTTTGAAAATTTTATCTCAGCAGATTTTACATAATGAAATAAGTACTAGTTCATTTACACGAGTGAATCGAATGTAATGAATCGATAGTTACAGGTTTCTCTTTTAGTAATCACATTACAGTTTTCTGTCTCCCTTTGTTTCTTCAACAGGTTCTAATTTTTCTACATTGACAGCGCTTTGGTTTCCCTAGAATGATCAAGACACGCAGATCTTCTTCGAGACTATCTATGACCAACTTCATGTTCTCAATGAGCGATTGGCTTCATGCCTCCCTCTCAAAATCACCTATTTTGGATACCATTGTTCAATTTCAAATTTATGCATCAATTAAAGTTTTCTCCTCATTTTTTTCGCCATCACGATGTTCTAAAAAAATTTTACCCGCGTGAGTACAACCTTCTTACCTTTGGTTCGCCATCTTGTTATCATAATTTTTACTTCAATACAAATTAAGCTTTTCCAATTTCTCACTTTCCACTTATCAATTACTCATCAATTTATATTGTGGAACTTTATTATAATCACCATTGTTCTTTCATACTTCCATGTTGCATTTACAACTTCGTGAATTTCCTTTTCCATTTTCTTCATGTTATGTTAAAATTCAGCTTGTGTTTTTAATTGTAGATACAATTTGATTCATCAATTTGACTGATGCAGGATTGACTGCATCTTTCTAACATTAAACTTGTCGAGACGACTTGAAGTTTTCTTTCTCGATAATTTTAGTTATTCTTCTTCAATATCCTTATTTGACGTCGCGGAAACTCGTGGAGATGACCTAGTGTGCCTTGTGACTGAATTTATACTATAATTTCATCAAGCATTATTGCCTAAGAAGCGAAACCATGACTATTGCAATACCCATATATCAAATAATACTGTTTATACATGATGAAGTGGATCAAATATGTGGCATGTTTCGTCTAGTGCATGGACGCATACGTCCATGGTCTAGTGTGTATCCCATTTAATGCCTTCTGCATGAATAGGTATCTCAACAGAAGTGACGGGCAGAAAGTTTGGTTCTGTACCAAATTCCATTTGAATCTCTATATTTCTTGACTGGATATGTTTATCTCAATGTCTCCCTGTATTGGTATATTCAACAGAAATCATCATCATCATATTATGGATCGATCGATGATCTTGCAGTATCGATTACTTATATATTCATTCTTACCAGGATGTGACGAAGGTAATTATAGGAAAGCTGTTTCAGATATTGGTATTTAGGGCACTTTCTGTGAATCTGATAATTATAACCCTCATCAATCGAATTCATTAGCTTGACTTGTAGAACATCCGGTCCTGCTAATTTGCCCGATTCCGTGATATTGGTACACAACATAATCGAATCTCCTATCAATCATGAGGGGACCATACTCGATCGTGTGAAGTGAATGAGCTCAGCCTTATCATCACATTATGGAGAAGATAGTTGACCTACTCTGTCCTCACTCTGATGATTTTATTGTTCGCAGTCGCTGATTGTGATATTCTTCAGAACGCTCGTCTCGTGTTGAACACGTTAAGCGCCACCAAGAAATCGAAATGTTTGGTCCTACAAGACAACTCTTTTTATTCGTTGATTTCCACTTGTTAATTCATATTACCTCCAGAAATTCAAGAAGAACAACAATTTCTACTTTATTTCCCTTGGTTCTCACGATCACAGGATATCCCTTTTCGTGGGAACCAGAATATGAAAAAAAAATCATTCAATTCGGCTCTATGCGAGTGTTGATTCAATATTATGTTATTCCTTCAACTACCAGTCTCATTGAAGTTTCAAAATCACTACTTCAGATGGACTACGATATTGACAAAAGTTTTGGATTGTTGATGGAATGCTGAGAACTCGATATCTATGATTACAAAGCAGTATAACAAATTCTTGAGCTTCTTCTTCATGTGATGTGTTTGATGAACTCGGTGATGGAACATTATCGAACATCTTTCACAAATTCACATCATTTCGACACATTTCATTTTCAGTCAATGATGGCCGATCGAGAATGAATTGGGGTCATCTGTGATTCATTCGAAATATTAAACACGTTACCATGGCAACACGATTTCTTTAACACATTACCATGGCAACGCAGTTCATTGAACACAGCTTCGGTAATTTGAGACATGTCTGGCCTGTCAATTGTATTAACTATCAACTGTTATCTTCAAATTATGCATCAGAATTATTCAAACAATATTCGTTTGTATCAGAATTCTTCATTAAAAATATATGCGAAAAGTAGAAGAAAGTGAAATCGAAGAGAATGTTCTGGTACCAAGGTATCTCCAAGAAGTGTGAAAATGAAGCATCCATCTTTGAGAACAATTCATTTATTTTGCGCTGAGCATGAAACAAAGGTTAGTAATCAATGGACTGAACACATCTACAACCAATATCACTTATACGTGTCTCACTGGTTGCATACAGTTGCAAGTATTATGTTCTCAATTCCCATTCCTTTCGAATTATTTTGTAGGTTAGCAGAAATAGCAGGTATGTTAATTTAATTTTCGGAGTTTGTAGAAAAAGCATAGTATGTAACGCGTTCATATACTCTTCTAGACACTCCGCTCTGCTCCGCTCGTGCTTAGAATACTCGTTACTAAAAGGACGTTTATAACACTTGTTACATAATATACTATTATAAATCGGCTATTATCTACACATCCATTTATATAGTTGGCCGTGTCATATTTTGCAATGAAAAGTCAAAAGTGTATAGATCTTATTGAGTAGGTGAATAGGGGGATATACAGAGGTGATGCTGCTCAAAGTGGAACACACTGTATAAATACAACTTTGATGAGCGATTATCCAATTCTCACCTTTCTCAGCATGATTATGAGCAATGAACACCTCCCCATGCCAAACAACCGGCAATACGAAAAAGCAGATTGGATATTAAAAATTCTCCATTTCAACTTCCAGAAAGGCAGATAATTGTTTCCCTTGAAAAGTTTTTCGATATAAATTCAGAAGGGTATTAATGGAGGTGATTATTTTTCTGTATAAATCGTTGGTTGGCGAAGTGAATTATGGCGTGTTATTAATTTTGAGAAGTTGATTAATAGCTGGATATTCTCTTTCAAATATGACGAATAATTATTATGTGAATAACTGACGGAGATTTTCTGTTCAGCAGAACATGCGAAGATTGCGAAGTCTATTCCACCTGTTTTTCAACTTCAAATTCAGATTTTGATCGAAGTCTGTCCATAATTATACCGGTTGACACAGGGTTTAGGGCCACTCCTGTAACTCCTGCATTCGTACACGATTCTTTCTGAAATTCACAAAGTGTAAAAAAAATAATAACAGTTCACACGAGCTAACACCATTGGATGTCCCCTGAGGTCCTGATTGGTTAGGTGAGAATAACCTAGTGGCGGCTCCTCAGAGGAGGCAACGAAGGCTGAGCCTCCTCAGAGAATTTCCTTAAACTGATATTATCTATACTTTCTCATTGAAAGGACACCAAAATACATGGATTTTGATTTTGGTTCCTGTTTTTAGGTAAATATTTTTGAATTCGCAACAGTGCTTGCCCACGCATCACATGTTGAAGTCTGCAAATCACGTGTAAAATATTCAACTTGGCAACATCTATAGGAGACTCCTTCACAATCGCAACCCACGCGCGCAATGCAAATGCCCGAATACGCCCGAATAGCACGTGTTTGTCGTGTCGCGAATTGCGGACAATCCAGCGCGAGTACATTGTTTATGTTCATGTTAGGTTAATGGTTAGGGGCTCTATAAATTTCTAAAAAACAATTGCGATTTAGTGAAATACTTTTTGATGAACCCATTCGGTGCTTTGTCTTATGAAAATAAATTGATTGTGAAAAACAAACTTCCGACACCGGAATTAAAAAATCGATTGTAACAGGTAAAACAAACAAAATCGTTCGTGTTCAATTCTGATAATTATAAAAAATATATCTAGTTGACGGGATCTGAGGTAAGGAATACGCTATGTTGTTGGTACTGCGTATTATTTTCAACCGATAAGTCATCATCATCATCTCTTCAAGTATTAAGTTCAGGTTAACTGGTAAACAGAATGTCATTAAAGCTATTGATTTGGGTGAGTAGAGAGTTGTTTTTCACAATAAATCTCATACCATTCAGCCTCCTCTGTCATGAAAGTCACTGGAATAACCACTGATATGTTAAACACCATTATAGGGTGTCATTCGTTTCTACATACAGTCAAGAACTACACTAGAGTACCTAGTGCTAATTGGATCGGTTCGTGCTATTCAACACCAAAGTGGTGTACTATACAATCATTTGGTGATTATTTTGACACTGTATCTGTTGCGTATCTGCTTCGACTGATGATATTATGATATGCGAATATTCTTCGGATATTTTTCTCATATGTGATACCACAAGTGATAATATTTTGCCGGAAATATTCGGTGATTGTTACGACAGCTTCTTGCCTAATAAGTTCGTGAAACGAGCCCTAGGCTAATTTAATTAGTCACAATGACTTGAGTGATTGAAGAAGACTGCTTCAAAAAGGAATTTGAATTCTAGTATTGTCGTGTCAGACCGTCAACAAATATGCAAACTTTTCAAAATTATGAAGTATTTGTAATCCGTCAGAATTATCTTCATCAAATGCAGAGGCCGTAGTTTGAATTTCTTTCATTTTCAAAGCTTTAGCACTTTGTTTTTTTTTTGATCGTATGGTTTTGTTTGAAAAAATGTATGAAGGAGATATATCTATATTTCTCAAACGCAGTGACATTTTGGGGCAAATCATTTGATTTGTCCCACTACAAATATATTGAAATAATAATAATAATAATAATAATATAATAATACGAATATTTTCATTTTATAGAAACAAGGAGAACAAATCCCAAAAAATCAAGTAAAATGAATGTACCACCTCCTCGATTAGCCTACAGATAGTATTTTTCAATAAAATTAAGAATTTGATAATATCGTGCTCAGTGGTGTCGATTCACGCACTATCATAGGGGAAAATTACACGAATGTTGTAAATGAAGAGATAAATGTACTATATAACCTCTTCAGAGCGTTCAGAGTTTTTTTGAAGAAATCACTGAATTTTTCTCACACTTATAGTATTCATATCATCAAACCAAACTTCATGAAAGAATATGAGTAGCATTTATTTCATATTCTTCCATCATCCATGACAACAAGAAATATAATTTGTCACCTCACTCCTGATTATGATATCAGAGTTATAGCACAGGTTATAGGTAATGAAGCAATCAAACAATCACATTGAATCATCTGGCCGTATGCTAATGAGCAGGTATTTATTAAATGCAGCCCTCACTCAAATATGTTCGTCACAACGCTAAAATGCTTATCTGCCCCCTAGCTAACCACATGACACGTAACACGTCATATAACAGTATTCCCTCGCGCTACCCCAGTTATAATATGTCACTCTGTCGTGACGTAGGTCTGATATTACCCTCATAATGAAGCGAATCTGTAAAACATGCATTACAATCTGGCGCATTGCCACATCGCGTCTGATCCAATAAGGGAGCCCTTTATCTTTACAAAACAAACGCGGTCAGATTACAATCACAATGGATGCATTTTGTTTTTGGTGATAGAACTGAATGAAACTGAACGTTATGTCGGACAGAACGGTCAATCACCGCATAAACGAACATTGAATATATTAGGTATAAGTTTTCTCGTAAAAAATCAGATTGATATTCATCAACATGGTTTCTTCAAGAAACGCTCGGTAAAAACAAACCTTGTTCCATTCATGATATATTAGAAGATTTCGGGAAGGAACCACACATATGTGTACACATATTTTTCTAAGGCCTTCGATAGAGTTCTCATCGTAAGGCTCTAAAACTTCGGTGTGCACGGGGCACTATTGAAACTGGTCTCATCCTACATATCTGAAAGAACCCAATATGTAGCCATAAACAATGTCAACTCTACAAATAAAGATGTCACCTCCGGGGTGCCTCAGGGATCACATTTGGGTCCCTTATCATTCAGCATCTACTTGAATGACATAGGAAGATGTTTTAGTTTCAGTAAATATTGTATATTCGTAGATGATTCGAAGATATACAAAGAGATCAAGTGTGACCGTGACTATGAGCTACTGTAGGATGATATCACTGCTTTTTCAGAGTTTTGTATTAAACATAAGCATAAAGAAATAATTAGATGTAAAACTGTCATTCGAAAATCAAATTGATGTTATTGTCCGTAAAGCTATGACGAATCTTGGATTAATAATGAGAATGAGCCAAAACTTCCAAAATTTGTCATTTATTTCAACATCAGATAATGCTATTGTTAGACCAATGTAGGAGTTTACCACTATTGTCTGGAATCCATTTTATAATAAATACACTTCGCGTATCGAAAGAGTGCAACATAAGTTGATAAATTTCATAAATTATAAGTATAAGTCAAACCCAAATTTTCATAATCTCAATTCCTTAGAAGATACGAGATTATTGTTTTATGTTATTTTCGTTAACAAACTGGTGAATAATATGGTCGACTCTGAATATTGTCTCCAGTATTTTGAGTTCAATTGTAGCCATTTTGGTCTTCGCAATAGAAATATTTTTTTAATAGTTGGGTATAGATCAAACTCAGTACCTCAGAGGTAGAGTGTACTAAGTCACATAAGGTATGTTTTCCAGGAGAAGCGAAACAAGTTCTGAAATTCACATATTCATTCATATTATTATCTATTCAATTAAATAACCGATCATCATGGAATTTCATTAAAACGTTCAAAATGTTGATATCTATGAGTACTATGATTTTTTGGGACTTAATACAGTTTACCATCCAATGAATTTGTGAAAATATGTGACTTAGTACTTTTCCATCGAAACATAAAACTCGAAAATAATTCGAAGAACTTTATTCAAAACGAATGAACGATAACAAATTCAACGGAAATTGGAGATATCCTGGAAAAAAAAAGAGATGTGAAGATAACCATTCAGATTTCCTTTCATCATCTTCAAATGTATCTGCCTGGGGAAGATTTTTGTAAAACGGATGGAAATAATTGGCTTTAGAGTTGCCAAGATCAATGGTATTTCTTCTGGAAATTGTGAGTTACGTGAAGTGCGACAAAAGTCGATTACATCGAATTCTGCACTGAAATTCGTTTTGTAAAATAATTTGCCCATTTCTTCGGATTTCGACTAAATCGGATATTCGAAAGTTTTACCACTCTCAGTCTTTTTTATAGATGAACGGAGCATATTGGTCTTCGATATTTGATTTAAAATTCTTGAAATCAGATGTTTTCATGCCATTTATTTGATAAATCGACATCCCCTAGTTGAGTCGAATCATGGCTTGTCCCAGCAAAAACTTCCTCATGATTTATTCCAAAAAAAAAAAACAATAATTATGTTGAAATTGTCCGAATTCAGTTCAATGGATATTCTTTACCATTGGAAAAATCATCGAGAATGGGACTGACGATGTTGGTCGGGCTCCCAACTAAGATCTGATTCTCAGGATACTGAAAATCTTTGGACAATCCTTGAAAAAAATTGACAATCACACTACTATTCGACTCTGTATTGAGAGACGAACTCACATATAATTGAACTCATGAAATTTTGGCAACATAAAATCTAAGAAAAATCATGTCACTCACCATTTCCAATATATCATTGCCTTCACTACTAGAATTGATCTCTTCAGCACGTTGTAGAATTATTTGTTTTTTCGAACTCATGTTTACAAAGGAATCACACCGAACTCGACTGCTCAAATAATACGATGTGAACGAAACTGATAGAAGGAAGGAAATGATGACTATTCCAAACAAGAAAAAAAACTGTAAAAACAATGTGATCAAAAACAGGACACATAATATTAAGTCCCCCAAATGGACATAATACGATGGACGGAGTACCAAGTCCTCGAAGAATTGTTTACTTCGGATCAGACATTGGACTTGATACTTTTCAAAACTGTCTATAATCGCTATCAGTCATCTCATGTACACGAAAATTTTACCAATATAGCAAATTTTAAGTCACTTGATACAAATATCCAATTTTTGACGAAATTGGACTTAGTACACTTTACCTCTGAGGTGCTGAACTACTTATTGAATTCGCCAACGCTGCGTTGTAGTTACACATACAATAATATTGTGAGGAGTAGTCAGGATATAGACGTTTTTTGTCAGAATCTCAGTTCGTTTGAAAGAATTGTAAAATCCTATATTTTCCGCTTAAATCAGTGAGAAATCATATTCCTCAAATTGTCCCATTGAAATAAATCAATAAATTAATTAGCCAAGTAGTTATCGTTGCAGTATAGACTTTCGATTTAAGAGTATTATATTTTTGTTACTGAGGGCGGCCCTGTTATATGATACATGTGCTATCTGTATACTAAATAAATAAATCAATAAATAAATAATGACTAGTATAGTTGAAAAAACAAAAATTTTTCTTTATAGTTAGGCAAAACTGAGAATCATAAAATCGTGTCATTAGTATTTTTATAATATATTCTTCAAATACCTTCATTATGGCAAGAATGTGTTGAATGCCTCAGTTGCATGTACCTACCAAAGATGAGAAACAAACAGAAAGCGGTTAGGGATATTATGAAAAGATGTTTTTTCCGTAAAATTCCAATTTCCTGGTAATTTTCGATTCTCGAAATCTCGAAATCATCCGAGGACACCATGTATACCTCTTATATTATGTATAGGGTCTTTAGGCGTTTCATTTCGATTTGCGGTTACTGCAGCACAGTAAGTAAATAGTTCGAAGTGGACTCAAGTTTACATGTAAATTCTGGGAATTAGGTGAATTAAACAGTCTAAAACCAGACCCATACTCTACCAACTCTTTGATGCGAGCTGGTGCGAGTATTTGCGGCTAATATTGTGATATAGTCTCCGAGTGAAATATCACTAGATATCTATGTATCTTCTGAGCCAATAACATCCATATCAATAATTGACTTATTCGGTTTCTCAACCCAACTTATTCATAGTAGGATAATATCACAGAATTCTTTCGAACTAAAATTCCATCATTAATCTGACGTTCAAAACCCAGCGTTTTTTCCGCTCCTATGGAAATGGTCAGAAATAAATAGCAGCACTTCTTCATTAAAAAGCAAGAAGCCGGTATGGAAGGCACTCTCAAGGCAAATTTTGCTATGACAGTAGATTTTTACCATTCAATTTGTGCGGGATAACGAAAGTTTTGCCACATATCGCCACTACCAGTCTGTGGGGACTCAGGAGAATGACAATATACAATATCCAACTCCTTTTTCAGCAAAAGTGGATAAGACGAGTCCTGCTTCTAGACGCCTCAATTTTTTAACATAAGTTATCACCATTTTAGTTAGTTATAACGTATTTATAACGTAATCGCAACTATAGTATAAGAGTTAATTCTCGATAGATAACCCAATAGCCGTTATAACATAGAATAGCGACTATAATTTCTAGTGACGCTCTTTCTTTTTTTTTTATCGCTTTTGGAGCGCACGAAAGGGAATCAATATAATGTTCTGAGAACATCGTGCGTTCCTAGGAAGGATAGGGACAGGAGGTAGGTATTGGATTTTTTTTTTGAACTTTTGGAGATTATATGTTGTTGGGAATACTTCCACAGGCAATGAATTCCAGAGCCTAGCCGTTCTATGGATGAAGGGGTCTTGATAAAGTGCTGTTCAACATCTTTCGAGGTTGACAACGAAAGGATGTGCTGAATGGGCTTGTCTAGTTCGTCTGATTGGTATTGCTAGTGGAGGGATGATAGCAGAGATCTCTGAAGAACATTTCCCGTGGAAGTATCGATAGAAAAGTGAAAGGTCGCCGACCTTTCTACGGTGTTCCAATGATGTCAAAGAGTGAGTGAGTGTGGCGTCATCACTCACCAGGTGAATGGCTCTTCTCTGGATGGAATCTAAGAGCATCAGCGTATGTTTTGGTGCTGAACCCCATATGTGGGAACAGTATTCTAGAACAGGCCGTATCTGCGCTTTATAGATCAGGAGAAGCTGTTGAGGTGTGAAGTAACTTTTCGCACGGAACAAGAATCCGAGTTTTTGTGAAGCAGCTTTTGCGATGGATCTGACATGATTATCCCATGAAAGAGTGTTGCTGATGGAAATACCGAGCATAAATATGGTGAGCTTGGTAAGGATGGTGGAGCCAGACATTACAATATCGGGCATACTGAGTTCCGCCTTTCTAGAGAAAATGCAGGCTTGAGTTTTGGTGGCGTTGAATTAAACTAGGTTGTTTGTTCCCCAGGATGTGATTTCATCAAGATCTTCATTGACAGCATTGACCTGCCTGCGCCGTGAGTTCTTAGTTTCCTGTGAAGAAGGGTACTATCATCTGCAAAACTGTGGATGGGGCAAGTTGTTACTCCCAACAGATCATTGATATGAAGCAGGAATAATGTTGGTGCCAAAATTGATCCTTGTGGAAAGCCGTAATTGATGCCAATGGTATCAGACGATACACCGTCCACCACCACGTGAAGCGATCTGCCTGAAAGAAAACTCGATAAGAGATGGCATAGCTGAGGTGGTAAGCCGTATGATGGTAGTTTGTGGAGGAGTCCTTCGTGCTAAACACGATCGAATGCTTTCGATATGTCGCGACAGCTCGAGATTCCCCGTGTTTTTCTATTGAAGATTGCCATAAATGGGTGACGTAGGCAAGTAGATCTCCAGTAGATCTTCGGTGGCGAAAGCCTTATTGTCTATCATTGATGATTCCTGAGCTCTCCAGATATTTGATGAGCTCAATATTGATGGCTTTCTCCATCACTTTGGAGATTACTGATAACAGGGCAATGGACCTGTAGTTGTTGGGCAGGTTCTTGTTCCCTTTTTTGGGGATTGGTTGGACTCTAGCTGTCTTCCAGCAAGATGGAAAAATACCCGACCTGTACGAGATGGTCTTGATGTGATGAGAAAACCTCCATTGAGAATAAGTCGACTAAGCCTTGGAAAAACGGGAAAACTTTGTTGGCACATTCCTTCCTCGCCCTTTTTTCCGCAACAGACATGATCGCTCGTCCCTTCGTTTCGAATTCTAATGCGAGCCTGTGTCCCAGTTGGCATGCCATCCGACGTGACATTGGCAAATTACTGCCGGAAATAGTGGAAATTTTGACTGCTTTATTCCATTTTGATCGTGTGAAATGTCGTTCTTTTAATTAGTTCCGAGTTCGGCGGGAGTTTCTGGAAAGCCAATTACTTCATCTGAGTCCTGAGTCATTTTCTAAAGCAGATCATCCAGTTTATGGGACAGCCGCCAGTCGTGGTGGGCATTTTTTTATCTCTTGGAGCGCACGAAAGGAAATTCCTATAATGTTCTTGGAACATCATGCGTACCTAGGGAGGATAGGGAAAGGAGGTAGATGTTGAAATTTTTTTGAACTTCTGGAGGTTATAAGTTGTTGAGAATACTTTCACTGGCAAAGTTGTTGAGAATACTTCTACTGGCAAAGAATTCCAATGATTCGTCGTTCTATGTATATATCTGAACAAGTTTTGGTAGAGTTTTGTTCGATATATATCGAGTATAACGACGGAAAGATGTGCTGACTGAGCCTGTCGAGTTAATCTGACTGGTATTCATAGTGATGGACTGGTAGTGGTACTGGTATGGGACATTTGCACGTCAGCAACTAGTCCCTAATGGGACCTTTTTGCAAGCTCCAAGGTGCTTTTGATGAGTGATGTGGTTCGCTCAAGAGAGCTGGCTGACACCCTTTCCAGGTACCGTCCATCAGCTCTCTTTCAGAGTTTTTCGGATGTTTTTGTAGGCGAGTAATATGTTATCACTTTACCATATGCTGCAGTGGCAGGCCTGCCAGCTACCTCGTTAACCCCAGTTAAAGGAGGCCCACTAAGCTACATTGGCCCGCTCTCACGCTCAGTTGGTAGTTCTCCACACTAACATACACAACCACATCATAATCATTTCTTTCTGTGTGTTTTGTGTGGGCTTTGTTACCAACTCAATGCGCCGACTCAGGAGCAGCACTGTCAATTGGAACGCAACAGTGGATCGTGGAAATATCTATATATTTTCAAAAGCAGAACTCGATGCCTGGGTTTAATTTTGGTATGAATTATTATTGGAAGTTCACCCCATATAATGCCGAACTCATCTCATCAAGACACTGTTCAAGTTCAAACTCCAAGTTGAACCTTCAAGTTCAACCTTAACCGTAGAAAAATATACTTTACACCTCATTAACTTCTCATGATCTATAAGCACAAATACGGTCAGTTTTAGAATACTGTTCAGCACCCAAACATACGCTGATGCCACACTCACTAATACTTTTACTCCATTAGAACACCGTAGAGAAGTCGGCCATCTTTCACTTTCCTATATACAGGTTGTCCGGAAATTATGCGCAAAAAATCAAGAGGGTGATTCTACATGATAAAATGAGAAATTCATTGTATATGTACGTGGGTCCGGAAATGCATAGTTCTCAACATACAGTGTGGTTAAAACTTTCAAAAAAAAATCGGTGTTTCATAAATATCTCAAATGTCCTTTCACCGATTTTCTTGAAATTTGGCAATGATATTTTTTGTCATGAGGGGCTGACATAGTCACAATCCAATTGCGATTATGAAATTCAGTGGCTTCCCGAGGGGCAACCAACCGAATATCATTGTCAATAAAATGTGAGCCACTGATTTTTTTTGAATTCTGTATCTTCACAACCTATTGACCAACCAAAATCACGTTTTGGTTTCTTGATTTGTTCTGATAATTTGCTTCATCTCCATGGAAAAAAGTGAATACCAATTTATTGCATAAATTTGTGCTAAAAAAATTCCTTTAAAAACTGGGGTGGAAATAAATGCGTGATCAATGTCCATAGACATAGAATAAGTATGTAGATTAATTCCTCCAAATATTTCTTGATACATGTTCGACACACTCTACACTCTGTATATTGAGAACTATGTATTCTCGGTCCAGGAAGGCGTAGTTTTCGATAATACAATTGAGTGTGTCAAACACGTATTATAAAATATTCGAAGGAAATGAATCTTGATTCTTATTCTACGTCTATGGACATGGATCACACATTTAATTTCACCCCTGTTTTTGAAGCAATATTTTCCACAAGTTTATGAAATGAATTGATATTAATTTGTTTCCACGGAAACGCAGCAGAATAGCAAAACAATTCAAGAAACCGAAATGTTGTATTCTTAGCTAATTATTAGGATATGGAAATATAGAATTCAAAAAAATCAGTGGCCCACATTTTATTGACAATAATATTCGGTAGGGTGCCACCGGGGCCACTGGATTTCTCGATTTCAATTTAATAGTCGCTCAATCAGCCCCTCATGACAAAGAATATCATTGCCGAATTTTAAGAGATTTGGTAGAAGGATATTCGAGATATTCAAGAAAAACCGATTTTTTCTAAAAAGTTCAACACACTGTATCTTGAAAACTATGCATTTCTGGGCCCAAGTAAATGTGAAATAAATTCAATGTTTTTTCATGCAGAATCACCCCCATGATTTTTTGCGCATAATTTCCGGACACCCGTATAGATACTCCCACGGAAAATGCTCCTCAGGAATCCCTACTATCATTCCATCAATAGCAATACCACTCAGACAAACTCGACAGGCCCAGTCAGCACATCTGCTCGTTGCTAACCTTGAAATAGGTCTATAACAACAAGTCGTTGGATAGGGCACAAAACTGGTTTAATGCAAACAACCTTGAATTAAATGATGACAAAACCCAAGAACTGGTCTTTGCTAATGGAATTGCGGGCAGGGAAGAGAGTGTCATGCTTGTAGGAATAGTTATCGATGAAAAACTATCATGGTCATCCCATATTGAGCAGTTATGTCAGAAATTATCCACTTCAATATTTCTGTTGCGCAACATGAAAAATCAACTCTGCGAAAGTACTGTGCGATCCTGTTATTTTTCTTTCTTTCATACACATATAAATTATGGCATACTGTTATAGGGAAACTCTGTTCATTCGTGTAAAGTTTTCAAGATACAAAAAAGAGCGATAAGAATTATTGCCGGTGCAGGTTACAGGGATCCATGTCAACGAATTTTCAAACAACTCTCTATTATGCCTGTCCCTTCCCTATTTATCTACTCTACTCTTCTGGAAATTCACAAGATTGAAAGAACTTTGTGTGCCAACTCCGATTTTCATGAGTACCAAACTCGTGGGGCAAACGACTTGAGGCCTCCCCGATATAAGGCTCAACAAATCCCGAATGAATTCATTGAATATCGGAATCTATAATTTCCTGCCTCAAGAGTTCAAGATTCTCAATTATAACTGCTTCAAATTGAAACTGAAAAGACACATGCTGTCCCATTGTTTTTACTCTATTGATGAATATCTGAAAACACCCCCACTTCTCGATAATTTGTGTTGATTTCATTTCGAAAACAGCAGAATTTATATTTTAGATTTGTTAGATTCGTGAGAATGTTGTATGTATGTTTGTGATAGCTCAGGTGTATATTTTATTTTATTCTGTAATTGTTTTCGAAAAACATTTTGTACTTCCAGTGACTTGCCAAAAACATAAGAATTGTAACTTGGTCAAATAAAATTCTATTCTATATTGAACGGCAAAACTTCGGAATTATTTGCCAATGGAAGTATTCCCAAGAAGTTATAACCTCAAAAAATTTAAAAAAACTCCTCTCCTCATTCTTCCTAGGTACGCACGATGCTCTCCGAACATCGTAGGAATCTCTTTCAGTGCGCTCCAAGAGATAAAAAAAATAAGTTGTTCCGCCTATGGAAGAATGAGGCCATAGTTATATTTTCATTTTCTTCGAACAAGATTGAATTACTGCAAATGTGCTCACTTTGTCAGCATTATAGACTCTGAAATAATGTTTACAGTAAAAATGTAATTTAGAAGCTGAACCTGTTCTTTTTACCCCATAAACTTCACATTATATTGTTCCTGAAGACGGCCGTTTACGAGTGGTACCTATATATTTTCGATTTCTGATAGATCATTTTGCTGTATGAACGGGAATCCGAGATATACACTGGAATTAGTTGGTTACGTTGACAAGGTTGAATAAAGGGTTTGTTTACTCACAACTATAGCTCTGATACAGGGAGAGGGGGTGAGTCGTTTCAATACTGAGGATGTTCTTTGAGGGCGCCAACAGATTCAAATACACAACCCTTATTATGATATAGATGAGTATAAGAGGAATCGAACCTATAAGAATTAATCTAAATCGGTAACCAAATAATATACGCTCTGATAGATATCGATGATCAATATAATCAAATATATTATTCTCTACGAGTCTAGGTTAGGTAATGAAGCAGCCATGTATAGATACATACTTATTCACTAAGTGACCATCAAGAATATTTTCGTGCACGAAGAAAGAGGGACTCTCGCGAGAGTGGCGACGAGAGGAGTGGACAGGATTTCTTAAAGTCATTCAGTAATCTTTGGTAAGACCGTCCAGTACCCTGGCCCTATACAAAAAAGTACTAAACAAGTAATATGTGAATTCAAACCATAAAAGCACTGTGTTCCACAAGTGTTGCTGATTTGATATTTTGATGAAGATATTGGCTCGCAGACAAAAACACAGGACGACGGGTGATAGTTGAATAATACAAGCCGCTATGCGGTACTTATCTATCCTTGTTGAGTGGTTGATGGGTGAATGCGGCACGTTTCGGGTAGTATATCATTATAGATATCGTAACTATGACGATATAAGCTCATAATGTCACTGTCAGAAATAAATAATTTTATTATTATGAGGGTCATAACTCCCTTGGGATATTAAGGTTCAAAAACTCCCTCTTACCTTTTACAGGTGAAAATGATACAATAAATGCTAATAAACGTTTATATGTGATGAAAACTAAGACATATTTTCCATATTCACGTCATTACAAATAATAAATGTACAATTTTCAAATGTTCCCTGAAAATTACTTCCGCCGCTTAAAAAAAAAAAACATGTAACATAGCGACAACCTAACAACAACCAACAATGCTACAATCAACGCTACCTAATTCAAATATACCAGAAAGGTTATGAATTTAAACATTCATTGCGTTCTGAATATGGACATATTGTTATGAAAATCGGTCAGAAATAAAATTATCTATGTACCACGGGAATTATAGAGCCTTAATAACCTCTGGCAATTGCTGTCCCTCGGGCCAGAGGCCCTCTGGACGCAAACTTTGCCATCGGTAATTAAGGCCCTCATAATTCCCTTAATACATAAATAACTATTATTCAATGCGTTAGATATCATGGTCGTTTTTACTATCTCCAATGTTCTCAATTCTTTTCGAATTCAACCAAAAGATTGTTCCAAATCTCAGCATAGATGGCAGCAGCTCTCGGGTGCCGATTCAACATATGAGAAGTACGACTACCAGTGGCGTGGGTATTAATCAAGAACTTGTTCAATACATGAAAGTTGCTATTTCGTTGGACGACCCAGGTCCTAATTATGAATATTTATAATCAATAAATACTCGTATGAGGAGGAAATCCAATCGAGAATGATTATTTTATCAAAACTTCGTCATACGCTACAACACGCCACAAAAATGCAAAACTGTACAACTCGACTAACAATATTTCTTGACGTGAAATATTGTTTGCTACTCGTGTGCAAAATACTTTATTGATCTCGACTATTTTTTTAATAGATAAAAAATAACTATTTCATCATTTTTGACTCTGCTCAAAATACTCCAGGGCAAAATACTTCAACTTATGTTAAAGCATTTCTGGTGTAACTGGTAGTTCTTTGGAATATCTTATGGCGTATAAGAGATATTTTGAAAAAATCGACCCATATTATTTTAAAGAAAAATCCTTCGAAATGTATTCCGAATATATTCATATCTGCTGATTGAAAACATCACGGCGACAGACGTTCTTTGTGAGCTCCGACAGGAATATTAAATTATCATTCGAGAACATTCATACATACGTGTTCTTGCTTTGCGAAAAGGATAAAGGGCCACCTCCAAAAAAGTTGCGTCCTATTCTGAGAGTTCCATTTACATTTTCGATTACGATAATACATTATTCATATTTTGCATTGTCGAGGAAATCATTCCTTCTTTGCTATTTGAATTATTCACGAGATGAACCAGAATTAGTTTCTACTTCGGCCATTCAAATTATGTGTCAAAAAACGATACTTCTATTTCATCAGTTCCGTCGAAAGTTCTGTAAGTCGCCAGACTACACCCATTCATGTTGTCTTTCAGAAACAGTCAATTAAACTCATTTCAGAATAGTCAGTTGTATTCCAGAAAGTGTCGACTGTATTTAAAAATGGCCAATAATATTTCAGAACGCATCAATTGTATTTCAGTTTAATCACTTTCATTGCAGAATAGTCAATTCAATTCCAAAAAGCGATATTTGTATTCCAGAACAGTCAATTGAGTTGAAGATGTTATGTGGTTCCAACTCGATAGCCAGAAACAGACCAAATATGTTTGTTGTCTCTACTCATCACCAAATGATCCATCCTCTGAAGAGATCTTCACGTTCTTGTCTCTGAAACTTGACCTAAAGAAGTTTGGAATTGTTTCTCTGTTAACAGGTTATAAAATGACACTGTCCATTATATACTTTGTTCTCACGGGAGAAAAGTGAGTACTTTTTTACCGGATACATATCATATATACACAGTTGGTGGCTTTTGATGTGCTATAATTCCGAAAAATTAGTCAATAACACTGTGTCCGAGAGAGAAATGCAAGTCCGTTCATCTTCCATTCGACTTCGCGGTTACGTAGATTACTAATCAACCATTGAATTCGCAATTTTTTTAAATCAAATTACACAATTAGACTGACAGATATTTGATTACTTCAGAAGAATGATGAAGATGCTTGCAACGCAGGTGTCATCCCTCAAACATGTCGTGTGATTGAGAATTTTGTTGAAATCTTATCGTTTGTGGAGTTTTCACACGAACAACAACAACAACAGTTGAATGCTCCTAGTCAAAATAAAAGCAAGCCTAGCGCGAGCCTGGGGGGAAAAATCGGGAAATAACCCCCTTCCGTTGAACATGTCCACATAGACAGAAAATTCGAACAAAATGACAGATGACCGGTCTTCCAGCATAGATGTGTATATTTCGATCTATGCTTTCAGTAATGAATCAAAATTATACAGTGTGACCCATTTTTAATGGAAACACCCCTGTATCTTACGCAATCATTGGGTGAAGATCCTGAAATCTACTGGAGCGAGAGATTTATCAAAAATGCACTCTATGACTAAGTGGGGTCATCTTCAGTGATATACACGGCTCGCCAACAGCGATGGAAACATCCCAATTTCTGCAAAATCATATTAGGGGTCAAAATAGGTTGAAAATCACTATGGATTCGGAATTAGTACGCACAATTCACTTTCTATTCATATTTTTCCTGGAAAATTCTCGGTTCTGAAAAATTAAATTTCGTCGCACTTTTTACGGAAGCACCCCGTATCTTACCTTATCATTGAGATATAGGGTTCTGAAATTTGCAGGAGGAAGGGAAAGTCCAAAGATGAAGTCAATTACGTAAGAGACGGGGGTGCTTTCGTTAAAAGTGTGACAAAATTCAATTTTTCAGAACGGAACATGTTCTAGGAGAAATATGAATAGTTAGTGAATTGGGCGTCCTGATTCCGAATCCGAATAAGTGATTTCCAACTTATTTTGACCCCTAATATCATTTTCCGGAAATTGGGGTGGTTCCTTGGCTGTTGGCAAGCAGTGTAAATCACTGAAGATGACCCCACTTGGTCATATAGTGCCTTTTTGGTACCTATATCTCTCGCTCCAGCAAATTTCAGGAGTCGTACCCAACGATTATTGGGCGGGGTGGCTCAAGTTTTTCTCCATTTCGATATTTATTTTCTGTATTATATTCTGAAGTCTTTTTTTATTTCGACAAATATTTTGTTCATTTACGATTATTCATTTTTCATATGGAATAAAATATAAATTTTCATTTAGGGAACGTAGTTCCATCCCTTGAATTTCCGATCAAATGAAGTTCGATTGAATGATGATTTCGATTAAATAGTTCGATCAAAATTCCAGTCACCACATGATATGGTTGACGACAAAGATGTGCTGACTGAGCTTATCGGGTTTGTCTGACTGGTATTGGTAGTGATAGAATATCGTTCTCATTTCAACGACCAGTATTTGAGTTATTGTTAATTTTTTGAATGAATGAATGCTCGAATATCTGGACCATCAACATCTCTCAAATTCATACCACATAGTTGAAGGTGGCAAGAATATGAAAACAATTCAGACTTTATATCTGTGTTTTAGTACAGAATAAATGTGAAGTTGGAACTTCAATTACTGTCAGGCGTCGGAATGTTACGTTACCAAGCAACGTTCTTTCGAAAACAGGTTCGTAATTGAATTATTTCATAATAATCGATGCCGCGATACCCTCGGGACATGAAAGCTGAAAATCACCTTTTGTTTCCTTTTTCTCCGCAGTCTACCTACACTATGTTCGGGTAGTGTGGCACCTCATAATCCGCTTTTCTTCAGATTTTCCATAATTAGGCCATATTGTGCTGAAATATCAGATGTGTAATTTTCAATAAAGGTGCCTCAACATAAAAAGCTAATGATGCGATGAGATAACATTTTCTGATAAATAGATTTTCACTTCCAATCTCCGTATAGTATAATGGCCACCCTTTCTGAATTCTTGCTTGATTTTCAACAAATTGTTTCTTCCAAAATGGGGACATGTAAAATGGTATGAATGATTCGTTAAGACAGGAAGACGATGAGGCTATAGAAACATTTTACATTCGCATAAACTGAATGATATAGATCCGAGTTCTTGATTACAGATCTTCTCAATTAATAAATTCGGCCAAAGGAATGATTGAAACTTCAGACTCCTCTTCATATAATTTGTGCATATCTATAACACTATGTTCTTCTGACTGTTTCTCAGTATATATATACATGGTGTCTGTAAAAGGTCTTTACAAAAACATACCACATATTACTTAGACCAAACACAATAAGTCGATTTTAGTGAAATTACCTCAGTACAAAGTTGAATCGTTTGAACTCCAGAGGGCCTTGAAGTTACAATTTTTAAATCGTTTTTCCCATATAAATTCAAAACGGCATATGCGATTTTGCTGAATAAGACTCGATGGCTCTCATGGTTTTGACGAAATTTGCATTTTCATCATCATCATTTGCATCTTCGAAGGCGAGGTTAGGAAACCAGCCAAGGCATTACATCTTCTTTTCTGCCATGTGAAACATATAATTTTTTCATCAAATTCTTGTCGTTTTCACGCAAAGTCTGAATAATCCATCATTTTTTGTTCACCCAAAGTCATTGTCAATTTTGATTACCAGTTTGATTCAAATTACTTGGAACGTTGCATAGCAACAAACTTTTTCTGCCTAGGCAGTAAAAGTACACTTTTTCTGCCCGTGGAGTGTTATTTAAAAGCCACTTTCGATGTCATTTGGAGAAAAAATATATTATTGTGTCCACCTCCAGGGTAGACACTGATAAGAGGAATTGCTCTATCGATTATGAACGTCATGAATCTGAATGCGAGAGAAGTTGAGCCAATTTTTTAACAACAACATCACATCTACTATAACCAACCGATGCTATTGTTTGTTTTTATGTATAATAAGCATTCAGAAAATATTTGATTTTTAGTTCAACCCTCATCATCATGAAGCAAAAACGAGGCAGATAAAGCCCTCGCCCGATCTAGACACAATGTACACGCCAGGCAAAAATAGTTTTCCCATTGTGAAACCGTGTGCATGGGCATTTTATACACGGTTTCTCTATAGCAAAATGATTCTTGCCAAACGAGTATGTGGGATGGATGTGGGATGAGAACAGACATCTTTTTCACAGAGCGTGAGACGGTAAAAAATACAGGAATATACACTCTCAACTGGCCCTGACGAAGGGTAAAGACCAATGCATCATCCGTTCTTGGTATTTCTTTCCTCATCACTCTTCTGCAGAAAAAAGTGTGAAAGAGAAAATGAGAGCTGGAAATTAATTGAATAAACAGTTCCAGGGTATTGATCAGATGTAACGAAAAAGGCTAGTGAAAGTTCAACTAAGTTTGTTGAAAGGAAAGAGGGAATAGAGGGATATGGTTTATTTTGGTGAAACTTTCACTATAGATGGTGACTTGATGAGATGAAGGCTGATCAAGTAGCAATGACTCATACCTACTCCAGATAACGATGAATCCCGATGAAATAGTATTAACTCCATCCATGATCATATACAGTGCGATGTCTGTCAAAAGTCAGCGTATGATCTCTTATATATGAAGCAGCTCGGAGGAACTTAATGATATTTTTGACAGGATGGTTTAGATTCAATGGTGATATTGGCAATGATGCCAAATCAACAGTTCTTCAAATTGAGAGGGTAACTAATTATTTTTAAAATGGAACACGCTATTTATTCTTATTGCAATAAACTCGGCGCCCCTTCATCCTTTTCACGTCTCCAAATATGAGATTTCAAATCAATGTGGTTTTTGGAATATGACAAAGCATTTTCGTTGGAATGTCTGCGAACGGTCCAATATTTTCAAAAAGGCTCGGAGAAAATTTATACAATTCTATACTTACAGGATGGTATTTGATAATGCCCAATTCAATAGTGATATTGGCAATGTTGCCAAATCTACAGTTCTTTAAATGTTGTCATATTTAAAAAACCACATTAATGTGGAATTAAATATTTGGAGAACTAAGTACTAAGGGAGCGCTAAATTTATTGCAATGAGAAAACATAGCGTGTTCAATTTGGAAAAGTTGTGTTATACTCTCAATAACTGAAAAAATATTAATCTGGCAACATTTTTGATATCATCATTGAATCAGGCATCATTAAAAATCATCCTGTATGAAACTTCGCCATTGATTTTTCTGGGTTCTTCATGAGCATATCCTATTGACCAAATGAAAATACAACATTTTGTTCTTCTGAATGGTTTTGATATTCTGCTTCGCTTCCATGGAAAAAAATAATCACCAATTTATTGTATGAATTTGTGCAAAAAAATCCTTACGCCTTCTTGGACCCAGATACAAATAAAAAAAAAATGATGTTATTTCATGGTGAATCTCCCACAAGTTTTTTTGCGCTCAATTTCCAGTCACCTTGTATGTGATTTTCTCTCACTGAATGAACTTGTCTATTTTTCATAGTCATACAAAATATTCTTGAACTGCGTTTCAGAATTTCCTCGCACGTATATTTGATTGGGGAGATTGTTTCATGGGATTTATCCATCGCAAACGACAGATTTGAATTCACAATTTGAAGACCTTAATATGAAGGAATATTGTATTGAGAAGTTTTTCTGCTGAGAACAATGGAATGATGAACTGTGACTGAGCCACTTCTGACAAGAGAAGCTTTAATGACACATTTATTTTCTTGAAGTTTGGGGGTGCGAACATTTTCCTAGGGGGAACAGGGTGCGTTAAAACAATGATGAGGCTCTAATTCTAGCCACTGTATACAATACACACAGAAAAAAAATTTCTTCGAATGGGAATTGTATCTCTTCTTTGAATTGAGCATATTCTTTTGAGTCGAAAAATCTGGTATGTTCAAGAAAATAGTGTCATATTATTAAAATATATTCTCAAACCAAGAATGCAATTATTCAGTTACTAGATTGATTACTTCAACTCAATCAAAACAATTTTCTCATTCGCAGAAGCGTACTAGTTTGTTACAATAAATTTATTGCTTGATACAAGAACATAAGTATACATTTCTTCAACTTAAAGAATGTTCATTTGATCGAATGATATATTCAGTTTTCTCAAATTGCAAAAACCTTATAATAATATGTTGAGGCAATACGTAATCTTCTTGATGAAAAAATAGTAATAATTAATTCTTCAAATGAAGCATTCTAATTCCATTATATTGATATTACAATTCCATCAAATCGAAGACTCCTGATAGTTCTATTCTATGCCATATTTACTTGATTCAAAAATATCAATATCAATTTGCTCAAATGAAAGAAATGTTATATCTTCAACTTGATGATATTAATAATTTCTCTAATTGAAGAAGCAACATTTTGATTCAATACTTTATTCACTTGATTCAAGTCTATGAATAGATATTTCTTTGAATGAAAATAATATGCACCCGAAAATCAAGTGTAAGCAATCCTGTTGCCAAAACTCAGTCCTCAGTCTACAATCATTATTGACAATGCTCACATCATTATGACAGGCCCACACCGGCAAAAAGGCTTTAAGCTGCGTTGTTTGAAGATTTTGAATGATATATTGAGTGTGTATAGGTGTGAATTATCTTAGAACATGAATATCTAACAAATGCTGAACTTGTAGAGAGATGGTGAAGGTACAACATTGGATTCCATTGGTAAGTAGGTACCTTTGCAAATTTCAATCAAAATAACAGGAATTTAGTAATATCCTGCTATGAAAATATGCTCATTCTGTCATACGAAATTCTTTTGTAGCAAACAACGACGACTGGTTGATGAATGAAGAAGTATTATCTACAAATGAAGTATTGCAAAGACTTGAAAGAACCTTGAAATTAGGTGAGAGAAAGTTTCCTGCCGAGTATCTCGAATCTAAATCGATATCTTCCCGAAGGCATGATATTACTGGAGAATATGAAAAACAGATAAATTCGGATCGATAATATCAATGTGTTTATTGAAATTTGATGGAATTTCAACGAAAATAAATCGTTTATTTTGAAATGAAAGAGAACACTTCTTAAATCCATAGTTGCAAATTGAGGAA
The DNA here is from genome assembly GCA_918026855.4 of Phaedon cochleariae. NCBI lineage: Eukaryota > Metazoa > Arthropoda > Insecta > Coleoptera > Chrysomelidae > Phaedon > Phaedon cochleariae. The sequence continues at coordinate 70,553,223 of OU896707.1, read as the reverse complement.
ATAGTTGTTTCCACTTGGTGGATGGATTTCATACCTTAAAATTATGGTTTTCCTGAAATAAGTAAATGGTTTTGTCAATATAAATTAATTCAATACTCACCTCAACATGACAAGCGTCTCTATAACCATGCATGTCTTAATTTTCCTACAAGAGACTTGTTGAATGAACCATCGTTTCGGAACAAGAATATCATCTCCTTCGTTATATGTATACGAACAAATTATTTTCTTGGACTAATGCAGTCATGCTTAATACAAGAGATTCTTTTTTTGTGTGTAGAACTCAGAATGCGTTTAAACCAATTTAGTGTACGAAATAATGTTTTTCACGAAATAGTCCAATGGGGACGTCTGACAAAAACCTGTCTGGACTCGTTAAGCTCGCAAAAATTCACAAGCGTCCTTCGGATAATTTATTTTTTGCTTTCCTCCACTGAACACTCAACGTAAACATTTACCCAACTCAGTATCAATATTCCATTTCAAAATTCCTACAATCTCTTCACTCCATACTACGCTAGATCATCATAGGTATAAAGATCAAAGAAAAGTTCAAACGTCTCGTAACACAAAAAAGAGAACTACTCCATCCATATTATTTCAATGGCGTTTATAGTGAAGGTGAAGCTAGGTTCCGTTTCAATTGATTTTGAATACTTACAACTTAGTTCAGAGCTTTCTCCCAAATGGGATTCTTTTAAGTGTGCTGAGAGAGAATAGTATTAGATTACAGAGTAATGGTACAAAGAATGGTATCAAGTAACGTTTCCCTTGTTCCCCTTTTCAGATTTCGGCAGAGATAAGGGCTATCATTTGATAAGAGATCGACGTTCTTTAATCAAAGGAACTTCACAGTCGGTTTTAATTCTCTTTGAATTCAATTACTGAACTTGACATTTTTGAAAGAAAAACTTAGTGTTGTTGAGATACATAATAATGATGGTTTTAATAGCTACCTGAGTAAAGAAATAGCAGATCAAATCATCACACCATCAACAAATCTGATGAATCAGATTTTCAGTGGAGGTATTTTTCCTGAAGCACTCAAAATTTCCAGTCATACCAATTTTCAAAAAGAGTAATGAGTCATATATGGACAATTATCGACCAATCAGCATCATTTCTATCATTGGTAAAATTATCGAAATACTTTTGAAAGATCTTCTTTATTCTCATTTTGAAAATAGATTATATTCAAGCGATTCACAATATGGCTTCCGCAAGAATAAATCTACCACCCAGGCTGCTTTCAGCATAGTAAGTGACAAAGTTGAGGGCCTTGATCATGGCATCAATATTAATATTTTGTGACCTGACCAAGTCTTCTGACTGTGTATCACATGCAAAACTCATTCGAAAATTCAGTCACAACGAATTGAGAGCCAAAGTTTTAGATCTCATTTTTTCTTACCTCATCAGTAGATACCAATGTGTTAAGTCAAACAATGACAAATCAGAACTCGAACAAATCGAACATGGTGTATCTCAGGGTTCCGTTCTTGGACCGTCTATGTTTCTCGTATATATAAACGACCTATGTCAGTCTATTGCACCTATAAAATGCATCTTATTTGCGGATGACACGACTCTAATATGCACCAATAACATACATGCCACCTCAACTCAAACTGCTGGTTACGCAGAAAATACGGCTAAAAGCTGGTTCACCCAAAACAAACTCAAATTGAATGAGAAGGAGATGTAGAAATAATATAACAGTTTCCTTTAATCCTCTTCATCAAAATGTACAGAAGGATTCATAATCGATGATCGTTTAAATTGGTCCTGACATGTTGAATATGTGCTTCCCAGGCTATCGACAATTCTATTTGTATAGAGACAACTCAAACCAATTACTAATATCAATATTCTGAAAATAGCTCATTTCTCCTCAATTCATTCGGTTATATCCTATGGCATCCTTCTCTGGGGTAACTCTAGCAACGCCATTACGGTTTTTCAATCGCAGAAAAAAGCGGTAAGAATAATGGCAACTCTTGGATACAGAGATCATTGTCAACAATATTTTATTCAACTCGGTATAATGCCTCTCCTCACCCTATATATAGAATTATATATAGATATATATATATATATATTTACTGTTCTGCTGGAAATACACAGTACCTTGAAAAAGTTTCACAAACACTCCGACATACACAATTTTAACACTATAGATCTGCAGATTTGTTAAATCTCCAACGACACTGACTAGCTGTCAGCCAACAGAACTCTTTGAATCTCAATTTATACAATGTTCTTGATAGTTCAGTTAAATCATTGGAATTGAGAAATTCAAGACAATAATTATCAAAAACTTTCTTGTCGAGATCTGTTTTCACAATATACCAGAATACCTCCGTCGTACAGCCAGTTCTCTCATAGTATGAACTCTATTTATTTAGCAGATGTAGCTTACTGTCGGTATCTGTTAAATATTTGATTTTGTTTATCTATATTTTTTTATCTGTATAACTTTCAATTATCAACTATTCACATAATTTATTTACTGTTTACTTTTAAGATCTATGTGAAACATTGTCACTAAGCATTCATCGAATTTTAAATGCAATTTGAAAATGATATACTTCAAGAAATTTCATTTTTCTTCATATAGATCTACAATGGAACTGTGGTTGAAAGTACTCAAATATTTTATGTAGAAATAAAATGAACATAAATTCATTAATTTTGATTAGGGAAGGGCCCTTTTGAAATTTGTTCCCTAAGTGTTTTTAGATATATTATGAAAATGTACATTTTGAGAAAATTCTCGGATTGCTAATATGGAAAATCGAAGTTGTTTGTTGAAGTTAGATCAGCAGGTTGTTTCCTGAACTCAGATCATAAACAACCAAATAAGGAATTCTATCAGCAAATTGTAGAGTTATTTGAAAAAATTTAGGAATTTTCTTGATAAAATGAGTGTCCTTTCAGCTATTTCTCTCCGAAATCTACATATTATGTTATTCAACTCATTTTGGTGAGGTCAACCTATAATTTCTGATGTTATGACACGGAAAAAAATTCTGCTTTAAATATGACTGATTTATGAATTTGTCCTGTATATTTTTGGTTGGCAATATCCTGAATCCGATAAAATGACTCATTCCAGAACTGACAACCCAAGGCAATCTATTTTCACTTCATGAATAATCGAATTCAAACCCGCAACTGTTCAATTTGTACACCACTTCATTGAATAATTAGTTCACCCCTGGTAAAAAATACACAAGGCGGATTCGTCTAACTTTTTCGCCCCATTTGCAGATTTTCTGCTATCCCATAATCCCCCCAGCTTACACGAGAATAAAGAGATTTGCATTTTCGAACTGATCGAGGTTTGAGAAGGGTAAACTGCAACAGTAATATTAAACGGCAGGACATCAGATGATACGTTCCAAAATGTATGTTCTTTATCAAAACGTTATGTAACTGATTATTTGATTTTCAATAAGTGCGATACAGATAATAGATATTCAAAAGTCGTCCATTTTATTACCAAAATTAGCTCTTGAAGTGACGTTCCTACTGCACCCACAAACAAAGGTATGATTGTAGGCAACACTTTCAGTTCCTAGGAGCTGAACTTCAAGAATGTACTGGGTCATCAAGAATAAACAACATTGTTATTTATGGTTGCCGCGGAAACATACGAGATCATCTCGCTTGCAATGAACACATACTTAACTCATTCTCCGTAAAGGCCATTAGATTCAAAACTCTGGTTCAACAAGAACTGTTCTAGAGTTGTTGCCATGAAACAAACAGCATATTATAGCTGGCGCGAGGACCCTAACCACATGACAAGAGCAGAATATGTTGAAACAAAGATTAACTGCGGCCAAACAATAAATGCATCTAAAGAACCTCATGCACAAGGCCAAAATAAGATAAAGACTCATAGATTGTTCCATTCGCTTCTGTTCGTTTTGGTGCCTCGCTTAAGCAGTCGGATGGAATTTCAGTAATAATTTTTTCCCACCACTCTCCAAATCCGACGGCACATTATAGCAACAACATCGCAAGAGGAAGCGAAAATTTTTGTAGATATGTTCGCAGCAAACTCGACCAGATATTCCAGATATTCCACACGTTGAAAGTCGAATGCCCGATATCTTCTTTCGTAAACGTATTATCTGACGCATTCAGCTCGATCTCAAATCAAATAAGGCTAATCCTGATGGAATTCCAACCATTATACTCAATAAATAGGCACCAAAATTGACACCGATTTTGTGCAAGCTGTTTTCCATCTCCTATAAGTGGGGTATTTTGTCATCGTACTGGAAAATATCCAGAGTCAATCTTTGAACATTATAGGGATTCCCTTTCGTGCGCTCCAAGCGATAAAAAAAAAAAAAAAAAATCCCCAAGAAAAAGGAAACAACAGCCTACCCAACAACAATAGACCAATTGACCTGTTATCAGTCATCTCCAAAGTGATGAAGAAAGCCATCAACATTGAGCTGATTCAATATCTGGATAGCTGAGGAATCATTAATAATAGACAATGAGTTTTTTGCCACCGAAGGTTAACTGGAGATTTACTTGTCTACTTCACCCATTTATGGCAAACCTAATTAGAAAAAGATGGGGTATCTCTATAGCTGTAGCGTTAGATATATCGAAGGAATTCGACCGTGTTTGGCAGCAAGGACTGCTCCACAAACTACCATCATACGGCTCACCACGTCAGCTATGACAACTTCTATCGAGTTTTCTTCCAGGCAGATCGTTATGTGTGGTGGTGGACGGAGTATCCTCTGATTCCATTTCTATCAAATCCGGCTTACCTCAAGGATCAATTTTGGCACCGACATTGTTCCTACTTCATATCAACGATCTATTGGAAGCAACCACCCGCCCTAACCACAGCTTTGCAGACGATACTCTCCATATTGCGTTCTCTTCTAGAATTTCCATTTCTCTACGAAGCACAGATACGGTCAGTTTGAAAATACTCTTCTTATGTATGTGGTTCAGCACCCTAACATTCGCTGATGGTTTCGGATAACATCCGTCTGGTTGGTGATGCTACACTCACTAACATAACCTGACCTCAGCAGAACATCGTGAAAAAGTCGGTGACCTTCCTCTTTTCTATAGATACTTCCACGGGAAGAGATAGGAAACAAGTTCGGGACACAGGTCCAAGCGCTCTCACAATTAGTGTATGATATAGATACTCTCGATTAGATTATGAATTATCTGCGAAAAACCGATAGAGAACGCTAATTTTTGCAAAGTATACACAAATTTGGTATATTTTTAATTCGCTCTGGCTCCTCAAGTCCTCATCCGTCACTCCAAGAAAAATATTATATTTAGAAAATTTCATTCACTTCCACTTCATATGAAATGGTCTAATCGATTAAATGTAGTCTTTGAATTCCTAGCGAAAAACTGAAAAAACTGCGAACATTTCGCTATTTTCTTGAGAAAATTTCGGAACGCTGCAGGAAATTTTATTTGTTCAGCACCCTCAAAAACATATGAATCCCCAGAGGAACCGACTATTCGAATTTTTTCCACGAGAGGAATTTCATCATTAGCGTTTGACTGAGTTACGTGTGTTATAGGCTTATAATATTTCAGAAACTTTGATCCAACATTTTACCCCTTAATATTCCTCATAACACTTGAGCCGAGATCACTTTGATTGAACTGAACTGAATCCTATATTCATTCACCTAATTCTTGGATGGAAGAAGGAGTTTCCAAAGTATGGTAGTCCCGTTCTTCACTCACATGAACTCGACTGAATATAAACAAACTGAAATGATTTCGAGATTTATAAGGAACTTGCCTTCAGGTATTCATAAACGATAAACCTGCCTAGAAGTCTCCTTCTTTACTTATGCACCCCTCTGATTCCATCGCAAGATAAGTGTGACACGTAGACACGTAGAAATTTTCCTTCCCATAAACTAATTCATAGCCTCATAAATAATCTACGAATAGGTAGTTACACTCTGGAATTATCCCTCGTCCTCACGCGTGTATCCAAGCCGCATCTGCTGTTTGAACAAAGTTGGAGGAAAGAGCATGGGATGAACTACGACGCTGATTTATGTGCGAGGGGTTGTTGTGTCTTTTGGTTTAATTCGTTTATAATTCCTGTTTTGCTGCGCTAAGTGCTTTCGCTGCTAGGAAGTCGTCTCAACGAGAAGATATTTTATGTATGTTGATGGGAAGGTCATTAGGTACCAGTTCCTGAGTATCAGAGCAACTTTGTCTTTAGTTGGATGATGGAGGTTCCGGATCATTCATCCGCCAACACTGCACGCTGGAAAAATCATATATGGTTATTGTTGGCACCAAATATTTTATCATAATTTTTTGCGGGTAAGAAGGACCCTGTTTTATTTATGTACCGATATTCAACTATTAAAAATAAATGAAAGTTCAAAAAACCAAAGGAAACGTTTTTATAGATAACGAAACTGAATAGTAGCAGGAAATAAAATATTAAAAGTGTGTTGATAGAAACACAACATAGAAAATTTCAGCACATTCGTAATCAGTTTATTCAATGTTATGTATTTATCAATACACTATTATTATTTCATTCTCTACTTTTCTTCAGTTTCTCTATCTATGAAAGCATGATCTTCGGTTTCTTTAAACTATTTCTCAATTCATCTATAACTACAAAAGTGTGTTTTTATATTTTTGGTAAGTACTGAATTTAGACGAAAGAATCATAATCTCCGATACCGGAAATCCCCAGATACTAATTTTTTATTAAATCAGATTATGATTACAAAACGCGTCTGCCATATTGATCATTCTAGAACACGTGATTTTTACATGGTTTCTTGAGGGGAACACAAACTATCTGTTAGGTTACCTTTGATGAGCATAGCCCTGGCCATCTCTGCCACATCCACAATATAATAACAGTTTCACCACAGATTTCACCAAACAAAATTATGAAATTCTTTCTGGTTCCAACTCGGATTCCAAGGAAAACGATCCCACTAATTCTGGTTTTATATGACAAATCTTGACAAAATACAGTGTTTGCCCCTCAGCAATCTGTCAAATGACGTAATTCTGGAATGATTAGTTGTATCTATTATATGGAATTCTCCAATTTTGACAAAAGCTGAATGAAATTATTTTTCAATTATGACCAGAGAGTCACGATCTCCAACTCCAAAAACCTCCAGATACCAGTTTTGAATAGAATCAAATCATAATTACAAATCTCGTCCTGCCATATAGGATCCGTTATCTTGCATTTTCAAAATTTGGCGAAAGAGTCATATCTCTGACGCCGAAAATCCTCAGATACAAATTTTGAATAGATTCGGATCATAATTACAAAACTCGTTTGTCATATTGAATCCGCCATCTTGAATTTACCAATGATCACGGAAGAATGATAATCTCCGACCTCGAGAACACCCAGAAACCAATGTTGAATAGAATCGGACGCATAATTATAAAACTCGTCCGCCATTTTGGAGCCGCCATTTTGGTATCTTGTCTAACAGAAATTTCATGGAACATTTTCACCAAATTTATTGACATACACCTGCCAAATTTCAAAATCGAGTCCAAAGAAGTCGGTTACATCTACACATACAGGTGGAGCTAATAATATATATACGTGTCAAGAAACAATTATTCATTAGATACATCGAATCAATCTTGATGATGGCAATGTTGCCAAAAGCGTTGAAAACTCGATTTCAAGGATAATCACTTTTTTTATCGCTTGGGACGCACAAGAGGGAATCCCTATAATGTTCGAGGATCAAACCAATATTTCCTTAATATAAAACAGCCAGCAACATAGGCGAAAGGATGATGACAACAGCACTGGATAGATGATTTTGCTGCCTAACGCTATGTTTGATCGTGCCTTGAAATTATAGGTTATTAAAATTGTGTTTCTTGAAGTATTACATATGTCATCAAAACATTCTTGCCACTACTGTATTTCAGTCTATTCTGGGCCTCTAGGTTTGTTGGTTGGGCAATCATTATTAGGTAGATTTGTTGTACGAGTTTTCCATTTGACGAAGCTACTGTATTAGCACAAAGAGTGTTTCGAGAAAAAGATTTGTTGATTTATCGTTTTTAAAGTTTTCACATTTACCGAGGAACTCATCCATGAAATAACGGCTAAGGTATTAGCTAGAATATGGTGATAATTTAAGAGGTTAGTGAACTCGAGTTGATATGAGAGAGGAAATAGATATAATATTCAATTTGCTAACTGCATGGAACGGATGAGAGATAGTCCGTTTGTCTCTATGTGGATTACCTATGTTAACTGGAGGCGAAAGGGCACAACCAAATAGCCAAAAACCTACTGTGACGATGAATTCATAACCGCCTAGCAGTCACACATTCACACAATCATTCCATTATCCTTAGAACCTCCGCTTAGAACGATGGCTAGTCCCCTTCTTGTTCGCTTATTAGCACACAATGGGGCTCTAAATGTAGGAAAGACATTTCTCGGTCAGATTTCGAGTTGGCGCTGACAAGCCTCGCACCCCCTGATTATTTATTCGGTATGGGCGTGGTTGTCTGCGGCAAGCAGACACAGTCGGCAGTGTGTTTTGGGTGACTTTTATAACGCATTAATCACTTCGTCGATTGAAAGGCAGTTTGTCATCCGTGAAGGTTGATTTCTTGCCGTGGCATGAACGATTTGTTGGGAATTTCATAGTAGGGATAAACAGTTTTCATGGGGAACTTCCAACTGATGCCACCCATTTGAATTGGATTTCGAAAGAACAGAAACAAACAATAGTGCAATTCACGAATGTTTGGAATTCATCTACAGGGCACTGAACGATAGGAAAAATGTCATGGGCCTGATCTATGATCTGAGCATTCGATATTCGATACTATATAGATCACAATTTTTTAACATTCAAATTAGATGCTATATTGGAGTCAGTGGTATATTGCTCTGGCCTGAGCAACTTCCTACTTATAGCTAATCGGGAACAAACTGTAGTTCTAGATACTATAAAATCCAATCCAAGGGAGAGTTTCCATAAAGGGGTACCTCAAGGCTCTATCTTAGGACCTCTCATCTTTATAATCTTCACGAGTGACACAAAACATACCCTTGTTACAGAAAACCGAATCATGTTCTATGCAGACGATACAAATATTTTAATATCTAGTTCAAATAACGAACAACTAGTGAAGATTGGCAATAAAGTATCACAGGAACTTGAGGACTTCACCAAAAAATTGACTGCTAATAACGATGTCTAACACTAGATGGAAAATCAATAGAAAGCAAAGAGAATATGAAATTCTTATAGGTAATGTACTTGATAGAAAACTTTCATGGGAAGATTAAATCACCACTATGTGTTTTACTCCATTTATAATTAGGAATATGAAAGATACAGTGTCAGCTGATATACTGAGGATCTGTAATCTTCACCACATGATGTGTATTTTTTGTGATATATGATAGAATAGGAGATAAGAACCAGAAGAGAAAAATCAAGGAATCTGCTTGCATTCTTCTGAACGGCGGCAATAGCATTGCTTCCTGTTCAGTTGATAGGTTCATTTGCTATTTCATCAAGTTGCTTCACAAAAATTCCATCGATGACGTCACAGTGTCGCCATGCATATTGATTTTAGAAAAAAATGTCTCCTGCGCTGTTATTTTGAAAATATATATTCACTTGTGATATTTCATTGACACGGAAACTTTTTGCTCTATCGATTGGTGTGAAAATATTTACAGGGTTCTGTAGGAAAGTCTCGACCTAGCTCTATTTCCGGTAAAACCGGAACGGATGTCCAGCTGTTTATTCTTCAGGATAATATGGATTCTGAGGTACTAGGTATATCTTCGATCCAAAAGCCAAGAGTCAAACTTGAAATACGGGGTGAGTCAGTTTTTTGTAGCAGGACTTCAACAGCTTATAGTAGATCCTATTTCAAGATAAAAATCTCATGTGAACATAATATATCCGTGGGATCTCCTTTCCCGATATGCAGGTGGTGTGGTATTTTTATATATTTTTTTGTTTTTCAAGTTTGGCCACTGAGTTTCAAAGACATGTCATGAAAGTTGTTTTTATCATTCCAGGTCTTCTAGCCAATTGTTGAAAAATTTCGAATAGAGTGTGTTTGAAAAGTTTCAACACATGTTAATTATTTTAGCATTTATCTCGACATATATACAGTTTTCGAAGACCATACGAGAGAGCAAAAAGGATCCAAACGAAACAGAGAATCTGAATTGATGTTTTGTTGGAAACAGGAAAGCATAAAAGATCCGGAGGGTTGAATTGGGTAGAACCCCCGAAACTGTATCACCGTGTAGGTGATCGGAAGAATATTATGAGATTCCAAGTGTTTCGAGTATAAAGAAACTTCAATCCATCACTTGCAAAATTTTAGGTACCTGTACATCGAGAACGAAGCTTATGTTCACGTGAACTTTTCATCTTGAAAATATGATTGTGTTCTTCAAGCTGTGACGACCTGCTACAAGAAACTGACTGACCCTGCATATCTGACCAATGATATTCTTTTGTGAGATAAAAATACTGCACCGTGTAGAGTCTAAGGCTTATTTCAAGTAAAAAAACAGTCCAAGCAGAGTGTTTGTTACTCGAACGGTATTTCTGTCGAAATCTGTGAAACTCAATCCTCTGAGCTGTCGATCGGCACCCATGAATAATGTAAAAGATTCGTGTTCAATTCGCCTCGGAGAAGAGATTGGATCCGAAAGAAACTTCGTTAATATTGTGACGACAATGAATATTTTTCGGAGTCCTAATTCGCATTTGGCGCGTGACGATATGCTAACTAACCCAATCGGGTCGCTTGAAACTGAGGTAATACCAGAAAACTAATTTCTCCTAATTTACTCTAAAAACTTGTATATTGCATAATCAATCATTTGCAGGATCTGAAAATGTCAATATAGTATTCCATGCACGACCGGGCGTGAAGTGGCACTTTAGAGCCCGCGTACTACTTTGATGCCTCGTAATATAAGAATTCCTGTATCATTACGCGATGGTTCATTATCTAGTAATAATAACAGTTCTCTCAATATTTCTGAGATACAAATAAATGATATATGATCAAAATGACAGCAGATAATGGTATATATCTTATTTCAAATAAGTGACTGGGTCATCATACAGTGTGGAGACTTTAATTGGAATAAATTCGTTAGCGGTTAGGTGAATCCCCTCATTGGAAAACTAGTCAAATGTTTGTTATCCATACGTTTAAAGGTTGCATAAAATTGAAATGTTATTTCGAGATTCTTTTTTTAACGTATCAATCGCTCAAAATGTGTGTTGAACAATTGATGGCAATTTCTGCCAAAACTGCTATTTGCTATTGCATTCCAGTATTTTTATAGAGCCGTAAAAAGAAATTTAGTTTCTTTGCCGTATTCACAGTTCGAAACCAAGTCTTATGGCAAACTAGTGGAAATGCCCTGTATCACTTTCACCAAAAGTCGAAATTTTTATGAAAATACGTTGAAAATATATTGAACTTCGAAATTATATTTTTTGATTTTATGCGACGCCCAAACATACTGCAAACTGAAATATGATCAGAATGCTAGATTTCTCTTTCAACCAGCTTTCCAATGAGTGGTCGCAAGCCATAAGGTTGTATTTGAAATATACATGTTGGGGATGATTCCAGCTACCCCTGAAGGGTTATATTCTCCATATCGCTCACCAAATGTTGGTAAATAAATTTAAACGTTGACGTGTCTTGCGAATTTTAACGTTGATTCCTCACTGGAACCATGATTTATTTCTATCGTGCTTGGGAGGTGAAGATAGGTATACACAATGAGGAATCAAATATACCTGTAGTGCATAAAATGAAACATGTCTATCACATGCATACACTTTTTTTGACATCCAATGAATACCTCATGACGACAGAAATTAATTTCTAACTGTTTATATTTCCACATATTCCAACATCTTCAGTGTCTGAATTGCATGCCTGTACTTTTGAAACGTGGTAATTCAATCTCAATGGAAATTAAATGCCTTCGCTATATTTAACCTAAATTCACTGTTGTGATGCGAGGTTAGCAGAAATGGCAGTCCAATCTAGCTAAGCTAGGTATGACTGGATTTATGAAGCAGAATGACACTTAGAAAGTTAGTAGTTTATCTGTCTCAAAATATCACTATGTTACTGGATCATACTCATAGTCTTTCAGGAATACGGTCAATTTATTAACACAGTTATATTCAGGGAATAGATCATATCTTTTGTCTGTTCAAGAGATCATTTATATGATTCTCTTGATGATTCCAGAAAATATAGACATGAACTAAAAACTACTAGAAAATAATTGGAATGTCAATATACAATATTGTTCAGATGTTTTGAGTATCATCAAATATAAATATACGTTATAATTTCTGATATATTTTTATAATATTCACCATTACCATTACATTGTCATAATTTACAAAAGAGGCACAAAGGTCCATTGCGGCAACGTACCTATGACTTTGAGTATTTCTCTGATAACATTTATGTTCAAATTATGTTTTTCATGATTAGTGGGTACATGGAAATAATACAAAAGAAAAACATCAGCAGAATCGGTGAAAGATGAGTTACGTGGGTCAAAACCTTGTCCAAATTCTGTATGTGACTTTGGATCATCAACATTTTCCGCGAATTCATAAACTCATATCCCACAAGCCATCATTTTCATATCACACTATATCACAAGCCACCATCTGCTGAAACGATGTCATAAAATGGTCCTTTTCCCTTCACTATGTAAATCTAGACGATATAGGCATCCGAAATACACATAAATGAAATCTGTTAGCAAGGCCCCATTCTCTCCACTTTCCACTACAGTATACAATATGTATAGACGACTTGAACATTTGAGAAGAAAATAAGGAGCGATATACAGGTAAACTTTATTTTCGCTAGTATTCATCCTTCGCTAAACAGAACATAGTGCTTCAGTGAAATACTGAATAAATTCATTCTTTGCCAACTTATTCATTTCTGAGGAATCTTTCTGAAACACCTTCTAGTTTGCCACTTTTTTAAGGAAAAATTAGATATTCAGGGTGCTCCCCGTTTGAGTTATGACGTCTGCAACATTTCCGTCTTCTCTTTGAGACATAATAATGCCTGATGAATAGTAACAATTGTTTTTTATAATACAACGGAAAAAAATAGTAGATTTCAGCTCCAGGTTGTGAGGTTTTTTTGATAGGTGATCAGAAGATGTAGAATTGTGGTATTTTTGAGAAGAATTGATGACACATTATTATTGAGGATCACTTTGAACATATCTGTACCGATTTTCATCATTCAAAAATACGATGTGTATGAGAAAACAATTGAAAACAAAAAGGAGGCAATATTTTTTCATCAACTCAAAAAAAATATTAAATTGATTTTTCGAACACCCTGTGTCCTGTGTATGATGATGATGAAAATCGGTACAGGTATGTTCCAAGTGATCCTGATTCATCTTTTTATTTTGAGTGATGAATTATCAGGATGAAAAATATTGCTTACCTATCCTTTTTAATTTTTTTCTCAGACACATTGTATATTCAAATGACGAAAACTGGTACAGGTATATTTGAAATAATCCTCAATGATAATTAGTGATTATTTCTTTTTAGAAAAACCACAGAACTACATTTGCTGATCACCTATTTGAAGAAAATGATGATTAGTTTTTTCGGATACCCTGTGTTTTATGATGATGAAAATCGGTACAGGTATATTTCAAGTAGTATTGATTCAGAATCCATCATCAAGTTTCGTGGAAAAGAATCCCTAATAGTACTTTCTGGAATATGGGTCATTTAAATTTGTCGCAGTTGGCCACGATAACAGTCCAAGAATTATATCACTCTCTCGTTGGATGGGCATTTCAAATACTTATCCAACAAAAACAGGTTTTTTGAAATTAGGCGGATAATAACGATTTTACAGGAGTGGTAAGTCCTTGAGGTAGACACACTGTATATGTGATATACATCCAGGAAAAAAATATTATGAAAAGTGACATTTTAAAACCTGTCAACAGAGGTGAAATTCCAAACTTTTTTCCCGTCACAAAAAAATTTTTGTTGTTGTTTTTCAAAACTTCATTGAATGCTCATAAACTCTGAAAATCATTGATACCTCTGGTGCTTCTGACCTCATCGAAAGGTATATCAATCCCAATAAAGGTTTAAGTCAAACTTCGAGGTACAGTGATGCCCAATAAATAAGTAACGACTCTTGAGCGAATCGAAATATTTTTGTCTAAGCACATGTACTATTCATTGCCTAGAAACGAACTGTCTCCCTCATTAGCATTTTATGACCTGCTTCGCGCTGTGAAGGTATTATATAGGGTATACCTAGCGGTATACCCAGAGGTGTAATAATAATTATTCGAACGTGAAAAATAACAATGACATAGTTCTTCTCTGGCAACAACAATGAAATAAATAGGAATTGATCTGGACTGCTTCACAATGATTCAGTTCCGATGAGAACGATATAATATTATTATAACTAGAATCCAATCTGGGAGTAAAGGGATTTACTATTTTGTCCTTCAAACCAGAAATGATAGTACTAAGAATGTGTAAATTTCAACAATCTTCTATTCATTAATTGGTCATACAAACCATCGAAACTTCAATTCGATAATATTTCATATAAAAATATAGAATGACGGACCTGATGATATGAAAGAATAAGTCAATAATATGGATATACGAACGTTATACGAAGTATTCCGACAATCGATCTAAAGTATTTGAAAGAATATAGGTATGTATGAATATACCAACATGCTCAGAACAAACAACATAAAACAATGCCATGATTCATTGAATATAATATATGAATATAAAATAATATTTGACAACAAACTAACTAAACTAAAATAAATTTCAAACTATACAGGGTGTAATTTAGTTTATGGCTAAAAATGAAGGATATGGTTCCTCAGCTCATTTTAAGAAGAAAAGTTGATATGAACATAATATGCCCTAAACCTCTCAACATCCGAGCTATAGGGTGTTGGAATTTTCAAGAAAAATTAACTTCAATATACTGCACTAGAACTAAATTCAGGGCATATGTTCATATGAACTTTTCTTCACAAAATGAGGTCGGCGTACCTCAGTGCTTCGATGCTTCAATATCGATTCACGTCGAGGTATCGATCGTGGGTTCGAGACCCACGAGCGCAGACTTTTTCTGATGGCCTAAGAAAGTGTTTGGGATCACACGTTAAAAGGTAAGGCCCCCGTCATTCCTTGCTCGCACAAGACTTTCGAAGACTTCTGAGGGTTGCTCGTAAGGGGGCAACCGAATGACGGATAGAACAATTTTAGAACAATTTTAGGTAAGGAATCATATCCTATATTTTTAACCATCAATTAAATTACACCCTGTATAACCAGGAGAAAACGATCGATAAAATTGTAATAAAATTATGAATATATAGTACTGAATTATATAATTTCAGGTATATTCAGGTAGTCCATTCATTTTCAAAATTATGCTGAGTTGAATAAATCTCTGAAAATTTTGGGTAAATCCGAGGATAAATCTGGCTAGCGCACTTCCAAATACGGGAAGTAAATAGAATTCCCTTATTTCTAATAGAGCACCACATTTTTCTACATTATTCGACATTATTACTCTGATATGAACCATAAAATATATCAGGTGATTTATTATACCAATTTCAACTGTTTCGGAGTAATTACGACTAATAATAATAATAATAATATACTTTTGAGAATATTTAAAAAAATGATTTTCTCTATACCTAACTGAAACACTGAAAATCATGATTTCTCACTAGAGAGAACTGGTTCACATAATGCACTTTGGAGTGGAAATATGAATTTCATGAACAGGGATATCTACTGTGTGATTATTATCACCATGTAAAATAGATTTACAAACCAAAATTACATTTTATACTGTTGAATATATCAGCACAAAGAAATATCGATCAGCTATAAAGAAGAATTATCGAAAACACAGTCAAAAATACACATCAAACATTTTGGTATTATGTTACCTATGTGTTATGTTCGGTGACCGCGTGCTATATATACCGTGTGTTCACTTAAAGAATTTACCACCGCCTGTAAAATCCGTATTATTTGATCGATTTCAAAAAACTTTTTATGTTGTTCAGGTATTTGAAATATCCATCCAACAAAAAAGTTATGTTATTCTTAAATTTTTATCGTCGCCAACTGCGACCAATTTGATTGACCCGTATTTCAAAAATTACTATTTAGGCTTTTTTTCACTAAAACTAATGATGGATTCGGTACGGAGATCACTCAAAATAAACCTGTACCGATTTTCATCATCATAGAACATATATAGGGTGTTTGAAAATACGGATTACTATTTTTTTTTTGTATACTTGATCAGAAAATATAGTAGGTACTGTGGTATTTTTGGAAAGAACTGATGTCGAATTAATATTGAGGACTTCAAACATATTGGTCTTGATTATTATCATTCAAATATACATAAATGTGCAGATAAAAAAACGTTTTATGATGATGAAAATCATCAGGTATGTTCCGAGTGATCTTGAATGAGAATCCGTCATTACTTTCTAGGTAAAGAACTATCATGATGAAAAATATTGCCTACTTATTCTTTTTTCTTAGACACATTGGATATTCGAATTATAAAAATCGGTACAGATATGTTTGAAGTAGGTCCTCAATAATAAATTTGTCATTACCCAATTATGCCATAGTATACTAAATCTTCTGATCGAGTATTAAAAAATAATAATATATCGTTCTTTGGAACACCCTATGTTTTTTGATGATGAAAATTGGTATAGGTATGTTTTGAATTACCCTGATGCAAAATCCATCGGTATTCTTAGTGAAAAAATCCTTCATTGTATTTTTTGAAGTATGGTTCAATAAAATTGTTCACAGTTAGCCATGAAAACAGTTCAAGAATAAAATCATTTTTCTTGTTGGATGGGAATTCCAAATACCTATCCAACAAAAACAATGTTTTCAGAATCGATCATATAATAACGATTTTACAGGGGTGGTACGCTCTTACACTGGACACACTGTATATGAAGAATTGATCTGAATGAATCTCTATCTGGCGGTGAAATTTCAATCAAAATGTTCAAATGTCACTGTTGAAAATAATACATTTCTGAAAATATTAATGCTGAACGCTTCAAAATATGAATTAAAGAATGTTATCACGGGTCGAAATTATGAAGAAATTTGTGATGGTCCATTATAAATAAGGAAGTTCTACTTACTCCCGGTTCAATCGAGTGTTACGCCACTGTCGAATACTGTCAGTATTTAGTATAGGAACCATTTGCATATATAACTTTTCTCAATCGATTTGGCATAGATTGAATCACATTTGCTGTCAAATTGTCAGGAAGTTCGTCCCAAACTCTCCTTATATCATTTGCAAGTTCGTCTCTATTCATAGCCCGGTAATTGCCTTTGTACAAACTCTTCACCATATATCCCCATATGTTCTCTATAGGGTTCAGGTCGGGACTTCGGGCAGGCCATAGTAACATTTCGACATTATTTTCTTCGAACCATTGTCAAATAAGAATGGGACGTGATGTATCATCATCTCCATTGAAATTATAAGTGAGTTGATGGTGTTAGTATAGTACGAGATTCTTCAATATCTCAGAAACCATTGAACAAGCAGCAAATATGGATGAATAACAAATCACAAAAAAATCCCGAGACATTGAGAATTCAATAATGTTAATTCAATATGGAATATGTTATTATTAAAAGTATACTACTTTCAATTAGGAACTAGTAGCAAATTTATAGACGATTAGGTATATATAGCTTCAAAATGTTTCGTCAGATGTAAATTTCAATATAATCGGTCCAAAAAATGCTATGGAGTGCGATAATATATGAGAATGAATATATATATATATATTTGGGGATCAGATTTTCAACCTGAAATTTGGATTCGGTAACCCAAAATTGAAGTTCAACTCTCCATTGGCTCACCTGTTGAAAAATGAAGTTTCCTTCTGGATGAATCTGGCCAACCGATGGGAGCATAACATTTTCCAGAATAGCTCGGTAATGTTCACCAGTAAATCGTCCATCAACTTCCCAACACACCCTAGCTCCACTATAGCTGATCCAACCCCAAACATGAATGGAGAAACGTCCACTCGAGAACGTTGGATGAACGTATTCCTCGTGGAAGCGATTACTTCTTCCTGGTCTATTTTACCCTACCAGATTGTGAAGATTGGAAAAAAAATTTATCCGAAAATATCACATTCCTCCAGAAATTATCATTCTGACGGATGTACTGATTTGCGAATTCTAATCGCACTCGTTTATTGGCCTCTGTTAAGTGACATTTATTCACGACATTTATTGACAGCGGTATAATTTCTGATTCCTATGGTCCGAAATCGTCGTTGAGCGGTTTGTCGAGACTCAGGAAAGTTAGTCTGCTGAATTGCATTCATAGTGTTGCTAAATGGGTTTTCTCTTATGTGGTTGATTATTCTGTCATCTTCTTCAACTGTCGTAATTTTAGGTCTGCCGCTTCCTACTCTTCTTTTGATAGACATATCAATTTCCCACTTTCTCTTTATGCGGAAGATGGTAGTTTTACTGACGCCAAATTCCTCGGCCAGGCGACCCATAGACCAACCACTATTCAATTTGATTAAAATATCAGTTTTCTGGTCATCACTCAAATGGGGAGTCATTTCCAACAACAATAGCACAGTTTGAAATTATAAAAATATCACGAATTCACAAATATCTCATCAGAACGAAAGAGACTAATGAATGATATGAAAATCGAATCATAATTCTTACATCCTGTCCTACAAAGGGTGAATTATGTGTAAACCAATGAAATTTGAATAAATCACATATCTCTATGAATTAGAGTTGAGCCTTCAAAGGCATTGATCATCAAGTGTTTGTTAATTTCCAGGAAGTATCAAGCGACAGACCGACAGGTATTATTTCTTCACTCTATAGGTGGGCAATAGTTACGTTGTAGATTGATGATTATTTATTGTTTTGTGATATTAGAATACATATCTCTTCGAAGGAAACATCAGAACTAAAAATATTGAATACCTACGTCTATGAATTTCCAGATCTTATAAATCACGAATTCAAAGTATTATGTATCTAGTATACTATAGATCTCGGAAACTACAAAAAATAATATTAAAGATAGATGAAGAGTTATAGTATTGAAACAAATACTATTTATATAGAACGAATATAGTTTCGAACGTTTCAAGAGATGACGACAAAGTATGTTTCGTTACTTATTTTTATTTTTACCATTTCTACGACAGCATACTACTCACGTTTGATATTTCAATTAACATTGATTGAAATAAATATAAGTATACTTCTCGAAAAACGTTTCTAATGAGATTTCCTGATTTTTGCTAGAATTTACAAACCTAATTACAGTGTGTGAGGTTAAAAACCGCAAAACAATCGTATTTTTTGGAGCGATGACCACTCAGAAAATAAAATATGTATGGTAGGTTTAGAGACGAATGAAAATAGCTATATTTGTCAGTGCTATACTATTCCAAATGTTTCCTCACTGGTATTGAAATAGTCGAAATATCAATTTACAATCATTGTTCATAATTCCGAAACTATAAACTTTTGTTATATAAAAAAAATCTAACAAACTTCTTCAATATTCAACGTAGAATCTGAGAATGCAATAATATTCGAGGTGTCCCATTATAAAAAGAAGAATTTATTTGCTGCTGCGCGTTTTTGAGACACTCGAAATGAATGAAAATTAGAATTCCTGGAAGTAGATAATCGCGTTTCAAGTTAATAGGGTGTATACCGTTTTCTCTTCGCAAAACCATCAAATTCCGAGAAAAATGTATATTATGAACGATTAAGAAATATGATTTCATGGAAAAATAATTGGAGGATATACTAACGACAAACTCTAATTTGAAAAAGAAATTATACCGATACCGCTTTATATTCAACAAGTTCTTTATCTATTTCATATCAACTAGAATCGAACAATGAATATCTATGATGATGCTTTTCAGTTTTTTTTTAGTCAGCTTCATTAGATGAAGTAGAAAATATTACTCTAGCGATGTGAATATTAGCCCGAAATCTTAGAAATATTCAGAGATACACCTGACAATCTCGTACCACAAACCACAATAAGAAATAAGTTATTGAAACAGCGGGCGGTTGTAATAGATATTAGTCCGGGTGCATACACCGAATTTTTAAAGGGATTTTCACAAGAGTCGTTACCTATTTATTGGGCATCACTGTACAATATTTTCAGAATTATGTATTGTTTCGACGAAAATGTTTTCTTTCATTTCGTTTTGCTTTTTGTTTTAACTACAGTATAATCACTGTCAAGTACACAAACCTCTTCCTGATTCTGACCAATGATGTCAACAGATGAATCATCATCATGATCTTGATCTGACCAAGATAATTAACCATCGAACAAACAATATGTGGTTCGAATATCAACAGCTGCACCTTGACAAATCAGATCGGACCGAGTCATTCTATAATTCTATACACAATTTGGAGTTCTAATAGGACCGAGAATTCACAAGGGTGTTTTCATAGAAGGGGACAATGAACATAATGAACAACTGTTTCGTCTGCATTCTATGAGATGGGGCGGAATTCATGTGACTAATGGGGAACTTGCATCTGACAATGCTCAAGAAATGTACCTCGTTTTACTACGACTCCTCCTCCTCCATAGAGAGTTAGTTAATGTTATGAAACTATCTAGCATAAAGTCGCGACAGAGTTGATTCTTTCGAAATTGGGTTCATTCTCAAGAAAAATGATATCAGTTTTACTGTAGCACTTTCAGTTTTTCCTATTCCATTTAGAAAAAGCAACAGTTTCAATGATACCAAGATAGGTACAATAGTTTATGTAATACCATACAGGGTGTTCCAACATTCCATATCACG
Source organism: Phaedon cochleariae (assembly GCA_918026855.4). Classification (NCBI taxonomy): domain Eukaryota; kingdom Metazoa; phylum Arthropoda; class Insecta; order Coleoptera; family Chrysomelidae; genus Phaedon; species Phaedon cochleariae. The sequence goes on along the minus strand of OU896707.1, from coordinate 70,532,207 downwards.
ATTTCAGGGAATTAATTTTCAGGTCAAAATAAGACTCTTCTCTTGTATATACATATTGAGCTCTCGAAACCAGCGATCTTGACTTTGTGTGGTTTGTTCAAGAAGTGATTTGAGAGAACTCTTAGTATCTAATTCACTTCACATGATGAATTCATTCGGAATTTTCCAGTATTTTCTAATCTGTCTAGAATATATTCTAATCGTGGAACATGGAAATAAAACTACTCAGCATAGTTGAAAAAAACAGATATATTTGAGTTCGACATGAATGTTGAATATATTATGCATTAAATAGTTCCTTGTTGGACACTCGATATTTTCCATCGCATATTCATAATAATATGGAGTATCAATTCACAATTTCTTATTGGAATATTTATAATTAGATACCTCGTCCACTATACGTCGAATGAATGAAGTATTGGATGATCTCTATTGTTCTTCCAAACAAAAAGCATCGTGATTGCATCTTGTATACTTATATCAATCAGCAAGAATTGATTCATTAGAAATATCATTTCAGCTAGGATACATGATTCAATCAGATGATACTGTTCGACATAATCAAGAGAACATGACACTTTCAAATTGAATCAAAATACATGAGGGTCATTCTGTAAATTCGATAAGGTTAATTGAATTTCAACTCTACCACTTCAAGTTTTAATGATTTAGGAGATTCTTGAAATGAACAGAGTAATCATGATCTTGATGATGCACGATGTTCCACAAAAGATATCATCTATAATCAACATCATCAACACCATCCATTTGTGACATGTATTTTGTATATTATATCCTATAAGAGTCTGCTACTATATCGAGTCAATTTATATAATTTACAAATATACACTTTTTTACATTATCACACTTTCCTGGTTCAACATTCTCATCTGTCCAAAGCAATCAAAGCATTCAGAAATAACGCCAGAAGAATACTGATGAAGAGGGCTGTGGATATGTCACTGCTGTTGGCGTGAAGCATCGCTGCTGGGTTTTCCTCTGAAAAAAAAAATCATGAATTTTATTTCCACAATGTGTTTCGGAATAAGCCTGCCATACTTCAGTAGCAGTATAGATCAGATGTATCATTTTCGAGTGGAATGGATTTAAAAATATTGTTACACCTACATCTCACGCATTGAGTCGCCAATTTTTAAATCATGTACTTGAAATTAGCCTGCCATACTTCAACAGCAGATTCATCGATCAAAAATTGGAAGAAATGGTCCAATAAACTTAGGTCGAAAACTGCTTTATAAGGCAGCTACAGCACCTTGAAGGCGAGTAAATTGTAGGTCTTCGAAATATTGTTGAAATGATTGAATAGGTTTCTATGTACCAAGTGCGTTATATAGATCATAACGCCCGGAGGGTAATTCTCACCCGAGGGCCATCGGCTTGAGAAATGAATGCTGCCCGATGGGCGTTATTTTTATATATATTTATTTTTCACGAAAAAATTATCTTAAACGACGATGTTTACTACATGAATTCCTTCTCATAGTATTTACTGCATTCTGGTCGGCAATAGAGCACAAGTGAGCTTTTATGCAGTTGCTATGGAAACATTGAAGAGGTTGCTGAGGGTTGTCTATTCAATAAAAAGACGCATTTGTAAGAATTGGCCAGATTGTTAGAGGAGGAAACTGAAACAGGTTGTGTTCATGATAATTATGGTGACCCACAGAATGTGACGCTCACAGCTGAGAAAGCGTGAGGAAATTTGCTGCCTGTGAAATCCAAATACTTATACAAGTAGGAGTATGACCATTTATTGAAATGGAAAGATGAAAGGTGAGTTCATTTCATGAGAAAAATCAATTTTTTTTATCTATTTCAAATTATCCCAGTCTCAGAGCTGAAATCAACATCCAGTCAACTGATGGCCTTACTGAAAGTTGAATCGATAGGATACATTCCTAAAGTAAAAGAAGTTGGAAGGAGGACACGTATTAATTTACAGAAGGGAAGCTCCTCAGATAATACTTTTCTGCTACACAAAGTTGTTCTGCTAATGGGTGTATTTGGAGGCGTGAGACGTGATGAAATGGTCAAAATGCCAATTGATGACATCGACGAAAGAGGAGCCGTTCGACTGATCAAGATACCAGAAACCAAGACCTGCACCTCAAAGAGTTTCACTATTGTTGAAGGAAGCGGGATAGAAGCCTTGAACTTACTTAAAAAGTACATTGCACTTCGACCAAGAGGATATAAACAACGTAGGTTTTCTCCAACCCACAGAAATGATAAATGCATTGATTCATCTGTAGGTAAGAATACTATAGGAAGTGTTCAATCTAACATAGCGGAATACCTTTATTTGGAAAACCCGAAAGGTAAGCATAGTTCAGAACAAATAGTACAGATAGGAGGCCCCCAAGTAACAATTCTAAGGCCCATTCTATTTTTAATATATATTAACAGCATTGCCAGAATAAAAAACTTCGAGGGAAAATTGATTAGTTACGCTGACGATACCGCGATTGTCTTTACGGGTGAAAACTGGAGTGAAGTCCACAGAAAAACAGAAACAAACCTAAAATACATTAAACTTTGGCTAAATCACAACTTTTTGAGCCTGAATATTAATAAAACAAAATATATCACATTTTCACCCACAAAAACCGATCAGCCCACCTTTAACATTAAACTTCATAACCCCAAATGTAATCTCCCCGAATGTGATTGCCCATCTATAGAGTGTGTAAAAGTCATCAAATATTTAGGTATCATGATTGACCAGCATATCAGATGGTCGGATCAAATAGTTTTTCTTACTAAGAGGGTACGATACATAATGCATAAATTTTACAACATCAGAGATATTTTATCTAGGAAAATTCTATTAATGATATATAGGTCATTTCAATCTATATTAAGCTAATGTATAACCATTTGGGGGGGAACGTTCACAACCACAATACAAAACTTACAAACGGCTCAAAATACCTTGATCAAAATAATATTTGAAAAAGACAGGAAGTTTTCAACTACACTACTGTACGAGGAAACCAACTTGTTCAAAATCAGACAAATATACGTCTATCAGTGTCTCCAAAAAATTTTTTCTGAGCAGGATAAATATCCAAAATTAACCTCCACCACAAGATCAGCTACAGGGCAGAATATACAAATAAACGTATTTACAAAAAATCTCACACAAAAAACCTATTTTTACTATGGACCCAAGCTATTCAACTCACTGCCCGTTAACATAAAACAAATTTCCAAAAAACCTAAATTCAAAGAAGAAATAAAAAAATTGCTCTTACAGTGCCCTGAGAAATTTGATATATTTCATTAATACCTGCTTGATTGTTCTCATCTTAATTACTAATTACTACCACCGCAAATCGTAAAAAAACTGCCATAATTAATCAACACCATAAATTCCATTTCTTTTTCTGCCATTCATCCACTCACTCTTAATTGAGAAAAAATTCAAATAAAGCTCAATTTCCTAAATGTAAATGGTCCTGCTGAAGGACTTCAACAGTACAGGTACTCGTACCTAGGTTGTATCCTCCCAGCAGAATCATCACCTGAAAAAACAATGTAATTAACTGTTGCTTATACATTGAACTTTATTATGCAATTATGTGTAAAAAAAAGGTATGTATGGGTGTAGGAATAAATTTTGATTTTGATTTTGATTTTACACCGGGCAGACGCAGAACGCAAACAAAGCATTTGAGAAGCACATCTGCCGAACATAAACGGAAAGAACCGACGACACCCAATAGCGGCAGATATGAACATTGTCAAAGGACCCAACTCATAATAAACAATTTCGTCATGTTCAAAAAAGAATGAACAGTCCTCGAAATATTATGTTCCGGGAGTTTTGCTCAATCCTTCAATTATCTCGAATGATTGATAGGTACCTATAATCATATAACTCAACTGTTTTTAGATGAAAGATTATCCATGCTCAGTTCGTTCCTTCTCACACAAAGAACCATCTTCTGATCTGTCAGCATAAACGCGATCTACAGAGAATTCGAATCTTTTACAAGAAGCCCTATATAAGGAGGTCTCTCGTGCATAAGAACTGACAGACTTCCACCTTTTTCCAAGTCTAACCATGTATTCATTTTCCTTGAGATGGCCTTTGTTCCTCGTGTCACTCACTGTCAGTTCTGTATACGGGTACATTACTGGAGAAAATAAATATGGCAAGGAGATCTCTGACACGTTCACATGATACCACACTAGATCTTGAATACAAAACATACGCGATGAACCGCCCTGGCAATTACTTGTTCAATATTTATAATCGAATTCAATCATTCAGTATATTCAAATGCTGCAAAGCAATGTTGCTTCTATTCTCTCACACCAACCAATTATAGGCTCCTTCGGCTTGAACTGATTACTGAGAGGACAATAACGAGTCGAATATAACCGGAAACTGCTACTCAAGTAATCATCTTCACACTATTATTCATTGGCATAGAAGAGATCGGTGAATCTCATTGATGCATAAAAGTCCCTGAGATAATTGGGATGCAATATTCCAAAGGCTGCAGAACCATCCTGTATGATTTCTACCAACCAACGTTTACCCCTCAGGAGCTCAGGACCGAGGGGTTAATCTCCAGGAGAAATGTGTACACCAGACTTCCAATGAACGGAGACTTCCATAGACTTCCAAAGACTACCAAAGACTTCCAATGACTTTCAATGACTTCCAAAGACTTCCAAAGACTTCCAAAGACTTCCAATGGAGTGTACACCAGACTCCCAATGAGATTTACCCTTCGCTCAGGACTTATGAGTATGGGAATGACGAAACCTGGGTACCCTAGCCTGATACGCATCAATCTCAAACCAGTCTTGGATAGTATCCTCTTGTATCTTCAGTTTCAAATCCTTCCTATCGGCCTCTTACGGCCAATTCTCCTTTTTTTTCTTCTCCCCTAAAGTCCAATTTCACTATGGTGCGGGTAGGACAAGCAGTTGCTGCTTTGTAGACATTTTCGTGCCAGGATGGAGTGATTTGTGGACATCTGCTCATGTGGCCACATATTTGTAAACAAGGATCCGGCAAACTAACCCAGCTTGTGGAAACCACCCGTGACGAATGAATGGCACCAAGTTCTTATGACATCATTGAAGAAACATCTCCCTCTGACATTTCAGTGGAAATAACCGTAGCCTTGTGTAGGGGGCACCACAGAGATAGATTAACCGCTTCTTCTATTACTCGAAGGAGGAGGAAAACTTTTGGTCTCCTTCATGAAAGAGATCAGGGCTCAGTAGAGTAGTCTTCAGGATCATCAACGTGGAGGGTCTTTCGAACAAACCTCTGGTACTGTGAGCAGCAGTGCTAACAATTACTGAGATGGTATTTGAAAAAGCCTTCACATAATTGCCATGGGTTGTATATGATGAAATCAATAACGGCATATTCGAGGTGATATACAATGGGCCAAGAGTCCTTAGTGTCACCGGAGACTTCGGGTCGGACGAGCCATGGAAGGGAGTAGAGTGTTTAGTTGGGACTTCCTCACTGCCATGAGGAAACTGGTCTTTCGAGTTGTCTATGAATGATCTCGTCCATCTCCGAAGAAAACAAACATTCAACTTCTGAACCCTAAACGAGCCTGTTTGATTTAGGTCTCCGGACTATGTGATATGCGCACATTCCAGAAATATCTGAACTCATCATGACACATATGCACCCGAAATATCTGTGTACCTTTGGAAAGTTTATCATTCATATGGTTTTTGATCATCGATAGAGCGAATAACGATATTGATCACAAGAGAAGGTAAAAATCCAGTTACAGAAAGTAGAAATGTCAAGAACTCGAACTTCATAAGTTACTGTATGGTTTTCCACATCTTGTTCGGTAGTGGTGATGATAAATCCAACAAAATTTTTATCAGGTATGTGAGTACTGAAATAGCATGATACCCTTTACCATGAAACAAATAGATTCACAAAATCCAATCAGTCCATAATGAAATGTACTCATATATAGTATTCACTTTAAGATTATGTAGGTAGATAGGTAGTTCTAGATACGCACGATGATCTCCGAACATAATAGGGATTACTTTTCTTGCACCCCAAAAGATTCAAGAAGTTGATGAAAACTCAACCTCTAAGTACGCATCGTTTTTATCCAACCAGTTTATTCAATTGTTCCTGCTCCAGAAGCATAATTCGACATAGATTCACAGAACATATGATTGTATATATGCATTTCTGAGTCAATCAAAGCTGATTGGTGCTGATGACCAAACTAATATCGAAAGCCAAGAGTGATTCTTCTAAGTTTCCGAATAACAACATCATCTCTATGACTTCTTCATTGAGATAACGATGTTCTGTGAATGGCGGCCAAAATAGAGGTACGCTCATGTACTATTTAGTTTGTCCTCATATTTCATCAGAAAATCACATTTCCTTCAAATTCTCGATTCCATAAGTTCGATAACATCCACCAGATTTTCAATATAATCATGAGATTATATCCGTCTGCTATGCAGTTTATCGACCGACCAGCCAATTACTCAAACTCGAGATATTTAATAAAATAAGAATCAGCCCAATCACTGCTGTTGGAAAACTCATTCAACGAACTATCCTCATCCGTTGGTGAAACTTTTATCTGAACGAACAACCAACAACCTGGAAGAGCGGTCCGAACATACCTTTTCGATGAAGTTACATCTAGATAGTTATCAATGTCGGAAATATTTAATAAAGTTTGCGGAGTTCAGTGAAGTACGGAGTTCGTTTACGGCGCGGGATTAGTTTCAGAGTATGTTCTGTATTCCGACATGATTGAAATTTGTTTTGGCAAATCCTCACAGTACAGTGCAATCCCTCGATAACATCGTCACGGAAGACTAGACTAGTTTGGGAGCATACCGGTTGAAATAATGTGAGAAAATCTGGAAAGGTATCGGCACAGAATAACAAGGCAATCGATATCCTGCTGTGACATAGGGAGCGCTGTCAAGCTTGAAACATTTCCACTGGAACCTGCGTGCAGAAGAATTTGAGGAATCTGAATGCTACCGCCGGACACTCAGACTGATAAAAGTGTTTTCTCGTATACAGTGTCACGTTACTGGAGCCTCTGCTTTTTAGATGATGCAAAATAGAAGGATTCGCAGTTCAATGAATCACAAATCAGGATAGGCTAATTTCTTATCAGAGACAACCTCGTAATTCTTTGGGTCGGCTAAACATTCTAAGCACTGAAGGTTGGTGTTTCAACAAATCCACTTGAGGAACTGAACACAAATATCCGGATAGTATAGAGTCGATGGAAAGAAATAGAAAACTAACCACAATCATGGATGCAAACCAAATCTCAAGAATGGTGGAACAACTCGCCAGGAATGAGACAGGCTAAAGAGTTTATTAAAAAACCATCGCCAACATTCACAGAATATCTACTAAGCCAGAAACGAATTTCAACTAGAATACTAGTGGGACTTCTCACAGGGCATTGTAGGCTCAACAAACATATCATATGAGTACGATAGGTCTGACTGAAGAACTGCTGTGCAGGTTCTGTCAAGAAGAGGAAGGAACAGCAGTACACATACTTTGCCACTGTGAGGGCTTGTCAAGACTATGGTTCCTTATACTGGGTGAGGAAACACCAGGAGCCCAGAGATACACGGGAGATCTGAAAGCTATAGCCTATAGAGTCTCATAGAGAAGGCGGGGCTAGCCGAAGAAATCTAATCGATTTTGAGGGCAGACACAATAGATCTGAAAAAGTCGAAGTGTGGAGGCAGATAGCCCGAAGGCCCCATTTCAAATCTAATCTAATCTAATCTAACCACAATATCTTCAGATGCAGATAACCATCATTTAAGTGAAAAGTCCTGAGGAGCCTATTTTGGGAGATGAATGGTATCGAATCGTTTGAAGAAGTGCTACTTGAACTCTTGCATGCTACGGAAATATTCATCAATGAATTAACAAGTAAGAAAATATTAACTAACTTGCTTGAGTGCGAAGAATCCATAAATTTGCTTGTTTGACTAAGTAGAAGATATACATTGCACGATATTGTATGATAAATAGGTATTACTTTCAAAGATATAATCAGATAATCATACCAGCAGTCAAGAAGGCAAAATATATATTGTTTCCTGAAGTGCCATATTATTATTATCTATTACATTCAGTAATAAACGGATATCGAAAATGCAAATATAACGACCAAATGCATCAGTATGAAGTTCATATTCCTTCAACTTTATTTCTACTGTTTGTTTGTCTATCTGTTTGTTGACTGATCCACTGTTTTCATCAGATAACACTGAATATCAGTATGTATGACCATCAATATGATCCTTCTGGTCAGTGCCGTACGTTTTTATTAGAATGAAAAGGGGTAATTTTTTGCTGAAATTATATTATAATTTTTGTTCACAGGAAAACTGACCTCATAATAATGTTCTCCATGGTTTCAAACTCCGATTCGTTACTTTCTATGAGATTCCTATGGAGTGATTCAGAAGTAGAGGCAAATCTGAACAGCATTATTGCGAACGAAATAGTCATTCACCCGGAAAGGGTGGATTCAACATAAAATAATAGTGCCCTTTGTTTTTTTTTTCAAATCACGCCTACGTTCCAAAACTTGTAGTTAATTGGATTCACCATTATTTCGAGGCTGAAAATGATAGAAATGAAGCCAATCCTGTTAATTTGGGATGAGGTAATTTATTTTTTATATGGATGTTCGAAAGCATGAGAAACAATAATATAATTTTTTTATATCACCTGACGAAGTTATACTGTGTTAGTGAAACATATCGTGTGTTTGAGAATTTTGTGGAAATCTTATCGTTTGTGAAGTTTTTACATTTACAAGTTTATTCGCAAAAAAATCCTGATATGATTTCATAAAAATCAACCCCATTTTATTTCAATAAAAGAGCACGTCTCAGTCAACAGGATGTTCGTCTTTGAAATACTAATCATATTGATCATGACTAGTAGCTGAGATATAGAAGGGGTGCCGTTAGAAAATAATCACGCTGCAGATTCGTTGATGTCAGTTGATGTCGATCATTTTTGCATGTAACTTGGTAGAGGTATATTCCAGGAGACGCCGATTCCAGTGATGTACGCTTTTCTGGAAAAATTTCTAATATGGATTCTGGATTCTACAGCCTCTGAATATGATCTAGTAGGCCTTGGTTTTGAAAAACAGTAAAATTCATAAAAGTGGCCCGCTTCAAATGGATCACCATGTACAATATATAGATGCATCCGATGTCATGTATGTCTTGAGATTGCTGGATATAAATTTTCCAATCCGTTGCCCGTGTCCTGATTTTCCAAGATTGACAAGCCAACAAAAGGTCACTACCAATTCGATTCAATATAATGAGATTCATGATTCAAAATTTACAAATTTCAGGCTAGTAATATCGATGTCACGATATTATGATTATGTTCCAGAAGGTATTTCTAGAAATTTATGAAATACCTACTATATATTCAAATTCAGGTTTATTCCCATTTGCCACTGATTCTATTGTTTCCCAATAGATGTAAACTGGCGTGAAATAGGTTCAACCCAGTATTGATCCTGAAATGAATTTATTGAAATAGGAATCATATTGTTTGGAAATTACGAACCATGCTGGAAAATTTGAAGCTTTTATCGCTTATTAGACTCAGGTTTATCTCTCCAGAGGACTCTTTGACGCAGCATGAAAATGGATACCGTGACGGAATAATGGGGTTGATTTAAGGGTTTCATGATTCATCAAATAGCCCAGAAACTCGATATAGCTCGAATCATGTTACTAAAGACTAGAATTTTCATATCTCTCCATCCTGAATAAGAAACTCAATATACGAATGAACTAAACAATGTCTGATACAATAACATATCCAAGTCATTCAAATGATATCTCCACTACTGTAGGGAGGACTTTTTGAAATTTGATAATTATTCAAAAAATAAAATGCTATTGCATATTATCATGGTTGATAAATATATATAACTATATTATATTAATCCTTTATTTGGTAAATTTCACTAATTTACACCTTCGAGTTGACGCCATGATTAAAATTCTATTGAAATTTTTGTTTACTTCCAATTTATTTTTTTATTTTTCAGTTATCGCTGACGAGGTTCCTCAGTCTGTTCATTTAATTTGACGCATTTTTGTTGCAAAGTCGTTTGCCGGTTAATTTCAAACAGTCCAGCTCTTCAATTAGGAGAACTTCTAATGATTTTACACTACTTAAAGCCACGTACGCTTGACCAGCTGCGAAGAGCTTCTAGAAGTAAATAACGGCTCATTCGACAGTACTATACCGTTCATTTTGTGTACTGTACAAGCCCAACATAATACAATTGGTAGCAATCTTCGTCTCGCGGTTCCGTGACTATATTTTGCTAGAAATTGAACAGACTCTATTCAGCCCTTTCATTCGATACTCATATTGTAGAAGTGGATTGAAAATAACTATTTCGCCATCTTGGGTAGTCCGCCATATTGGATTTAGAATAACGTCACATCATTTCTCGAGTTACTCTCAAGAATTCTTTCCATTTGATACCCATATTGTGGAAGTGCATGAAGAATAACTATCGCGCCATCTTGGATGGTCCGCCATATTGAATTCAGAATGACGGTACATCATTTTTCGAGTTACTCCCAACGAGCCCTTTTATTTGATACCCATATTGTAGAAGTGCATTGAAAATAACTATTCCGTCATCTTGAATGGTCCGTCATATTGGATTTAGAATGACTTCACACACCTTATCGTGCATTGTCATCCAAACTAAACGTGTATACAAAACTTCAGCTCAATCGGTTGAAGATATCTACTTCAAAATTGTTAAAAATTCCACCCGAACTAACATTCATCCATACACCCATTTCAATAATAAAAACATATCTTCCCCATATGTCCATGTCTTCAATGTTTCAACGTATTTCATGTTGGGAACATTCGAGAATGGAAAAAAATTGGAGAAGAAGATTATATTAATCTCAATATAAAAACCAGTCTTCTTCTCCGTTTCTTCTCTCTTGTAGTGTTGCCAAAATACAATTTGTCTCTCTCAACGCTAGCTGAACTGCTTTATTGAATCGAGTAGGTATAGAAATACAATAACGCAAGTCAAATGTTGAAAGAAACCAGGCATAATTCCACTGTGGGTATTCATAATGGAAATTATCTTGATATGCATTCGAATATCGTTCAAAAAGTGAACTTGTCACCCATATATTTGATGATATTGAAAAGATCAGATTCTGTATTCACATGAATGCACTTCTGCTGAATATACGCTTCCGGTTCCGTAGTTTTACGTGGAAATGTTTTATAACCATATATATCTCGGTAACCTGTATATTTATTATAGAAATATTTCATGAACGATAAACATTCTCTATTCACAGATTTATGAGCCTGGATTCCAGGTGGAGTTAACTTTATATTTCGTGGATTTCATTTATGTTGGATTCTTTTCATGTAAACGAAATGTTTAGTTAAAGTATGAGTATAACACTCATTTGAAGCTCCGAGTATTTCATTTGTTCATTTATCCCATTGCATCCCCAATAAAAGTGCCTTTATGTGAATTCCAATTAGTGAAGTTTGCAGATAAAATTACAGATTCAGTGAAAATGAAACAGTGAAAACTGAAACCTATACAGTCATTGAAGTATATAAAAAGATCGAACTGAATTTGTAATTCTGGAATCTCTCTGGACTAAAAAAGATGTGAAAAGTATCAGATTCTTGACATACTCTCTGGAATGTAAAACATAGTGTATGTATCATAAAACAACTATTGTTTCGAAAAACCTAGCAATTCATTGAATGTTGTCATTGATAAGATCCATCCAGTTGCCACCAGGAGCGGAGGAAATATATCGAGGTATGAGAAATATACTTGATTAGTTTCCGATCATTTTTGAGGAGAATGATGAAATGTTCTCCTTTCAGAAGATCGTTTCTGAAATGTGTATATGGAAGAAAATGTACTATGCAAAATATACTAGACGATGGTATAACTGCTCTGAAGGAATGTAACAAACATTTGTTTCCTAACATAAACATTCTTCTAGAACTATTACATTGCCTGCCTTTAAGTGTTGCATCTTCAGGAAGGAGGTTTTCAGCACTCAGAAGGCTGAAAGATTGGATAAGATCCAGAATTGTTCAAGACAGGTTGAATGTCTGAATGTTGATGATATCATGCAAAGAAACGCTAGTCAGAGGAATGGAAGACTGGAATTTGTTATTTAGTTCTCAAAATTGGATTCTTCATTTCATATATTTTTATATTTGTCTGTTCCATTTGTTTTGTTTTTGGAAAATAATATTTTTTTCTACTTTTGTTCCCAAGTATTTCGAGAGAAATATTTTTTTATTCACTTTCTTCATCCAATATGATTCATTGCAGAATTCTACATATATTGATGGATTCAATCGAATAGTTTGAACTTGTTTTTTACACCAATTTTTTCGAAACTTGGAAGGAAAATAAAGATTTCGTGTTCACTTGTATCAATTTTTCTTTATGAAAAAGCATTTGTTTGATAAGGTAACCATATATAATTTCTCTCCCGTGCTAACCTTATTGAGCCGTGACTTCCTATGCCCCCTCCCCCTCGAATATCGTCTGGATCCACCCCTGGCAGCCACTTTGACAATGCAAATTCCATTCTCAACCAAATCCACAGTTATTTCGGTACCACCTGAATCGGACATATGGGATCTGATTGATAATCTCCACTATAAACAACAAGAGTGAAACCGATGATACACTCATCATTCACCTCACCTGACAACTGCTTCGTGAACATTTCATGATACTTCGCTGGCGCGCTTTCGTCGGCTCTATCGTGTCTACAAGTGCTATCGTTATATGAATGATACAAAAGTGAGTATAAAGGAGGTAAACATCGCATAAAATGGCATTGAAAGGGGGTAGACCAAGGATACTTTTCAAATAACTGCTTCATTTCTAATAGAAGGTTTCTCCCTCTTTCCCAACCACTGTTCTTCATTATCGATGCTGGTACAGGGAAGAGTGTCGATATTGTAAGAAATCAAGGTACTTCACTTGTTAGCATCATCCAACAAACCTCGTATTCAAATGAATAACATTGATATCTGATCATTCCATTGAGGCATACTGAACTTTTCACCAAAAATAACTTGTTATTCATGGATCAAAAAATAAAAAAGTTCTACAAATATGGTGCCGACTTGATTGAGCCCACTGTATATTCATAATGAATGAATTGAAATGTTTTATATACCCGATTCCGATGAAATTTCAAAAAATTGTTCACCTCACAAATTATTAATTAATCTGAATTACTACTGTTTCGATATAAATAGATGTGATATTGATGATAACCAATGACAATTTTCCGACCAATATTCTAGGGTTTGATAGAAATGATAATCTGAAAATTATAATGCAATTGTTGTCGCTTCGAATACTAGTTTATCACTTTTATTAGTTATTGCCTGATTGAGAGGAAATATTTGACTGTGATTGATTAATTCAAATTAACTTGTACTGATTTAACAATTTTCAATACATTTGATATAATATGATTATCATAGGCTACCAGATACCAGATAACAGATATTGATATGATTATTATACATTTTTTGACACATTCAATTCAATTCAATTCAATTCAATTTTTTATTGATCCATTAAAACGAGCTTAAAAAGCAATTGGACAAGTCAGTACATATCAAATACAGATATTAAATACAAGTATATAACAAACACATTCGTAAATTATTAAATTAAAACAATCAAGTGAGCGAACAAAGCAGCAACGATGAAAAATAATACAAAACATTTTTACTAATGTAGGTGGGAAAAAAACTCTTCGATTGTATAGGGGCTAATTTCAAGAAGTAGTTGTTTTATTTTATGTTTGAATACTTGTTCCTTGGTTATGATTTTGAAAAACTCCGGAAGTGCATTGTATAATCTCAGCCCCAAAATCTCAAACGAGTTCAGACGTAGAGATAAACGTGTTTTGGGTATGTGAAAATCATTTCTGATACGTGTGTTATATTCATGAAAAGATTGGTTTTGTTTAAAAACTTCTTTATTTTTATGGATGTACAACAAAACTTCCAGAATGTAGAGACCTGGTAGAGGCAAAATGTTGAATTTTTTAAATAGTGTTCTACACGATGATGTTTGTGACGCGTTTGCAATGGTTCTGATAATTCTCTTTTGCGTTACAAAAACATTGTGTGCAGGTGGAGAATTTCCCCAAACAATAATCCCATAGTTAATTCTTGATTGTATCTGCCCGTGGTAATATAAAAGTAGACCAGATTTGTCTAGAATTCTTTTCAGGTTTCTTAGCAGATAACACTGCTTATTGAGTATTTTAATGAGATTATCGCAGTGCTGACGGAAATTGAGATTGCTGTCTAGATAAAGCCCTAAAAATTTTATACTGTCAACTCTTTCTATCTCAACATCGGATATTTCAATATTAAAGTCCACCGTGTTGGTATTTTGGGCAGTATGGAAAGCTACTGCTTTCGTTTTGGAGGCATTCAAAAATAATGAGTTTTCACTAAACCAATTTTGCAAGCTATCAAGATCAGAATTTATATTTTGTTGCAATTCAGACAAATATTTTGATTTAAATAGGAGGGAAGAATCATCAGCATACAAACAAGTGAGTGACTTTGGCAAAACAGATGGCAACTCATTGATATAGAGAATAAAAAGGATTGGCCCCAAAACAGATCCTTGGGGAACACCTATGTCATTATTTAACTGATCAGAAAAAAAAGTTTCGTTGTAATTCTCATTCGAATATTGTATTTTGACAGCCTGGGTGCGATTTGAAAGATATGATACGAACCATTCATGCTGAATACCTCTAATACCAGTTTTGTACAGTTTGTCCAGGAGATTTCCGTGTTGTACGCAGTCGAAGGCGCGGCTGAGGTCACAAAAAATCCCAGTGGGATTTTCGCCTGCTTCAACAGCCTGTAGAAGATTCGAATAAAAAGAAATAATTGCCGTTGTAGTGGAATGATTCGATCGAAATCCGTGTTGGTTCGGAGTTAGAATGTTATTTATATTCAGAAAGTTATGTAGAAATTCCAACATTACGTATTCGAATACTTTTGAGAGTGATGGGGAAACAGCAATAGGACGATAATTTTCCAAATTATGAGAATTTCCTTTTTTCAGGATTGGAGAGACTATAGAATGTTTCAGTCGCGAAGGAAACTGTCCTTGCTGAAAAGATATATTTATAATGTGACTTAGGGGCGCTATGATGTAGGGTGCAATCTTTTTAATCACATACCCAGAGATGCCATCTGATCCACACGAATGTTTATTTTTGATTTTGTCCCTGATAACCTTCAGTATATCATCTTCACTGACATATGTAATGAACATACTATTCTCAATACTCGGTAGCAAATTAGTCCTCAAGGGGTTAATATTTTTAGTTTTATTTATTTTGTCAACAATATCATGTGGTGTATTCACAAAAAAGTTATTAAAAATATTAGCGATATCAAGTGGATCTTCTACAAGACCATCATTACTATCTATAGTTATATTACTTTTCTTCGTGGTTTTTCCTGTTAACTCGTTAACAACAGACCACGTGTTCTTATTTACATTACCTGAAGAGTAAATTTTATTTTGATAATATATACTTTTGTTTTTTCTTACCAGAGTTTTATGTTGCTTTTTTTGTGTTTGGTAGAATTCTTTCAGGGTGGGATTAGTCTTCACCTGCTGATAAAGTTCTTTAAGATTTTTACTTGACATTTTAATTTCAGTGCTAACCCATTCAGTTCCAGGATTTTTATTTTGGTGTTTTCTGATAGGTTTTATTGGGCATTCACAATTAAAATAAAATAAGAGAGTATCATGAAAACTGTTGAACTTATCGTCTAGATTATCTAGTTGATACATTTCTGACCAGCTCTCTTTTTCTAAAGCATTAGACAAGTTTTTAATGTTAGTGTCATTTATTATTCTCCTATGATTATATGAAGATCTTTCATCAGTTCGATGTTGCTTCGTTGAGAAGAGGACAGTTTGGTGAGAAGATATACAGTTTTCGAGTACACCCCATTCGTTGGTCTCTGGTAGGTTAGTGTATATTTGATCGAGCGTCGTTTGACAAGTCTGGCTGATTCTAGTAGGTTTGGTTATTCTGGGGCTGAGACCATATGATATCAATAATTGTGTAAAGCGATTTGAATTGGTATAACTCATCGAATGGTAGTTGAAATCTCCATTTAATATTATGACTGTTTTAGGAACAAATATTTTGTCAAGAATTATTGAGATTTTCTCAAAAAATATTTCGAAGTTTCCTGATGGAGAGCGGTAACAAGTCAAAATGAGAATATTAGTATTATTATTTTTCCACAGGACACCACAAATCTCAATGTTTTTTTCAATACAGTACTCTTGTAAATTCAACGGAGTTACATCTAAATCGGTCTGGGACCATATACCAACTCCACCACCTATACAATTGATTCTGTGATATGAGTTAGAAAGAGTGAAGTCAGGAAAATGAAAAGAGTTTACAGAGCTTTCAGACCACCAGGTCTCTGTCAAACATATAAAATTAAGTTGATATTTGTCAGTTAGATATTCAGCACTGATGTAGTCGAGTTTGTCATAGTTCAAACATTCTGCATTTAGCAGCAATAGGTCGACTTGCTTTGGTAAATCACCTAAGTTGGAGGAGGGTTCACAGACCTCCGAAAGTTTAAAAAGCGTTGAACGTATGCTCCTTTGGGCCATTTAGTTGGATCCATTGCAGCATCGAAATGGGATTCATGAATTGAGACTTTGAAAGAAGCGTAGATATCTGGATGCTTGGAAGTTAGAGTCTCAATTTTAACTTCAGAGAAATGGGGAGTTAGAGATTGTTTCAGCTCCTCCGCGGTCATCGTGGGATCAACCCGGTATACATGTAGACAGGCCATTTTTGGAATGCCCTTCAGTTCCTTACCATTGACTTTGATGGAACTATTATCGCCAACAACCAGTTTTCTTCTGGGTTTTGCTCTTTTAACTAATTTCCAGTCACTGCTGTTGGCCTCCATGTTATTCGCTAAATTGATAATCTCTTCACACTTTTGTTGCGTGGCAAGTTGCAACAAGGGTTGTGAAACATGTTTTTCGGTAATAGTCAAACTATCAGAAATTTTTGAACACCCGGCAACGCTGTTGGGAGGGTTCAGATTCACAGGCCTGGACACATTCTCTTTATCTGCTATGTGGGAATCGTTTTTTCCCGAATCTTGTTTTTTGTTGGTGTCTCCAAGACTTTTTACGGGTGAAACATTCGTCATTCCTTTTAATAGAACAATTTGTTCTTGCATCAAGTCTATCTTGTCGCGAAGTTCTTGTATAATTTCATCTTTTTGTTTGACAATATAATTAAAAATATTAAGATCGACTACCTTACTTTCGCCTGCTAGGTTTTCCATCGCATCAAAAAACGCTTGGTCGTTATCACAGCTAACTTTTTCGGAGGGACAACATATTACCATGTCTTCGTTGAGAAATTTGACATTGATATTTCTCGCACAGCTTGTATGGAAGTTGTTCTCACATAGGGTGCACTTTACACCTTTAACTAGGTTTTTTTTACACTTATTACAGGATTTGTTTTTCAGAGCACTTTCACACACATTTGCACGGTTCGATGCCATGTTGCCAAAACCCATGATCATGATCATTCCTGTTATGAGACTGTTCACAAACTAAGTATATGACTGTTCACAAACTAAGTATATGAGATTTTGTTGATTTCCACAACATTCCCAATCACACGACTTGTTTCGCAAACACAGTAGCTTCATCAGGTGGAATACTGGTACAATGAACCAGACAAACCTTGGCTCACCTAACTTTTGAATATCCTGCTTTCCACACCTGAAGGATTAGAATTACCTGTGGAAAGGATCGATAAACCTTCATTTTCGGAAATAAGGCATAATATCTACATTAAAATACGGTGTACCGGATTAAATTGGGAGGGTTGATATCAAATACATATTATAACCTACTACTATTACAGCTCAAGGCCAGCGTAGCCTCGGGGTTGCAGCGTCAGTAAGAAAGTGTTTGGGATCACACGTTGAAAGGTAAGACTTCCCAGCAAACATTGAACTAGCGGGAGAAGTCCGGCCTAGTGCAGGCTAGTCTGGGAAAGTGACGATGCCGGGGTATTGGTAATGGGCCAATGATTTTCCTATGTCGAGTAACCATCAGTTAAAAATACGGTGATGGCCTTGTGATGGTAAGATGTCTGGAACTAATTGAATACTTACGAGATCTGGCCCTTTGATGGCCAATCTCATGTTCGCTACTCGTCCCCCTGGTGGAAGTTCTGGGATCGTCAACATCAACAATCAGCTGATCAATATTAAATGTGACTAAGATGGCTGACTCTCGTGAGTGGTGATCGCGTACTAGTTTGTTTATTACGATGAATTATTGTGCTCCTCTCTTTCCCTGGTGGTTATTTATGATGGCAGGAGTATTCTCAACTGATAATGATAGAAGACAGATTCTCCAATTATGATAATATTGAGTAAGTATCAATCTACCTACATAGTGTTTCGAATTGAATTATTGAATGCATGTGTTTGGTATCTCGTAACCTCATAATAACTAATGATCATAATAATTTGAGTGGACTGTACTTCTCCAAAAACAACTATCATTTTTAACTCGTTTGTTGCTATCAAAAGCAATCTTAGGTCATGTGAACCATATATAAACAAATGATGCATTTTATATTTCAGAAGTACCTCACAACGGAAATTCGACTTTGAAGGAATGCTACCCAATAAGATGTGGATACCACATACCAACCAGTAAGCAGTCACTACGAGAAGTTTCATCGTTGAAGAACAGAGAGGTTAAGAAGATATTATTGTGTTATTCATAAAATTGTTTTCTTGAAATCTGGTATGATGAGAGGGTTATATTGTGAAATAAAAAGGTACGAGAACTTTCAGATCCAATGGACCCCTAAAACCCCTACCCCTCCCCTACCTCGATAGTATGTAACCAATGTCGTCAATTGGCCATTACAGTCCCATCATTTATGTATATGCTGGGCTTGCTATGGGAAACTCAATGTGTCGATTATGTTGTACTGGCCTTTTGCCGGGGAACTGAACATGTTTGCTGGGAACCCAGCACTGGGACCAGCTGCCGGCCGCAGTGTACTGATATATAGAGTCCCGCATATGGGAGCATTCATTGGGCCGCTGATGTCAGGTATGGGAAAAATATATTAGGCCATTGATGCCCCATATCAAGATGTTTGCTGGGTTTCGTCATTCCTTTTCTGAACTGAGAAAACAAATTCAACAGTGGTGAACTATGTTGGTCTAGTTGATCGTTTAGTAGAATGTTAGAATTTTTTAGTTTGTTGATTTCTACTGATTCAAAATGATTGAGTTTAATTCCTTTATTTTCTATGTGTAGAATTTCGAAACTATCATAAAAAATTATGATTTTCTTCAGATATACAGTTGGCGTTTGTTGAATTTGTTTTGGTTTTTTATCTTCGTTATTTTTGATAAACCTTCCCAACCGTTCTATGTGCAACTCGTAAGTCCTGTTCATGTAGAAATGAAGCTAATTTTTCAGTTGATTTATCCGAAATAAGTTGGAGTTCTATAATTTTGATTATTGTTTTTGATGGTGAGATGAATTTCTTGAATAACTTTATCATGGGGTTTTTTAGGAAGAATACTGTCTACGATCAAGTAGACCTCAATAGTAGCACTGTTAAATTGTGTAAATGTTTTCCTAGTACGTAATAATATGATTGTATTTGCTATCAACCATTGCAAGTTAATCTGGTACACCTTTTTTTGATGTAGATATTATGCCTATTTTCAAAAAATGAAGGTTTATCGAACCTTTCCACAGGTATTCCTAATCCATCAGGTTGGGAAAGTATGATATATTAAAGTTAGGTAAGCCAAGGTTGGTTCATTGTACCAGCATTCCACCTGATGAAGCTACTGTATTAGCGAACCATGTTTTGTGGAAATCTTATCGTTTGTGAAGTTTTTACATACATTGCAAGTGATATAAACAGTGTGTATCACTTCTAATAATAGAAGGAGCCCTACGTATTTGTTGAGTTAGGATTCTGAAATTTGCAGAACTATCAAAAAATACACTCTGTGACATTTACTGCTCGCCAATAGCCATGAAACCATTCACATTTTCGGAAAATTATATCAGTAGGCAAGATAGGTTTTAAATCGTTTTGGAGTCAAAATCAGGACGTACATACATTCAGATTTCTCCTGAAAATCATTCATACGTTATTCTTACCTCAAAACTGAGGATTCTGAAATTTCCAGGAACAAGAAAGAGTCGAAAGATACAGTCAATAATCAACCAAGATTATCATCAGTGATATACACTGCTCGCCAGCAGCCATCTAGATAGTTCCATTGCTGCTGACGAGCAGTGTAGATCACTGATGATAAACTCAGTTGATTGTTGACTGTATTTTGGAACTCTCTCTGCTGCAAATTTCAAGATCCTTCCCCAATAATTACCTCAAATGAGAACTAGGACAGAATTTAATTCTCCAGAATTGGAAACATTCTTGGAGAAATATGAATATTCAGTGAATCGAGCGTCCTGATTTGGAATCCGTTGTGATTTCCATCCTATCTTGCCTCCTCATACCATTTTCCGGGAATGTGAGTGGTTCCATGACTGTTATCAAGCAGTTTATGTCACCAAAGACGACCTTACTTAGTCATATAGTGTATTTTTGGTATATCTCTCGCTCCTGGAAATTTCAGAATCCTAACTCAACAATTGAAGAGTGGAAGTACCAAAGGTGCTGAGTGCCAAAAATAAAGTATCGAGATATTCAAGAAAAAAGTAATAATAACGTCAATATTTTTTTTTAAGTTCATTAGCATTAAAAATCGCATAAAAGGTTAACGGAAAACCAATTCTAACTAACGCCGATATCTGTTATGAAACACAGCTGAAAATTAAAATAATTTCTTAAAAAAATATAGAAACGAGGTACTTTCAATTGCTCAATGCTATATGAGATAAGCTAAGATAATCCGTTGATTATTTTCAATCTTCAATCGAAATGATCTCGATAGCAATCTGGCAACAAAAGCACCTTAATAAAACGTAATCCTGCAATGTCTCGACCATAACCGTACTGAAACGTGAACGGCATTATGAGTTCCCGATTCTGTCCTATCTCAGGATAACAGGGAACACAAAAATTGCAGGAATTACACTCGAGAGCCTTTGTGTTCGCAACATTGAACTATTTTCCGCATCTGAAATGGGTATTGATATTTCATAAGCTACAGTTCACCAAGTCTCTTGTGTCATCATGAAAAATAAATACGTAATGAAGCACGTCTATGGTAGGTACTTTGATTTCATATACAAGGTGTCCCAGAACAACGAAATAGGCCAATTGAAACAACTTACCTCCATACGAAAATGCATCTTGAGAGGGCGAACAATTTCATTTATCAATATTTCGAAATCCTTGAAAGCTACTACTCTGAAAACCGCAGGAAAATATTACTATAGCAAATATTGATGAAAATCATACCGCGTACTGATTCAATCAATATACAGGGAGTTAGATAGTTCGCATTCTCTTTTTAAGAGTACGGCACTGACCATATTTCGATATCTCAAAGAATCACAAAATCAATTATCTAACATTTTTCCTACTGCAGTTTCCTGATTATTCTCCTTGGTGTTCGAGATGAATAACAAATTGCATTTTGGTGCATCTCCGTGATGGTGTCTTGTACAAAATGATCGATATGGGCTTTCCTGACGATTTGATTCAGTTGATGTGTTCATTTCTGAAAAATCGAACTCTTCAAGAGGAACTTGATAATCAACGATCTGGTATCAATTCCATTGAAGCTGGTGTTCCTCAGGGTGCAGTTCTATCGCCGCTGTTGTACAGTTTATGTACTAGTGATTTGCCGAGACTAGTGATGTGCAAGATGTACAGTTCTTGCATTTTCGACAAATTTGGAGCAAGCAGCTATGAACCTCCAAAGCACACTGGATTCTCTTCAGGAGTACTTTCTAAGATAGAAGATCAAATTGAATCCTGCAAAAACACAATTGGTCGCACTCGGAAGGGAGCGGAGGCCTCTCAGAACCAGAATAGTCCTGGATGGTCATCAGTTAGAGTGGTGTTCACAAGTTGAATACTTAGGTGTGTGCATTGACAAGTAGCTCACCTGGGCCCAGCACATTGAACAGCCATTGGAGCCCTGTATCCATTCCAAACAGACGAAGTAAATTGGGTTCGGGACAATGCCTCGGTAGAGTGGGGCAGCACAGCGTAATCTCATATCACCAGATTACAAACATTACAAAACAAAATCGGGAGAATGGTGACAGGATCTCCTTGGTACGTTCGGAATAACCAAATCGCCAGGGATCTGAAACTCTCTTTATTCGTGTCCGTCATTAGAGAACGAAACATCTAGACTTTCGAACAAGCTGGGGTTCATGACAATCAGCTTCTTCGAAATGCAGTGGATTATGACCCAGGTGATCAATCAAAGTTCGAAAGACCGAGATTGTCCATAAACTAGAGGAAATATCAACATTAGGACGAAGTTTACTCTTCTCAAGTTTTTGATATTTATTTGTTCCGTTCGATCTTTTTCAATTCTCAGAATGAATTTCTGAAACTTATTTGGGGCAGAAGGGCTGTTCGCATCAAACTAATACCGCTTTCATTTTGTTTTTTTTGTTTCATGATAGTTATCAGGATAAGAGGGACCCATCAAGTTCTGCTGGTTTATGACATTTGTGTTGAGTTATTGACAATGATCATGTTCATCATTTCGCAAGCTGGTCATTTCCAAAATACAGTTCAAGATTTCTGGTGAAGAAACTTTATAGAAAAAATAAATAAATTTGAAGATGACCAACAACATATTTTCAGATATAGTTTTTTTATTTCGATAACACTCAGGACGTTTTGTTTTCATTGGATTTATTCGAAGATAGGGAGTCATACATATAACTCGAATCAAAAACTATTGGTTGATTCCTATTATACACTAACGTCAAAGGAAATAGATTTGAATGGATGAATAATGAGGATTGAAGTATTGTTTTTGACTGCAGGTTGAATTTGTGCAATTCATAGTAAACCATGAAAATTATGAAATTGAAGCTCGTATAGAGAAAATAATCCCTGGATGTCATGACCTCCATAGTCTATACTCTATAGGGTCAATTTGAGCTCATTGATAACCATGCCCAACTACTTCGAGAATGAAGATGCTCACTACACATAAAATTCGTAGCTGTATAAAATGATGTCTACAACTATCTCTGTTGTTAGCCCTACACAAATATCTCAAAGATCTCTTCTGCAGCACAAGGACCTGATTGAGGAGTTTTTGGCTACAAAATCCCCAAAATGCAATGCCATATCGTAAATGGGACTCAACGAGGGCGAAGTAAGTCAATCTGGCTGTGGATATGTCGAGTTCCTTAGCGACAATTCTGACGGCAAATGATCCAGAAGCTATTTTCTTACATAATAATGTGATATGTTCATTGAACTTCAACTTATTGTCAATATGCAAGCCGAGGAACTTAGTGCAAAATGTTTCTTTTATATTGATACCATCTAGTAGCAAGTTATCATAGCTGAATTTGAAGTTAACAATTTCAGTTTTATCCACATTAAAGCAAAGGAAGTTTGAATCACACCATTCCTTTACTTTTAATAAATCTGTGTGAACCACTTCCTTCAAGATTTCAGGATTTTTTCCATGCCATGTTAATGTGGTGTCGTCTGCAAAAATTGTGAAGGATCTCTCAATATTTATTGTAGCGAGATCGTTAAGGTAAAGTAAGAATAAAATAGGGCCCAAAACAGATCCTTGGGGTACACCACAATTTATATTCGATAGACTAGAATATACATTGTCTACTCTTACTATCTGTGATCTGTTCTCGAGGTATGACCTAAACCAGTTGAGACATGCTCCTCTGATACCATAAATATCGCTATGCTTCTTTGCTTCTTTTCAGCAGTTTAATGTCAGTAACAGCGATATATCCCACATCATTCTTGTTCGCTATATACTTTTTCCCTCAATTACATATGATCCTTATGTTCGCATAGTCCTTATATTCGCAGAGGCGCTGGCTGAAACTTGTTACATGTCAGATGCCATACTCTCGGCATATATTTCATTTCTTGCTGAAATCTTACAATATAGCGCTGATGAAACATGCGAGGAATTGATTCATAGCCACGCATGAGATGAAAACTGACAGTGAGGGGATTAAACTTTGTGAATACAAGTAAAAAGGAGTTACTTCGCATATCCAGATAACTTTGCCATGAGTTCGTGAAAAATCTGAGAAAATTTTTCATTTCTCAACTGTTGATACTAAATTGGCGTGACTTCGCCTAACGGATCTCAACGATCCTCTGTTAATCTGGAATCAAACCAACAGCCTCTTTGGCCGGAGTTTTTCTGTACATGCGATAGTTGGTTTCGTAAGTATCTTCTGGAATGTTTCATTTCAATTTCTTCATAGTAGTGACTCAACATGCCTATTATCGATATTCTTACAGGTTTTCGAAACATAATATCAAAAACTTCTCTTTCAATTTCTGGTTTACTTTTCCATACATTCATGTCATGATTTGCAGGTCCGTAACATGGATAGGGAGTACAGAAAGTACTAAGAAGTCATACATGTCATATCTTTCATGTCACGTCGATCAGATGAGTTTACATTCTGCACGAAAAAAAAAAGGATTTGTTGCATCAACGATTTTTTTTTTTTTCAATCAACCAGATACATGATTATTTCATGGAAGCAGCTTGTTCAAATCAAGAATGTAGTCTTATTGAATCCATGAACAAAATATATGGTTTCCTCAAAAACAAATTATGTCGATCCAGAATAAAGTCGATATTGATTCAACTATGAACATTTTGTTCTTTTGATGATAGAATGATAATTCTGATGAGAATATATCTTTGAAACAACCTACAATTTTTCTCATTCCGATGTAGCAATGAAAACTCGGTTCGAACGGATCATTTACTTGAATAGAAAGAATAGAGCAACGAAATATGTAATATCAATGAAATATCTTGTTCATTCTACATCAAGTTGACTTAAATTTTCGCCTCTAGATGGCGATCATTCCGCCTCGTCTATGCCTGCCTCGAATTCATTATAAACGTGAAGCCTGACTCTTCGTGTCTGGAATATCAGCTGGATGAATCGAACTCGGGAAAGTAAACACTGGAGATCTATGCTATGAGTCGACTAGTATCCTAGTTTATTGTTTACCATTGATGTGTAATTTCAGGAAATTCCCGCATCAATACTGAATTTGGTTCAACAAAACAATTTGTCGAATGTAGTTTCTCTTGAATCAACGAAATATTTATTGAATCAACCTAATGTTTCATTGAATCAACCGAATAATTCATTGAATCAACCAAATATTTCTTCGAATCAACCAAATATTGCATTGAATCAACTAAATATTTGATTGTATCAATATCTTACTATTTTGAATCAACCAAAATGATTGTTTGAGCCAATTCAATATCTCTTCATGAACAATTCATGGATGTGCTTGATTGTTCACTTCAATAACAACATAATGCTGCAGCGATGCTAACAGCTTAAGAATTTCAATCTTTTTGTAGGTATCGTAATAAGCCATGATGGTGATAGTACTGAACAGGACCAAAGATATTTTTATGGATAATTGTCTAGTCAACCTGACGAGTAAGTAACCTCACTTTTACTGATTTTCATAATCAAAATTCAACAATTTTTTAATTTCTCAATTTTCTCTGATCGCTTTTTTCAATAGTTGAAAGCTGATTACTTGCTTACAGGTACGCACGACGTTTCACGAATATTTTTGGAATTTCCTCTCGTGCGCTCCAAGAGTTTAAAAAAAGGACGCATTGATGATGACTGTATATTCGAAAGCGCTCTGCTACGAAAAATTTGAATGAATTATTTCGCAGGAAATAACAATGTTTTGTACAATTATTTGTATATCTATATCTACAGACGCACACAGGAGTAACCCTCACTTTACCTTCTGTGGCATTCAGCACATGCACATTCACGTACGCCGGTATGGCATTCGAGGGGTAGCACGTGTAGTTGCCGTTGTGGCTCGTGTCAGCCTCATCCAGCTGCAGGACGCTGGAAGATCTGTCTGCAGCCACGCTGATTCCCGGATCGTGGTTGATCATGCGCTCCTCGTGGTACCAGAAGACGTACGAAGGAGGCTCTGTGGAGTGCCTCAGGGTGCAGACCAGACGCAGGAACGAACCGGCTCGTATGTGGATGTCAGGGGCACCAATGATCTCAGCTACAGCCTCTGTAACACAAATTTCATCCACTTTATAAAAAAGCGTTTGCTCCCTCATCTGTGAACACAAACCTGTCAATTAACTTCCACGGAAGGGAAAAGAATATTACCTCCCGTGGGATGTAAAATAAATTGGCTTTATGCTACCTTGGCAGAGATATTTATAAAAATTCTGTGCTACCCAAATATCTAATCAGTAATTGATGTCTCCATCACTATTATACTATTAAAATTTCCTTATCGAACTCTAATGATCTCATTAACACTTTTTCATATTTTATTCCAGTCACTCAATCGAAACTATGAATGAAATGAAAATGCAATTACACAATAAACAAATTCAATGTGACAGAAGTGTAGAATTGGTGTTCGTTGAGATCTCCGCAACCTTATGATGTCACACATTGATTCGCATCGAAGACTCGAGAGATAGACCGCTTGAGGCACCATTTTAAGAACGAAACTTTCAAATAATTCTATGTATGATGATTCAGACGACAGTGACCAACAAGTTGATAGGCCTGTTAGAGAACATATAGGTTATCCCAGCAGTAGCAGCAATGTTTTGGTGACATTCTTCAATAGCATCTTGTAACGAGCCAATCATGGTAGATTCTGCCTAAAGTCTGAAACAGTCCGAGTGTTTCGAGTGATCATTATATCACCATCTTTGGCAAGATTTGATGTGATGCCAGTGACAGGTCTCAATCTGATGAAACTTCCATAACGGAGTAGCCAGGAATTCAGACCCAGGACATTTTGTTGAGTCTATCTTACATTTCGAGTGGTTCAATATCATTACAAGTAATTCTAATCAGTATACGAACTGAGTGCTTCTTCCAAGAGTGCTTATTGCCATCTAATCAATCAATCGTTTAATTTGTTAAGTGGATTTCCTTCAATATCTTTACACATTGATCAATAGTGTATTTTTTCCCTTGGCTCATGGTTGCATAGGCATAGGCATAGGCAGGTTGATATTTGAGTAAGTATGCGGAAATGAATACAATGAATATTGGATTTTTCAATTTTGATAATGAATTTTGAATTTGAGCCTGAATAGCTTGATATCGATTTGGTTTCAATACAGTGGAGTGACATCGTTTTAAACACAAGGATGAAGGGGTGAATTGAAAAATGTGTTGACGATAGATCAACCTACAGTATAATTATTGCATCTACAACCGCTATGCCATATGC
Source organism: Phaedon cochleariae (assembly GCA_918026855.4). Classification (NCBI taxonomy): domain Eukaryota; kingdom Metazoa; phylum Arthropoda; class Insecta; order Coleoptera; family Chrysomelidae; genus Phaedon; species Phaedon cochleariae. The sequence continues at coordinate 70,504,559 of OU896707.1, read as the reverse complement.
AAATCATGGAGACAATTCAGTAACATTATACAGGGTGATTCAGGTATTGAAATACAAACTGAAGTGGGTGATAGCGCTTATGATTTCAATTAAAAAAGTTGATATAAACATGAGTCCGATCTCGATCAGTAGCGAAGCTACATTGCGTTAAATTTCAATTATTTTCTTTTAATTGGGATATCTCACTCACTATTGAAAATATCAATTTGAAACTTGATGTAGTTGATTCTTCCTTGAAAATGATCATCTTAAGCACTTTGAAGGTTATTAAAATCTACAGGGTGATACGTTTTTGGAGGTAGAAGATTTTTTATCCCCTCAAACTATTTTGTAGTGAGCCTCTGACATCTCTCATTCACCAAGTAGGATGTTTTGTTCAATTTGAAGTCTCTTTTCTCCTTCATTTCCTTCTGACTACTTATCCCGACTGAGCATGTGTCTGCTCAAAAACATTGCAATTTCAGTATATATCATTGCATTCTCAACAAATATTGTCCAAGAATGAGCAAAACAGGCAAAATCAGGCAAAATCAACATGTTATAGAACGAATATGCTAGAAAAGGATTGAGAATTGAGAATTTGGTAACTGAAAGAGGACAAAGGCATACTATTTACCCCCAAAAACGTATCACCCTGTAGATTTTGAAGATATTCAAAATGCTTCAAATGAAGATCTTCTAGACAGTATTGACCACACCCAATGTCATATTGATATCTCTACAAGTGAACGAAATATTTCAATTGATAAAAAAAATTATTGATTTTTGACCCCTCGAAACCTGTATCACCCTGTATTCAACTATGTTTGCAGAAAAACTAATAATTGTAAGTGAGAGTGCTTGGATAAGGAATTGAAGATAAACTACAGAGATCAGATTTCAAGAAACCCATGTGTTGATCCGAAAAGTAGGCGCAAAATGATATTAATTCTTCACATCCGCGACTGCAAACGCTCATTTTCATTCAATTTATTTCCTGACATCCAATCATAATCTTCCCTCATTCATCACTTAGTAGGGGTAAAATTCATAATCGTTGAATAGATTGAAGGCACTTCCGTGAATCCTGCATAATAACGCCCTCGGTGGTTGGTAGACTCACTTAATTTTCAGCACAGATTGAAACCAAACACCTTCCATACTGAAACAACATAATTAAAGACTACGGAAGTTTTATTGTTCCTTTAAGAAAATGTATGCGACGTTGGAATTGAGTTATCAGATGGTATATAAGGACTTTATAGAACGTAATAAAAACCGCTATTATGTTCTGAACCGGAAATTCCAGAGGTGGCACTATCAAAAAGTTTGATCTGCTAATGTTAACTTCGATTAATTATACACTATCAATGCATAAAACCACTTCACACGAAAAAAAGTAATAGTCACCATCAGATATCTTTGGAAAAAATTCACCAAGAAATTACCTTGATTTCGAATTGGGATTCGAAATAAGTATACAGAGTATTCGTAGATTCCTAATGCAAGCCATATCTCCGCGTTCTTAATCAGTGAATATTTTGAAAGGTTTTCATTGTGAAATATATTATCAGCACTCGTTCAATGAATAGGGGTTTAGAAAAGCTCATTCTATTTGTTATGAAAACGATTTGTATCTCTTTCATTTTCTTTAGATATGAAGAAAATGTCCTCACTCTTTATAAAGCGTTAAAAATCAGATCTATTGGCACTTTTATAATTACTATTACTCAATTATTTGCCGATGGAACAACTCATTTATTACGGGAAAAATATTCAAGAAATGAAAAACCAAACGGAACAAGATCTCGCTTCAATTTCTGGTAATTTTTTGGATTATGATGCTTTTCAAAAAGAACTTCATATTTGCACAATTGAACGTTTTTGTGATATGAATATTAACTGAGAGAGCTTTTGGGTAAAAAATAGGTCAACAATCAATTTTCATTTCAATGCTGAATATATTGGTAAGTTATATTTCTATATCATTATACATCATATTATTCATCCGATTTGAAGAAGAATGTCAATTCTCAATTTCGGAGGATTTTATTCTTCATTTCTCATGTTCTCCTTTTGAATGTTCATCAGATATAATTCAATGTTCGACTAGGCAAATAGCCAGGAAAGTAGTTGTTTTCTGGTGAATATTCAGGATGATGTGTGCATATACATATTTTTATCTGAAGGAGAATGCAAATTCTCAATTCCAGAAGTTTTTATATATTTTTTTTTTTATATTTTATTTTCAAACTCTTATCGTGTGTGTTCAATAGATATAATTCAATGTTCGTCGTGGCATATAGCCAGGAAAGTAGTTGTTTTCTATTGAATCAACTGAGAAAGAGTAAATATTCTCATCACATAGAGAATGCGAATTCTCAATGTATTGCTTTATATAAATATACAGGCTGATTCACGGTGGATGGCACATTAGACGTTTCTGGTGAACCAGACAACGAATCATTCTGAAAATTCAATGGAGGGCATATTCGGACATTCTCTAGCCAACTAAAATATTTTCGAGAATGCGGTGTTGCCGCTTCTATTAGAAAGCAGTAGCAACTTTGATTTTTCAAATGGAACACTATGTATTTTATTGCATATTTAGATTCTCCTTGAGGAGCAGATTTCATCGATGTATCACACTTGGGGTCTAGCGGAAATGATTACAGAGATATAGGGTGTGAAAAATCGACATTTTTCAACTTTAGGAATTTTTTTTGTCGAAACTATTCATTATTGGTCAAAACGGCTCACATGTTCCTATCTCAACTTTTGATCAATTATCTACTAACATTTAATTGAAACAAATACAGGGTGGTGCAGAATTCAGAATCTTGATCACCCAGTATATGCGCCAATTAAATATCAGTAGATAGTTAATCAAAAGTTGAGATGGGGACATGTAAGCCGTTTTGACCAATGATGAATAGTTTCGACACAAAAAAATCCTAAAGTTGAAAAATGTCGATTTTTCACACCCTATATCTCTGTAATCATTTCCGCTAGACCCCAAGTGTGATGCATCGATAAAATCAGCTCTTCAGGGAGAATCTAAAAATGTAATAAAATACAGAGTGTTCCATTTGAAAAATCAAAGTTGCTACTGCTTTCTAATAGAAGCGGCAACACCGCATTGTCGAAAATATTTTAGTTGACTAGAGAATGTCCGAATATGCCCTCCATTGAATTTTCAAAATGATCCGTTGTCTCGTTCACTAGAAACGTCTAATGTGCCATCCACCGTGAATCAGCCTGTATATCCATTTTTGTATGTTCATGATTTATCTGAGAATATTCCTTTTTAAACAATCACCCCGTTTGAAATTTTTTGATTCAAGGTAGAATTCTGCTGTTCACCGCCTCATAGAAATGTAATCAGGATCTGTGTTCTAACTCAATCGTTTTGGAAGTATACTTTCATTTTGAATTTGAAATGCCAAGCAGTCAAGCCAACGTCCACTTGATTTGACCAAGAATTTTGAGCATGCGTATTAAATCTCTTTTGCTTATGCGTAGTCATTTGTTCCAAAAAAGTGGCTTCAAGTTGTGGTGAATAGATGAGTGCTCGAGATCGATATGTCGGCGTCAATTAGTGAAATTCGTCATTCCCTGAAATGCCTAGTCATTTCACGTATTGTCGGCAAACAGCGTACCAGCGTAATTTCCATTTTCAGCCCTGACTCTGGTTGCCAGAGGGTTGGGGAAGGAAAATATCCTTTCTGCATATGCATAAGAAGGGACGCTATTTTTTCGCCAAAATGAACCTTCTTCCCAGAAAGTATATTTTTCAGAAAACTACTTGAGAGACCAGAAGAGACTACTGCTTCTAAACAACCTAAGCTGACTCGGCCTGAATGAACCTTATTCCTTCCGTCATTACAGGGAAAGCCTGTGAAACTATATTAGGCAAACGGTGTACGAAATTTTTAGAGTTAAGCTGTTTGCCGGCAATACGTAGAATGACTAGGCATTCCAGAGAATGACAGGTTTCACTGTTTGACGCCGACATATACAACACTCCTTATCTCTTTTCATTTCCCTTCCCCAATCATAGCAATGTTCACTTGTTTTACATTTCATCAATATCATCAGAGTATTACATTCGTATCTAATCAACATATTGCGATAATCAATATGTGATGGAATTTTCCATCTCATATCGTAAGGTGAGTATTTACGATACCAATATCGTAAATAACTATATTTATTACCAATAAAACGCCATCTGACTGACTCAACATTCACCAAGACAACCCCTGTTCTGTGCGTTCGATATCAGCAAGTTTATTTCTCTGGTGAATTCATCCTTATGCAAACCGACCCGGAACCCTGTGTGGAGCGTCAGCAAATCCCTTATCTGCCATATTTATCGAAGGTCACAGGTGGGCCCTATAAGCAACTTCTGGAAGAGAATGCGTCTGCCATCCCACTTTTTGTCATGCGAAATCCACCACTGCGTGTGCCGTGTGCAAATTCACAGTAGTACAGGGTCTTTCACACCAGGTATAAAAATTGCATCTAAGAATAAATGATTGTATCTTTCAATAGTGAAAGAGATGAAATTAAATAATTTTTCATGAGAATGCCCATATCTCCAAAACTATCAATATTTTACTCAGGTCATATTGTGATATTCTGTTTAGTCATGAAATGGACTATTAGCCCTCCAAAGAATGACATTGTGTTTTGGTACACCCTGTTATACTTTGCAAATGTTGACTCAAGCCATTTTGAAGTTCAAACATGAAGGTTAATTGGTCGTCATTTCACATAGCCTTGTTTTGGAACTATAGTGCCTTTAGCAATTTGTATAATGATTGATTATGTTATTTTCTTGTAGGTGATATTTTCTTGTTCTCATGAGACTGATGATCGGCATATATATGACCAAAACATGTTTCTCTAACCCATAATTTTGACACACATACTTTGTAGAGATGACTATGTGTTATTACTACTTGTAACTACCAAGTAACTCCACTTGTAACCTTCTGAAAGACCCTGTACAGTGGGCCCTTTTCCAATATCTCGGAACGTGTCGGATATATTCCGCGTATAGTTCGGCTCATTTATTATTCATGATTTGTGTCGACCTAAGTATAAATCAATTCGTGCAATGGTACGTTTATAGGGACGGACGTACTTGAATATTTGACGTCGATGGGATCATGTATCATTTGCTCTAGTGCCGAATGTTTTATATTAGCCATCGAATATATGTCGCATGAAATGGCAGTGATTTACTGAATAATGGCATTCTCCTAGCCCCTTTCTATGAGAAGATAATATGCAGTTCAAGTCTGAATCAGAAGATTTCTCCAGGGATTATCAGTGGTAACGAGATCCAATAATTACTTGGTAACACCTCGAGTGGACGAGGTGGTGTTACCTCCAAGCAATTTGATTTTTGATAGTTATTTGAGATTTAGTTGTATTTATTGAGACAATTCCACGACGTCATGAAACTTTTAGCTCCATGTTATACCAGCTGACAAAGTGTACTGGTTCCTATATTGCTGGAGCAGTTTCATATAAGTCGTGGAATTATCAGCTACACACCTATTTCACTTTTATTTCAAGAAGTTCATGATACATTTCAAAAAGAGGTATTCTATTCTCAGATTTTCTGGCTTCTACATTATCACTAAGTTCCTCATTCATTTCTGTCATGATTGGTTCAGCCTTTTCTGTTATCTTCATGAAGGTCTTTGAAGATATATCTCAAAAACTCTTTGGCGTCCTGTTAACACGCTCAATTCTCGAAACGTAAACCAAATATTCGTGTCTGATTTCAGAACAAACGGTGTACATCACAGTATCAGATGAATCTCCAACCATAGGTTTTCTTCTTTCGCAAATGCTTTCACTATCATTATGATAAACATTGGAGGGCGCTGCTATTGATTAAATAATAATTGTGGCCAATATTCTGCAAACCTTTCTAGCCGAATATTCTCAATTTATTTTGACAAAATCCATAAAAGGAGCTAGGTATTGGTTATTGACCAATGGTATCCTTTGTGGACATGAAAAACACCAATTGCTTCTGTGGCCACTGGAATGAAAATACATCGATCTTTCGATTTCAATTTCCCAGCTGAATCACCATGAACTGGTGATGTTGAATTGATATGTGCTGCTGCGATGGTATCTATGCAGATGAAGTTCAAGACTAATGTTCTGCCTCGACTCCATGAAATGATATTCCAACGAAATTTAAATTTTTCAAGGAAGAACTCAATATCATCGAATATGGAAACCAATATTCCGAATAATCAATAGATATATCAATTCCATCTCTATACTTTCATGAGACCAGACAGAGAACAAATGAAAGGGTTCATCAAACATAATATCGATACATCAAACTCCCAACGAAACAGAGTATAAAAGAATATTGTGAACCAGGTAATTCTGAAGTTCACTATCGAGAATTCTATCCCTCTTACTACCAACCAAGATAGTGTTTAATGCCTCCTTTTAATACACTCACCAGTAACTGTCAATTGTAAAAAAATACTAGTAGTTGGATGACTGGACACTTGGCATTCGTATAGCCCAGCATCTTCAGGTTTGACGTGCTTGATGACCAAGCCCCAGTTCTGCAGGTGCCTTGCATGTTCCACAAGGAACCTTTCGTCAGCAATGTAGGTTCCTACACCGACCGTGAGGATGGTGGGAGGAGAGTCTTTTTTCCTGATCCAAGACACCTGAAACAAAATCAAGTGACAACAGATACGCTTGAAAATTATGACAGATTCATGATGGCTGTATCATATTCTCAAATTTACAATTTCCACGCATCGAATACACATGAAATGCAGACCGATTCTTCCTTCATCACGTTTTTACCACTGAAGTTTCAATAGGGTAGCTCGAGGATAAATGGCGCAAAATATGAGATAGCTCAGTGCTGTATTTTCACAACCGCTAGAGTCACTGGATCTTTTATATGCTCTGAGGCTTCAATTATAATGTCACTGGTTCACATTATGATCGCAAATCAGGTGTGAATATTATCTACGAAGTAGGTATCTTAATATTTCGTTAGGTGGAATTCAGTTCGAGTGGGCTTGTTCAGAGCTGCATAACTTTCCTGATCTCATAGGTTCCCGAAGGTGATATGGTTTGAAGTAAGTACAAGTCATAATGTGCTTTGTTCACCGATACATGGGGAGTAGGCTCAAGGAACATATCATCTCAATACGAAGATGACCAATCCATATCATTGGGTGACTCTTCAGATGATGTGGAGACATTTGAGAATTGTACGTGTTGATGTGGAAATTATGCGCAAACAAGGAAATCTGATGACTGGGTGAAGTGCAAGCAATGAATACACGTTGATACCCTGACACGTGCTCAAATATTTTCCAACTTTTCTCATCCTTCTGGTTTTGAAATTCGTTAACATGAGTGATTTGACATCATCTGTGTGAAATCTACAGCTTGATACTTCACTATTGCCTTTATCTCCAGTTGACCCATCTCACCTGAGTGTATGAAGAGACATGGCTTTTGACTTATTTTCTCATTCTTTCCAGGACACTGTCATTCCTCATTTATATGTGTGAAACATTATATTAACTCATTTAAATGATATAAGAGTATGATCTGAGGCTATAATCGTTTCATTAAAATCATTCAATGTGATATCACGTTTTTTTTACAAATGTGGGTCATTTAACCTCGATTCACCCTATAATGAACAGTGGATTGCACAATCTTATTGAAACTGTTATATTTGTCATCTCATAAAATTTGTATTCATTCATCCCTGTGATAAAAATCAATGGAATTCTTGTATAAAAAGGCATTGATTTTAACTGCATTTCGAGCTATAAAAGTATACATTGACTCTGATCTCTACTCTTGGCACTGCCTGGAATGAAAGAAACTGATGATTCCACAGGAAATGAAATCCACACGGAATCAAAAAGGGTGACTTCATCATGTGAAATACTCATACAAATCAACTTTACGAATATGGAGGTTGAGAATTACTTGTGCAGGCTAGCTAATCCTTCCATTTCCGGAAGTATGCATTATATCTATATTCAAATTTGCTTTGATGGATGGATTTGAAGGAGCCACATATTTCAGAGTTTTTGATAGATTTCACCGCTGTTGCGTAGATGGTTTTCATAAGGTGTCCTATAAATTTTAATGATTTTAGCTCAGTGTTTTATTCCTGTTGAATGTTTGTAGTGAGCTTTTCAAGTTGTTTAGTGGTTTCCTTCGAGCAGTTTTATTTGTTCGTGTTTGTGTTTCCGTTCGTATTCATTGCATTCAAACTTTTCTGTACCACAAATGTAGTATTGGCGGAGGACAGGTTACCCAGACATTATCTTCTCATTAGTGAGTTATCGATTTTGAACTACTTCATCCCACGACCAGTCTAGTAAGGAATCGTTATGATTTGAATATTACTTTGGTCTGCGTTCAGAAACTTAATCCAGTGGGTAGAGTATATGGTTGAAGGTTACTCAGAAATATGCAATGAAAACAAATGTCAACTTTTATAAAACTCATAGGTTTTTAGGTCATGATACGGAAAACCAGATATGAAATATATTTGAATACTACTATTTGATGATGAATGATAAAACCCTAGGTAATTTTTGTTTCCTGGGAATTGTTTCAATATGAATGTTGAGAAGGAAATGTGATATATATTTACCATTATTAAATCGGAATAAGAATGTTCTGCTTTTTTTATATCAAAATAAATTGGAAGGAGACTAATTGAAGACTGGTTCATGAGATTTGAATTAATTTCACATTCTACTCATTGAAATTCAGTTAGAACTTCTGCACAAAATTTCTTATTATTTTATATATTTCTACACCAGAAATAATTTCAGTTCCCTCAATGATTCTTATTCTGCGAACATAATTGAATAATGTGATTCAGTTATGATAAACTGTCAGAAATTAACTTCCCTGCCTGAGGCGTTGGAAGTCGAAACTACCGAAATTAGCAGATGTTCCTGGCAAGTTGGTGCCGAGCTATGTTTTCCATTTTGAAGTGATCAACTCCTGCTGAAGAATCATTCAAGTTCGAAATGCTGTATTCGATCCGGCAGGATTGATACATCAGGATTACTTATTGTAATTATCTTTCGAAGAGCACTGGGGGGAAATCCCTGTTATGTTCGTAGAGCATCATGTTGGAATGTATTTTAACCTTTGGATTTCCTGGGAATATTTTTCTAAATGAAGGATGGATAGTATAGACAAGAGGGTTTCGTAGAGAGTTGTTCAACATATTTCAAAGTCGACGACAAAATAATGTGGTCTCAGCTCAGCGAGTTCGTCTTATTGGTATTACTAGTGATGGAACAATAAATGAGATTAATGAATACAATTTTTCATTGAAGAAGAGTGAAAGGTCGCTGACTTTCTTACGGCGTCCTTATATAATGTTAAGAGATCATCACCAACATACCGGAAAGAGCATCGAATTTTCTATAGAGCTCATGTGAAATTCGTTAATACGCGAGAAGGTGACCCTATATCGTGGGTCATCTCACGTAATGGCGTATCTCATAGAAATCGGAATTAGAGATACTGCGTCAAATGACTTAAATTCTTATACTCTATGATCTCACAAAATGGCGTAGCTCAATATACATTGGTTTTCGTGTAATTAAATATCAACTGTAATTAAATATCAACCCAACTTATTTCAAATTATCGGACTACCAAATCTCATGAAGTGGCCTAACTATGGGAGTTAGGTCAATACGTGAGATATATTTTTATTATTTGTTAAGAATTTCAATAGTGACGTATCTCATAACTCATAATCCGGTTTGCCGCGAAAATAAAAATATCTCAGGTGACGTCTCATTAAGGTACTGAGAGGGGTGTTTTTTATCAATGAAAATGAATATTCGTATCTGATATTCATTTGAATTCTCTTTATATTCATGACGTATCTAATGCCACATTGACAAACATGATTGACGTAGTGACGTATCTCACATATTTTTTCTCCGTTTTTAGCGATGCTTTTTCGAAATCTCACCTGGAATAGTGCTCCCATATCTGGAGTGCAGCACCCAAACATACCTTGAAACTGTTGGATTCTATCCAAACATGGGCAATTCGTCTCGTGGGTAATGTCTCGCTCACAAACTCACTCACTACTCTGGAACACCGTAGAAAAGTTGGCAATCTGGCTGTATTTTATAGTTATCTTCATGGACGATGCTCTTCTGAGATATCAACAATTGTTCCTTCCTCGGCAGTCCCCGCGAGATTAATGGGGAAGACCACTGAGGGAAGAAATCCGTGCAAACCTCTTTCAATCGACGAATCATGATTTACGTTTGATCTACAATCAATATTATGAGTTGAAGTTGAAGGAAATCGAATCTATATCGTTTTGAAATTAGCATATTTCATTCGTTATTTCGAAAAGCCAAATATGATGGTGGAATTGTGACGTATTAGTCCCGCACTGTAGCTATTTCTCTCTGATACCTCGTCATTCTGCAGTGTTGCAGTGTGATTGGTGAGTTCAAGGACAATAGGCGTGTTGGGACTAAGACGTCGCACCAGTCTCACCAATGAATTGACGAAATTTCAAATGGCACAGGAATTGTGTGTTTTGAAATGGACATATTCTAATTTATTTTTTCATCGTCTTAGCATGAATAAGAAAATTCGAAATTAATTCACTGGTAGTTTTTCAGTATAAAGTTCACGATAATGTCGTTTCAAAAAATAAGTGGTCGTTCCCATTCGTCGAGTTGAGACTTCGCACCCCTTCTTGGTCACTTTCGAGACCTGCAGAACATTTTCCAAAGACTCGATCATCCAACGAACAGCGAGGCTCTGGAACATATTGCCAAGGGAGGTGTTTCCTGAGGCATATAACCTCCAGAAATTCAAGAAGAACATCAATTCCTACCATATTTACCTTGGTTCTCACGATGTTCACAAACATCTGAGTTATGAGCGAATCGAAATGTTGAAAATCTTTGGATTGCACTGCTGTGGAGTTAAGAAAACTGAGATACGTCTTTACGTGAGATGGCTGTCGATATGTTAGGTATGGTACAGTGCTCAATCATATCACCATTTATTCAATGAGTGATTGGACTCAACCTCGGAATTGTCAACTAAAGTAAACCACCAGATGTCGAGTTACCGATTTATTTATATACTATCAAATATACCATTAGTAACTAACGGAACAAACAAATGAGAGTATAAAGTCGTTTGTCCTCAATTTTCTTCTGAACGTGACCAACGCATTTCCATCAATCAAACCAAGTTTTCCCTGTATATGAGAAAAACGAATTGTCGATTTCGTTCCAATCAGGAAAGCGATGTATCCTAATCGCTTCCTGAATACCTTTTTTGCGGCAGCTAACCCCAGCTTATAACCACCGTCTGAACAAATAACGAACATCCATCAGTTCAGTTCTTGGAGATGATAACACAGGAGCATTTGGCATCTTCTGCCATCGCCAGCGTTGCCAGATGCCTCTTGAAGTTCACTGATATAACCTACCATCTATACCTTTTCAACTTCAATTTCGGAATCGGTGAGTTATATTTCGGAAAAAGTAATCTCGATTTCAGAATTGGTTAGTTCGATTTCAGAAATGGTAAACTCAATTTCAGAATCGGTGAGATGAATTTCAGAAAAAGTCCATTCAATTTCAGAAATGGTGAGTTGTATTTCAGAATTATTATTGGTAGGTTCAATTTCAGAACATGAAATCCTTTTATATGTTTGGAATGTTTTTAATTGCAAAAGAGAAGACTGTTTACAGCGGATGGAACGGTGTTTGAGAGCCCTATGTTGAATCAGATTGAACATATATGGGGTGCCTTCAAGTCAGAAGTGAAGAGTTCTTGCAAGAGCATCGCCAAAGGATCATAGCTGGAGATCCGAACAGATTGCTCAACCAGATAGAATTCAGACTGCGATGTCTTGAAGAATGTGCAGATCATTCAATTAAATTGATAACACCTCAAATGTGTTTGCATTCTTATAATCATGTGCAACGCCACTATCTTTCAGCGATTCATATGGAAGGCATCTGTGGATTAAATTGTTTTTGAAAAGTTGAATATTTTAAATAAAATATGGTTTGTTGATCTCACATGCAATTGGAAACATTTCGAACAAATATAAGGATTTTTTTCATGATATTGAACCTACCAATTCTGAAATACAACTTACCATTTCTGGAATTGAATGGACTTTTTCTGAAATTCATCTCACCGATTCTGAAATTGAGTTTACCATTTCTGAAATCGAACTAACCAATTCTGAAATCGAGATTACTTTTTCCGAAATATAACTTACCGATTCCGAAATTGAAGTTGAAAAGGTATAGACAACTAATGCCATAACACAAGAGATGTACATCACGAAGCATGATGCGCATTTGTAATAATATACAGGGTGTTTCCGAAACAGAGGCAATAGATAAAAAGAGGTTTGAAGTGTACTATGAGACATCTTCACACGAGAAATCACAGAAGAATTTTTTGAAAATGGTTGAAAAATGGGCGTTCCCACCATACTACATATTTTACCATTTTATTGAATGTCCGGCAACATTGGAAAAGTCATACATACTTCCGATGCTTGCGATCTCGCCGAAAGCAAACACTTCGGTTGAGCTTTTAACATCTGATAAATGATTCACCAATGTGTAAGGGAAACTTTGAAACTCAATATATTATTATATTCTTTGTTTTTTTATCTCATTCCATCCATTTCATTCTTTGCACCAATTTACGGAATACCACCTTACTCAGTATATATTACCCAGCTATTATCCATATTTGGGAACCCTAAGTGAGTCGATGTCAAGAATGACAATTTCGATCATCCCTTCCTGTTTGTCAGAAGTGTTTTCAGCCAAGCAATTTGGATGTGATTTTTTGATTGTTGGAATATGACATATATCGCGTTCAGTTATCTTTTTTTCTCAATATATAAACATAGTCTAGGCTTTATACAGGAAACTCAAAAGCATTTTGAATATTTCAGGCATGAGAACAATATATCACTCACTAGTCGAATCCCATATTATATACGGCATCGCGGGATGGGGTGGTACATACAAGAATCATTTGAAGCAACTAGAAGTCATTCAAAAAAAATTTATAAAAATAGCATACGGAAAAAAAATACCTATTCAAGTGATCATCTCTACAAAGAAAGTGGTTTCATGGATATCAGACAACTCTATATTCAAAAAATCCTCTTGATACAACACAAAAATAGAAATGAACTGATTACTATCCAACATAAATATGATACTAGACAGAAAATATCGAAGCGAACACAAACCTTGAGGACTAAAAAATCCAATACACAAAAGTCATATATCTATCTTGCTCCATATATTTACAGAATGCTGCCTACAGAAATAAAAGACATTATGCTATGAAAAACACTTCAAAATAGAATTAAAAAAATGGTTGCTACATTCTTCTAGGTCACTGTTACATAGACTTGTAGAAGACATACAAAAATAATTGACTAATACCTATTAAACATGAGTTTGTATTACTATTGCTTATATAATAATTTTATATAATTATATTATAATTTTGATTGTCGATCAACATTCACCTACCTACACTGATTTCACTACTCTATTTATTGTAAATTTAGAAGTTTCATTGTATTGTGTGAGTATTTATTACTATCTTATGGTTTAGATAATTTTATATTAAAAAAATAACGTACCTATAGTATCAATTTAATCTATGTTTAAATATCTTAACTGATTATGTTATAATAGTTTTGTTGTATAATGTTATGTTTTCTCATTTCATATATACATGTATTCACATCAAAAACAAGAAAAAAGTATTGAGTATACGGAGTTTTCACCCACGAACTAGTCGAAAGACTTCAGTGGGATTTTCTTCTTGTTTTCAATTCAATTCTTTGGAAATGATGCTGATAACTTGTTATTATTTTGAATTTGGAAATAAATTATTATTATTATTATTATTATATATACAGGTAACAATATAAGTGTGTCCCAGATTCGATCCCCGCCATTGGGATCTTGGTATAACTATTAGAGATAGAGAGTTGGTTGAATCACGAAAGTTTCAACAAAATCATTCTTGATTCAGGATCCGTTGAGAAATATTGACTAGCTTCGGTCATTTTTGAGTTATTGGAGAAAAAAAGGAATGTTGTATTTACGTTTTTCCCGAATATCTCGAAAATCATTGATTGTATGAGATAACAACTTCAACATTCTTATAGTAACTAGGAAAAGGCCAACTACCCAAAGTTGAATGCAATGAACACAAAGAGAAAGAAACTCGAAGTCATTACCACAATATAGTTCATGAAATGAACGAGAATGGTAGATAACGGAAGAAAAACAACTACTCTCCTGACTATACGCCACGCAGAATCGCAAGTGTTTTTTTCCTAAACGCCGAGTTAGGCCTAGGTGGTTCAGGAACGCATGACTACCTGCAGACCAGTTTCAAGCTGTTGGCTCTCATCAGTGCAGGGTTGTTTCAGATAGCAATCTTGACCGCTATCTGTTACGACCTGACCCAACGTAAACGGATCTCAGCATTTATACCCCACGAGGCGTTCAACGTCCGCGAAATGAACGCCGAACGCCACCTGGCAAGGAAAGAAACACTCCAAAACGAGTTCCCATTTCAGGTGAAACGGGAGTTGCTGGTTACCTGAGGTATTTCCAACTAGAAGAAAGCCTGTTCCTGAACCACTTGGATGCAGCTCAGCGTTCAGGAAGGAATCACGATTTTAACACGAATTATTGCATAGATTTCGGGACAATGTAATCCAATCCAATGTTATGAACTATTGTGGTAAATACTTAGAGTTTCTCATTCTATGTGATTCTAATAGTAATTTTGAGTGATCTTTCGAATGGTTTTGTTAGTTTTTGTTATGAAATTTCTGAGATATGACCTCCACCTTTTTTTTTTCTTCTCTTTCCTTTATTATTTCCAAAAATCGACAAAACTATTCGAATGATCATAAGGTCGAAGTTGTCTTTTCATACAATCATTAGTTTCCGAGATATTCGAGAAAAACGAAAATACAAAATTCTAGTTTTCTTTTGATAACTCAAAAATGTCTGAAGCTAGTCAAGATCCCTCGATGGATTCTGAATCAGAATTGAATTTACTAAAACTTCCGTAATTTAACCGACTATCTAAATATATCTCTCACAGTTACCGAGATCCTAATAATGGAGAGGACCGAATTTGGGACACACGATACAGTCATCCATTGAGAGTATCGAAAACCTTGTTTTCAAGGGAACTATTATTCATGTCCGATAACCTGAAAATCGATTCTGCCACAGGCCACGTGATCACTGATATAGGTCGCGTGCACGATGACCGACTCTGAAGTTGAAATATTGAAACACAACCTCACTTTTCTGTTAACATTGAAACACAACCTCACTTTTTTTATTTTATTGCAAAGGAATCAAAGGATTGAAATAGTTTCTCACAATATTTTGGCATACGAATGGTTTTTTGCGCTATTCCTTAATTCAAGCATGCCTTCTCATTGTGTTTCTCAAACAGTTGCTTAACATTCAATTTTCTCACCACTCACACAGAGTTTCAAGCAATAATTTGACAAAATGTTGTTCAGATTCACGAGACGAATATAATAAAAATCTTAGTGTCACGTTCCAATTCAATGAAAAATACTGTTTGAAATAAAACTGATTATTTGAAATCTGGCAACTGTGCGGATCTTTTTAATAAATATCCCGACAATTTCTCCTCCTTTCGTTTGTGAACTCAGCCAATAACAGCTGGTCGTCTAATGTGGCTTGATTCGTTCTTTATTAGGGGCTCTCATTTAATCTCAGAAAGACATTATAGCGTTATTTCACCGGAAGGAACAATGACATTTTATCCGGGGAGTTGTTATCCAGAATTTGTTCGTTCCAATGATTCCGAATGGGTTTCCTAGAAGACACGAAACAAATTAATGGATTATTTCTCTGTACTACATTGTGAGGAAGCTGATTCACCCAATTCAGATAAAATGATGGAAAACTGTGGTTAAATGTTACCGATACAAAATAACCCGAATTGCATCAATATAATAGGACAATAAGATCAATACACTACATACTGTTTCACACACTAACCAAACCGATTCTTAGGCCTCGACACGTGTTTCGCTAACTATGTTAGCATCTTCAGGAGAAGATTGAAGCTAAAGGTTCTATCATAGTGTGCTACTTATATACTAGGTATATGACCACCCAACCGTGAATGACACTAACCGCCAAATTAATGTTAGTCATGGTTGAATTCACATGTTAACCTTGGTCTTATCACTAAACTATACAGAGGGCTAAGTGGAATAGGTCCATTATTCTTATTCATCACTCTATCACTGTTCTTGAATATCTCGTGGACTTCATATGCATCTAAATTCCCATGGAAGATCATGCTTATGAGAGCTATATGAAAGCATAGGGAAATTCAAGAATAGTGTAATAAATTTGGAATAGTAATAGAGTAATTAATAAAGGATAATGGGCCTATTTCATTTAGCCCTCAGTATAGTTTAGTGATATAAGACCAAGGTAAACCTGTGAACTCAACCATGACTAACGGTTGGGAGGACACATGGCTAGTACCAATTATGCAATTCACAAAAAAAGTATAAAAATACAGAGCACGTACATATTATTATATCTATGCAGAAGACTAATCCAAAAAAAAATTTAGAAGGCTAAAACGAATAAAAAGATAAGGATTATGAAATAAGTGATTAACAGTTCCTTATCGCTTTCCTGAAAGAACAGTATTATGAATTGAACAGTTCAGGAGAATCAATGTAGCTATTAACAAAAAGATTAAATGACAGAGGTGCCATGTGAGATCCCTGTGGTACACCTGAGAGGTTGTGAAACTGAACTCCCATATCTCACATATTGGACTCTACTAGTGAAATAGCTTCTGATCCAACTTGAGATAATCGCCTCTATACCCAAAGCTTCAATTTTTGCATGTAACAGAATATAGTTGACTCTATCGAAGGCTTTAGAAAAGTCTTTTTTTTATGAAATGTTCTGAGAACATCGTGAGAACCAAGGGATATGAAGTAGGAGTTGGTGTTCTTCTTGAATTTCTGTAGGTTATATGCCTTGTGAAACACTTCCCTTGGCATTGCGTTCCAGAGCCTCGCTATTCGTTGGATGAACGAGTCTTTGGAAAGAGATGTTCTGCAGGTCTCCAAATCGACCACGAAGGGGTGCGAAGCTTCAACTCGACTGGTCAATCTCGCGGGGACTGCCAAGGGAGATACAATTGTTGATACTTCAGGAGAGCATCGTTCATGAAAATATCTATAAAATAGAGCCAGATCGCCAACTTTTCTACGGTTTTCCAGAGAGGTGAGTGAGTTTGTAAGCGAGGCATCACCCACGAGACGAATTGCCCTTTTTTGGACAGAATCCAACAGTTTCAGGGTATGCACTCCAAATATGGAAACAGTATTTCAGGTTGGATCTGTGCCTTATAGATCATGAGCAGCTGACTGAGAGTGAAATAGCTCCTGGCCCAAAACAGAAATCCAAGTCTTTGGGATGGACTTTCAGTAATTTATCTCACGTGATTTTTCCAAGGTTATTGGTGATAGTAATACCAAGCATCGCCGTTGATGTCTTCAAAGGTATGGTGAGTCCTGATATGCTTATGTTTGGCACAGTGAGATCGGCTTTTCTAGAGAAAAGGCATGCTTGTGTTTTGTTTGCATTGGAATCTACCAAGTTATTGGATCCCCATTCGAGAATTGTTGCCAAGTCCATATTTATGTTGTCAACATTTCTCCCTCGTTCGTTTCTGATTTGCCTGGCTGGTATTGGAGCCCTGGAAGAGAAGGCGGTATGGAGGGTACTATCATTCGCGAAGCTGTGTACTGGACATGAAGTTGCTTCCAACAAATCATTGATATGGAGTAGGAATAGTGTTGGTGCTAGAATTGATCTGTGATGTAAATAGGGTCTACTTGCAGCTTATTCTCTAATGAATTGATGAAATAATTTTTATTAAGCAACAGGTTTGTTAATGTTGATCGACTCCGACAGAAACGATGTTGTTGGTTAGATATATTAATTTCAAAATCCCATGTTAGTATTTTAGTGATCAAGCAATTCAACATTTTCGGTAACTCTGACTGATTACAAATGAATAGGTCTGACAAAACTGTGCTTCCAGTTGTTGGGTCACTTTCCCTTCTCAAGAGATGAATTGAACAGCAAGTGGATAGGCTTTGTAAAGTATAAATTCATATTTTCATAAAATACATTACATTATAGTAGAGACCTACCTACCAATCAGTTCTTTTCAATTACTGTAGTACTCACCACTCCATTATTGAATTTTCTCACTACACACGGGAGTTTAGCTGTCCCTCCAATTTGTGCGACGATTGTGGTGGAGTTTTCAGTCAGGAAAATCGCACCATGACCGGCAGGCAGCGTTTTCAGGAGATTTCCCGCCGAATGGTTTTTGTTCCTACGGGTCTCATAGCTTCTCCTCTCCCGATGAAAATCTGTACTGAAGCCTGAAAAAGAACAAAGCGACGTGTACAACATAAAAACGAGGACCACGGGTGTTCGATCAATAACACTTTGTCGCTGTTCAAAAATACTAATTAGATATCGCAATATACAATCTTATATACGTTGAAATAATATCATAGACCTGTATAACACGCTACAACGATACCATCATTATGCAAAAAATAGGGAAAGAAACAGGAAAACCTAGGATACAAATTTTTCGTTCAAGATACGTTTACCTAACATTAACTTGCCTTCAGAATCATATTTACACAGTGTATTTGAATCCCACCAAAAAAATTCAAGGTTGTTATATTTTGGGAAATGAAGTTTATAAAAACATATGTCCTAACTTGCTTCAGTTGTCTTTTCTTCAATTTCAATAAAACATTGTGGTTTTGTTGATAGTAATATGGAGCTTCTTCTAGTGCAATTAGATTCGAAATGATATGTCCAGTAGCGTCACAGTGGGTAAATTTTCATATTTTCATTAGATTGAGCTATTGAAATAACAACTTTTACATCCTTTGTGCGATTTTTGTATCTAGCATAATTTTTGAGGGAACATCGATTTTACTCCAAATTTTAATGTAGGTGTTTTCAAGACTTCCATAGAGATTACTATTTAACCCCAATTGGAATCATTTTGAAACTTTGGAGCTTTCTCAGTTTCCATCCATATTGAATTTTGGCACCATGGAAGCTCATACAGAAAGGTTATAAATGAAAACAATTATAATACTTTCAACTTCAAAATCCTGTATCTCAAAAACGGTGCAAGTTAGGACACATGTTTACATAAACTTCATTTGCTAGAATGTCACGAGGAAACACCCCTTGAATTGTTTCGGTGATGTTATTCAGATACACCCTGTATATTATATCTTATGATTACCACGTTTCTGAAATTTATATTCAGATATTCTGATATCAAATTCAATATTCAGTGTTTGAGTAAATGTATTATAAGTTTCTTGATTAGGTATCGAAGAATTTGAATTTTTGGTTTTTCTGTGCCTTTCGGAATAATGTAGGGTGTTAATCATGGCTATGGAGAAGTATTAGTTATTGTAAGTCATGACAATGCATACTTTTGTTTTTCTATTTATATGGCCTACCACATCTAAAAATATTTTTTCTGTTTTTTGAAGTTGTTCCATGTGAGAATGTCAGCATGTATGTGTATTACATGATGGCTATGAAGGGAATTTTCAGCAGTGTTTAACAAATGTTTTTCGCGATAAATAAATCGCAATTCAGTTGAGCTCATCAGGAATGAAACTGAAAGACAGATTTGGAAGATGAATTCAATCACAAATGGCACTTCATTCAACTATTTTACAGAGTAAAAAATGGAGAATCTGAAATTTGATAGAATGAATCGAGGAATGAATACTGTCTGTAGGTTAATCGAGGAGGTGGTACATTCATTATTCCAAATTTTTTGGGATTTTCTCTCCTTGTTTCTATAAAATAAAGATATGAATATTATTTCAATATACGTGTAGATGATTTGCCCCAAAATGTCACTGCGCGTTTAGAGAATTTTCCTATCAGAGAGCCTAAAAGAAAAACTCACTAGCTTGTCAGTGACAATTTGTATTGAAAAATTTCTTGGAGAAGAGAAATAAAGGTATATATAGAAAAAATATCAAATTTTCACTTATCTTTGGACGTTTCGGGACCGATTCTACTCCCGTTTTCAACATGAAAACAGATTATTTCAATAGCGAAGTCGTATAATATGTCTTGAAGCTTTTCAGTTTTCAATGACAATTGGTGACGTTGTAACTCATTTGATTGACAACGTCACCAATTGTCATTGAAAACGCTTCGATATTTTCTCTATATACCTTCATTTCTCTTCTCCAAAAATGTTATCAATACAAATTGTCACTGACAAGCTAGTGAGTTTTTCTTTTAGGTTCTCTGATAGGAAAATTCTTTAAACGCAGTGACATTTTGGGGCAAATCATCTGATTTGTCCTTACTACACGTATATTGAAATAATATTCATATTTTTATTTTATTGAAACGAGGAGAGAAAATCCCAAAAAATTTGGAATAATGATAGAATGAAGTTTAATGAACTGAAAACATTGACCTCGAACGAAAAGCATATTTGATTATTGAACCAGTAATAACACAATATCCTAGTTTTTGAAATAAGTGCACATATTCAGCACATTATTAAGATACAGTCTAAGGAATATTCCCATGATATCAGATTTTGTCTAATTCTTCTAATTAACGTCAAATTTTATTTTGATCCCTAAATTTTTTTTATTAGTGCCATCAGTACACGTCGAGCTTTCCCAGTGTTTGAAATATTTGCACTTATTTCAATGTCACCCTGTATATTTACAGTTATTAGATATATTTCGCCGAAGAAAATAAAACAATCTTTGGGAATGCTTTCGATCGAAATTTATTTGACAAACAGTTTGAATATTATGAAAATAATTCGCAGATTCGAAAATCAGGAAATGAAAAGTGATATCATAATATGTTCCATCTAGTGGGTAATCTAGTTATTGTTTAGTATCAGGATTCACTTGGAAACATTTTATTTTGTAGATATCTAATCCTAGTCAGTGTACCAATTATCATTATATAGCTGATATATTGCCACGAGTAGAACATACGGTATATTAGGAATTTCGAACCATGCGAGGGTTTTATGAACATAAAAGCACATATTGGATGTGAGGGTTCCGAAGTTAGTCTGGTCTGGGGCTACTCTTGACTCGACAAGAGCTCGTCGTAATGGTAATCATCATGTAAGTTGTTATTCGTGGTCTTTATATTCATCATTGTTTATTTCTATTTGTCATTAGCACCCATAATGTTTCATGCTTCAATAGATATTGTTTCGTTTGAATATAGTTTCGTACTTTCAGTTACCCCTGAACTATTAGTGCCTATTTTGAATATGACCTCTCGCAAACTATTAAGCCAAGCCTTACCCCTTATAAATCGATATTCATTTATTCATTTATTTATTTGAAAAAAATACATCCAACAGGCCCAAGAGCCCATTAATAGGCGTACAAAATTAATAATAGTTGATAAGGGTAGTCCTATACTAAGCATAATTGATACTAAGTGAATGAGAGCATAATGTATAATTATCAATCAGGAAGTGTGCTGAGAATATCACGTTTTAATTGTGCAAATGACAAAAAGAAAATATCTACATTGGGTGTATTGTTAACGCTCCTAGACATTGTTGATAAAGGTGAGTGGAAGTTATGCACTGTGTTAGGTACGGGAAAGTAAAATGTGTTACATGAGCGAGATGAGAAACGAGGTACATTGAACATCATTTGTTACAATAAAGTTGTACAATCTATTTGGTTGTGTATTATTTTGTAAATAAAGCACATGTCTCTCATTTCGCGAAACTTTCTTAGTGATATCAGATTAAACTCCTGTAGCAAGAGGTCATGGTAATAGCCTCTAACGGGATAAATACCATGTTTTTTATAATAAGCAAATTTCAAGAATTTCTTCTGAACGTTCTCAATAGCCATAATGTATTTGGAATGGAAAGAATTCCAAACAATACTGCAGTACTCAAGTTTGCTTCTGACCATAGATGAGTAGATGCTCTTCAAAGAATCGAACGACTTGAAATCTCTACAGTTGCGTATAAGAAAACCTAAATTTTTTATCGATTTAGAAATGATATGTTCAATATGGTTTGAGAAAGTCAGTTTTTGATCAAAAATAACTCCTAAGTCCTTCGATTCAGTGATACGCATAAGAGTGTTACCATCAAGTTCATAATTAAATGTGAGTGGGAAAAGTTTACGAGTGAAAGTCATAACTTCACATTTTTCGATATACAAGTGGAGTTTATTCTGAATGCACCAGTTACTCAGAGAATTGAAATCTTCTTGAAGTACAATGTAATCTGACTCAACCTTTATTTCTCTACAAATCTCCATATCGTCAGCAAATAATAGCTTGTTAGGATGAATATGATCAGTGATATCATTAATAAATGTCAGGAATAATAAGGGACCAAGATTTTACCCCTGAGGAACACCAGATGAGGCTGTAAAGCAGGAAGATTTCATTCCATCACACTCGACAAAGAGCTCGACAAAGAGTTTCCGTTCTGTTAGGTATGAATTGAGCAGCAACTGAATATTAGTAGATATACCAAAGCTTGACAACTTCTTCAGTAGTTGAGGGTGAGACACGCGATCGAAAGCTTTACTGAAGTCAGGTTAGGTTAGGTTAGGTAAAGGTAAAGATTACATCCACCTGGTTCCTCTGGTCAAGGGAATCAGAAACGGATAGTGAAAAAATACAGAGGTTAGATGCAGTGTTTCTTGCTTTGACAAATCCATGCTGGAAGAAAGGCAGAGAAGAGCTGACATGATTGTATATAAGTTCAGATAGTATAATCTCGAATATTTTTGAGAAAACTGAGATAATGACTATTGGTCTATAATTTTCCACAGGAGTGATATGCCACAGTTCCCATGTTTTGTCTCTGTGTTTATGTTTTGAACACTCTACATCCTCAACTAGGAAAAAGCGTGGCATAGGTATAGCCAGTAAAGAAGTTGTTCTCTGGTTATCTACCATTTTCGTTCATTTTATGATCTATTGTGGTAATGACTTTGAGTTTCTTTCTCTTTGTGACTCTACATCCTGTTCGAAATATTCAACGATGATATTATAATTTCATAAAAAGTGCTAGTTCAATGATATACAGGAGGAATTGATTGATGGATGATACGAACTGACACCGAAGCTATTATTTCGTTAGATAGGAACTGAAATGAGAGATAATTAGTGAATAATGGGGAGGCGGTGGAATGAAATGTCCGTATATCACGAGAAATTCACTAATCAACAATATAATAGAAAATCCTATACCACAACGTTTATATCCTACCAGTAAAACGAATCATTTCATCAGATTGATGATGATCGGTAGCTGAGAACAATGTATCTTTCTATGTACTCCCGTTCTACTATTTATCTTCATTTCCTCGTGTTCTGCTATAAATACATGTTCTGATGAGCATGCAAATTTTGCTACTGTCATCAAATACCTTGTATAAATTCGTCATACTTTTGATTTGGAAGATAGCCAGGAAAATAGTTGTTTTCTGTCGAGAATACCGAGAAAGAAATTATATTTTCATCCCATTGAGAACGCGAATTCACAATGTATTTCTTTGAATCTATCTATTTTTTCATATTCATAATATATCTGAGAATATTCCTTTTCAATACTTTCATGCCCAATCAACGATAGGAAATTTTTTTTTTTTATAGACGTCTAATCTCAGATTCGTGATTGGGTTTTCTCAATTCAGAATTTCTTCCGACGCCATGTATGATGAATATCAATAATGTGTCATACATCCGAACAATTATAAAAAATAGGCTTCGAACTTTATTGGGACAAAACTTTTTTTCAGATAATTCTTGTTTTTGACAATATTTCTACTAGGTGTTTATTAATTACGCGAAAAAATCACAGGAGCATGTTGCTGTCGCCAAAATGAGAAGAAAAGTTCGTTTAAATATATGTCCGCAAGTTTTTTATTTTTGAGATACAAAGTGTCAAAGTTTGATTTTTTTTTCTGTTCTTTGTGAGCAAATTCAGAGCGATTCAGAGTGGTATCAGAGTGAAATTTGATATTTCACCCGAATATCACGATTATTTTGGAATTCATTCACAAAAAACCGAAATAACAATCAAAATTTGACACTCTGTATCTCAGAATAAATAACTTACCGATATATCGTGGAAACACTATAACGCCCAGAGACAGTTCAACATTCTGTAGTTCCTCAACAAATCTTGGGGGATATATGAACAGATATGTCCCTAATATTTCTAGAAGATCTCTCAACCACTTCACTTTTTCGAGAAAAAAAATATCACTCTGCAAGAAGAGTTCACGAGCTGCTGCGAGCTTATATGTCCTTTCATATCAGGAATCCGGAGACGACTAACGATTCTCATCGAACAAGTGTTCATAGGTGAGTGAGATGACTCATTGAGGTAAACGAGTATGACAAAGATGGAAAATGATAGAAGGGATGAAATTAAATGATGATTGTATAACTGTGAAATGACATCTTTTAGGATTTAAATGATTATATTCAAATTTCCATCTTTTAACTATAATCTTGTTTCATTTCGAATCTCAAAGATAACCTTTTCGAAACAAAAAGAGTGATTGGAAGGGGTGGCCTGTTTCACGTTGAAAACGTGAACTTTTCACGTTCATCAGATGACATTTCGTGGTTAAAATGTTTCATTTGGCGGTTATAAGAAGTTTTTAAATACAGACATGTATAACTGGACTTTTCTCGGTGTAGAGAAGATGAAAGAGATGAAGCGAGTGAGAGAGAGAGAGAGAGAGATATAGGTGTTGGATTCTTTTTTAAATTTTGGCGGTTATAAGTCCTTAGGAATACTTCCATTGGCCAAGAATTCCGAAGTCTCACCGTTTTATATCCGTATTAAACAATAATACCTACTATTCTAGTCACTTGACCTAATTTTCCTCCTCGGAATCTCTCTAAAGCAGAATAGCCGATTCAATTTCCTCATTTATCGAGACTGAGAATTGCTCTTCAATAATAACTGAGCTGCACATTCCGCTTTTCTGTATCGGAATCCGACTACAACTCCTCTCTGATGCCCTCTTGTATTAGATCATAAGATCAATTCACAATGGATTGTTGATAGAATGCAATACGAATACTCCAACATTGGATATGTTCGTGAATATTTCACATGTTCGAAAACGTACTAAAACAGTACATGAAGACGAATAAACAAACCTCTGCGAGATATCGAATCATATTCGTTTCCATCTTCTAGACCGCACGAAAAGGAACCCGTTTATTTTTGACGAACATCGTTCCTGAAGGTGAATTCTCCTGGAAAGCTCAATAATCTGTTTTCGTTTCAGATTCACAAGGTGTTAGTCGACAATCGGGTCGATTCTGTTCGGATCTTGTTATAACATTGCTAAGATAATAATATTGTATATTGTAATAATCATAACATATAACAATATTGCTATGGAGTTCTGTATTCTGTTTGCAGAGTAATTGCAAGACTGGTTATAAGTTCAAGTGATAGCAATATTGTTGAAAAATTGAGAATTTTTGAGCTGACAACACTGTTTTCAACTCATTGTTTAGGTGTTAGATATCGATTTTGCCATTATTTCTTGAAGAAGAAGTGTTCTTGATTATCTAACCTCTCAAATTAGTCAGTCCTGCACTGACATTTTACAAAATTATATTGTTCAAATCGAGAGATTTTGTATTTGCTGAATCTGGTCGTCGTTGTGCGACTGGCAAGTAACAATCATGTTCCCGAAATGAGAAAACAACTAAAAGCCGGATGAAAATAATCGTGATTTTTTAAAAATATTTTAGCAAAATAGCTTGATAAACTATCCATCAGGCAACTGAAATTTCTCTGATATGCCGAAATTGTATAGTCTCATATCTCCTCTACAAATTGGAACTTCAAGAAAAGGTTTTCGAGTAGTTGGTCACAGTAGTGAACCTATCCTATATCATGTTTGTAATCACCATTATAAGTTTTTCAATAATACTTCTACGAATTGAAACTTTGAGGAAAGGTTTTCGAGTAGTCAGTGAAACAACTGAACCCTCATGTGTTTTTAATCCACTATTTTCAGAATTTTCAGACAGTTGGAAGAATTTGTAGTGCAAAAACAAAGAATCCACTACCTTGTTATAAGATAGCAAGCACAAAATTGATGTTGTCGAGATAGCAAGAAAGATGCAAGAAAGCTGACCAGATGTCATTGAAATTGACAGATCACATTGCCAAAAATCGATGATTAGAATTCCACTTTTTCGAATCTTGCTATGATAGCAATATCTTCTCTACAACCATATTGCTATTTGCAAACAGAATCGACCCGATGAGCATTTTTGAAAAGGGGCTAAAAATGATTTTCATTTCTGAACCATTGATTACCGCCTCCAAAACTGAGGAAGCGTAGGAAGCCACTGCTACGTGTATTTTATTTTATTCCTTCATTCAGAGTGTTTTTTCTGAATTCCGATATTTTTCTCTGAATGCCAGATATTTCTTCTATATATGTGTATAGAGGGTGTTTCAAAAATGCATGATAAATAATCACGGACGAGAATTACTATATGCATGAAGAATGAAGTACGACGCTTCGTTTCCTATACAGGGTGAAACTTCAGGAATGCATTTTGTTTCATAACAAATGTCTTCAATAGTAGTGGCTTTGATGAAGGTGTGATATAATAAATAGTCATTTTATCTTCACAATTGGGCATGCATTCAATATCGAAAATCTTTTCTATAGTTCCAGATGATGGTATGTGTCGATTGCAGGGATATTTTTGTACTGATATTGTTCCCAAGCTGGTGTGTTTATGAATAAAAAGGTGGTTTGAGGATTTACCAGATTTAAATGAGGTCATTAATTTCATTTGAGCGTTGAACATTCATAAAATGTATTTCAGGAATTTCACCCTGTATATCACGGAAACAGAGGGTCATCCTGCAGAAATATGTCTGTGAGGACCTTTATTCCATCTGCAAGGAATACGCGATCGTGATTTTTTGACTTTTACTTTTGGAGCATCCTGTTGACATGCACATACAAATTAGATACGAAGTCTGAATACACAAAAAAAAGTCTGAATTGTGAGAAAAGTTTGTGAATTCAGAGAAAAATGACTGAATTCAGAGAAAGAAATCTGAATTCAGACAAATAGTCTGAAGTCAGAAATAACATAAAATACACAAAACAGAGGCTTTTCTACGCTTTCGTATACAAAACTACAAGATTTTCGCTGTTGGTGTGTTCAGGGCCCTCTTCTATTATTAATTTATACTGATGATATGACTGCACCAGGTCATTTCGAAATGATCCTCAACATATTGTTGCCCTAATGCTCCATTTCTCAGGTGTTTCATGGAATTATTTCGAAGTTGTCCAATCGAATTTCTACACCTTGCCATTACAGCAGAATGAGCGTCGCAATATAGGAAATTTTCACTAAAAGCCCAGAAGTATTCACGACACAATAGCTTTATTCAAAATACAATGCAGCGATTCAAACGACTATTGTGTATTTCCTGCGCATTTGGCGCTCGGCACCATCGAAACTTCTCAAAGGCGATTAGGGGTGGTCGTGAGATCCATTATTGAATAACGATACCGGCTTCGACAAGGTCGACCGATATCAATCCGCCTGAAAACAGCTCAGTCTCAGAACTATGCATAAATGAACTCATTGCCTCTAAATAAAAAAGGTGTAATTATGTTACTTACACTCGCAAAAAGTTACCTATTGATTTTTCCTACACCAATACCCTCCTCGGATCCCAGGTATCATATATGATACCACGGTTGAAATTTGTTTCCATTGTCTAGCGCATGATATCATTTCACTGCCCGCTGGTATCGCATCTGATATGAGTCAATCAATGCCCAAAAATTCGTACCCGTACCTTCGATCATAAAACAGACGATTCGTACGGTCGCAGTTCACGCTACTCGAGCGAGTTGTTTGATTTTTTGTGATCATCTGCTCTGACGCCACTGGCGACAATAGTGAAATTTGACAAAATAAATATAAGTAGCAGATATTTTTCATGATTTATTTGCTCAAATAGTTCGATTAATAGTTGAAGAAAATTTGTGCATACATTGTAGGATATAATTAGTTAGCTATTTATTATTTTACATTCCTAACTCGTTTAGTATCATTTATGATACCAGGGGACTCAAACTATAAATACATCTGAGATATGATATTTTTTGTGAAACTCACGGATGTAGAATTTGAGGGAATCGCAAATAATTTGGACTTGGATGAATCTGACTTGGATGAAAATTTGTTTGAGGACGACAGCGATGGTTGAGACGAACTGGACAACCCTATACATGTTAAAGTACTAGGAGCTAGTGATTTGGAAATTGTGGTTGCTAGTGACCTCTAGTGGATTTGATTCTGAGAGAAAGAGAGAAAGAGAAAACGAAAATGGAGAAGAAATTTCGGCCTCCAACAAGAAAAATGTTTGCGTTGAAGATACTTCGGATCCTGAAATTATTTCCATACCAATCACTACCTTCAACGAATACCTTACAATTTGCCATAATTCCGAATGTTTTAGGGGTTAGACACCAGGGAATACCAACAGTTTCAGACATATTGTCAAGAAATCGTTTTTTCACCCTCCGAACGCATCAGATCTAATTTGTGGACGATGATTCTGTATCCAAAGAAGCTGCCATTTTATTGTCTGGGTCTAGACCCAAGGTATCATCAGTGATAACAATATTTTTGGAAAATTGATTCATCAAAAAAATTGTATTTATGGATAGTGTTTTTAACCACCATAAGTCCATATATTTCGTTCGGCGTCATTGAATTCACAATAATTCTGTGTTGGGCCCGAGGAGGATACCGGCCAGCTTCTGCAAAAGATGACTCTTGAGTTCAAAGATTTAGGAATAACCTTCGACACGAAATCCACGTTTTTCCACCACATGAACACTGTTGTCACGAGTGGTTCTAAAACACTGGGTTTCATTATCAGAAACTCCAAATGTTTGTGTGGGATTAAAACCTACCTACCCCTTTTGGATGTGCTTGTGAGGTCAGAGTTTGAATATGGCTGCGTTGTTTGGAATCCTGGATACCTCACATATAGTGAGAGCTTACAGAATATTCAGAGGCGATTTCTGATGGCTTGTATTTTTTCTTGATTTCAAGTCAATTCCCTAGACAAACGTCGTACATATTTGGACATTGTAATTTTATTCAAGATCATAGTCTCGCGTATTAACTGCCCATACCTGCTAGCACGTATTAATTTGCACGTTCCTAGGCTATAGTTCGTAATTTCACCACGTTTTACCTGAAACCAGTCGTTCAAACAAGTATTCTTTTCTCACCTCTGTATAGTGATTCCTAGTCAATTCAGAATAAAATAGATATTTTTTACTGCAAAACAATAAACATCAAAAGGGTTTTTATTGTTGTTATTTTAACACTGTTTGTAGCTTTGTGTATGAACATTTTACTCACACTAGTTTTTTTCAGTTCATACACATCGTTACGCAGTGTGTTATTCATTTCATTCTTCTATGCATATTTCCTTCTCTGTTTTGTTTTGGATACCATTTCCTTTCAGATTTTGAACAGAACTTGTTATTTACCAATTCTATGAAAGGCCTCGGCTGTTGAATTACTAAAAAAAATCAGGGTTGTAGCTATATATAAACACATGTAAAGTCCTGCATATTTAGGACTTCATAAAAAATTGATACTTCCTAAGGGAATGTCAATTCTTTCTCCTTATTCTTATCCATCTGAAAGTATCAACAAGCTCTCGATTCATCCTCACTAACATATTTGAGATTGTTCAATCTCTATTTCCTATAACATCGAAGTTCTGAAAACAGTTATACTTATGAAGAAGAATTGTTGTTCAGAAATCAGAGTCGGAAGTCCCAATTTCTTGTTAACGTTAACCTTTGGGCCATATTTCACGAAATCAAACACTATACTCTAATAACTGCCTTCCGAATGGGCCCTAGAATGGCCATCGAGATCACATAAATTCTCCAAAACTTTGGTCTTCTCCACGAGCAAGAAATTGCCAGTAGATATCATTTTGGTGTGAGTATACACTAACATTAGGTAATTCCTGAGTCTGAGTGTTAATGAAGGGGTCCATGCCGTAATGAATACTAATATGTCTTGATAATTACTGAAACTACAAGTAAAGATGATGGAGTCCAATCGTTATACATTGTTACTCCAAGCATTTATATTATTAATTTCCACCTAGTATCCCCATCAACTACGAACCAGAACCAGAGTGTAGTGATTTCAAATACGAAATATATAAAATTTTTGTCACATTTGTCGCAATCGGAAAGATCTTTGGAAAAATAAATGGGAACGAACCAAAAGTAAAATTATAATAATTTACCAAAAAAAAACAACTTTAGATACTTTACAGCATTGCAGTATCGAAATATTCACCACTATTTATACACTGCAGATAATTTTTGTTATGCAGGTGAGTGTGACAAGTGCTGAAAGATCATTTTGAGGTCTACAATAGGTCAGGAAAGGCTGGTCGGATTACCTTTATTGAATATTCCTATAGATCTAGAAATAGATATAGATGCTGATATTGATGAGTTTTCTAAGCAATCTAAATAAATTGCTTTATAATCTAGTCACTAAGGCTCATAATATTTTGTTAATAAGATTAAATTTAGAGTTTTGAATGTTAGGTTACCTACTTTATAGGTCGCGTGCACGATGACCGACCCTGGAGGCAAAATGTTGAAAAACAACCTCACTCTTCTGTGAATAATTGAAACACAACCTCACTTTTTCATTTGTTTACAGAGGAATCAAAAGGTTCAAATAATTTTTCACAATATTTTGGCATACGAATCGTGTTTTTTACGTTATTCATTAATTCAAGCATTCCTTCGCATTGTGCTGTTGTACCGGGTGATTCATTAAGGGTAGCGAGGTACCATATCTCAGGAACTAGAAGTCGTACGAGGTTGAGAAAAAAATTCTATCTAGGAAATCGATCAAGGGAAATTGCTGGAAATAGTTTTTTAGTTTCTATATCTACCGCTGGAGGGCGTAATTGCTATGGTCCTATAAAAAATTGATTTTTCCAGCGAACTTTTCAACATGAGCTGAGGAACAGAAGCTATCACGCTAATGCTGTTAAAATAGTGCATCTTTTTGTTCCTACACTTCTTTTCGTACGATGTGAAATAAGGGCGGTAGCCAAGGTTGAACCTTACCTGACTAAAATACCTATACCTTTGATTTGACTGAACGGAATTCAGCATACTTGGCCTCGTTCGAGAGAGTAATGTTTGTTGATTATATTGAAGGAACACCAGTGCCATGCTGGTTCCAGCTGCACTCACTAGGAAGCCTAATTAAAACATTTCTGAATTTTTTGATTTTACCCCAAAATCTTAAATGGAATGATATTATTATTTTATCAGTTTTGGAAAGTGAATAAAATTTGCAAGAAATTGATTCAAACCGCATGTTGATATCTTCATTCGTTCCAAAGTTATCTCCTAGAGAATATCTATTAATGAATTTATTGAAGAAATAATTAATTTTTCTATTAGCATTCAAAGTTCAAGCAAAGAATATAAATTGCTACTTCGAACAAATAATTGCATTTATCTGTCACAAACAAATTGAACAAATCATGACAACTGGTCGTTTCCAAGGAAATTTGAAAAATAGAAGAATGAATTGTTTCTTCAATAAATTCATTAATAAATATTCTTTAGACGATAACTTTGAAACGAATGAAGATATCAACATGCGGTTTGAATTAATTTCTTGCAAATTTCATTCACTTTCCGAAACTGATGAAACAATTATATCATTTCATTCAAAATTTTGGGGTAAAATCAAAAAATTCAGAAATGTTTCAATTAGGCCCCCTAGTTCAATTCAATCAACAAACATTACTCTCTCGAACGAGACCAAGTTTGCTGAATTCCGTTCAGTTAAATTAAAGGTAAAGGTATTTTAGTCAGGAAAGGTTCAACCGCGTCTACCGCCCTCATTTCACATCGTACGAAAAGAAGTGTAGGAACAAAAAGATGCACTATTTTTAAAGCATTACCGTGATAGCTTCTGTTCCTCAGCTCATGTTGAAAAATTCGCTGGAAAAATCAATTTTTTATACGACCATAGCAATTACGCCCTCCCTCGGTAGATATAGAAACTAAAAAACTATTTCCAGCAATTTCCCTTGGTCGATTTCCTCGATAGAATTTTTTTCTCAACCTCGCACGACTTCTAGTTCCTGAGATATGGTACCTCGCCACCCTTACTGAATCACCCGGTACAATGCACAAAAAATGCAGCAAGAGACTAGGGAATATGATTTTTCAGGTAAATAGTAATCTCACATAGTTATCATTATGAAATGTTGTCATTCCTTATTAAAATTCCTTCTGCCTTCTGCCACTTCTGCAATACAAGCTAATACTGCTAATTAATAGATTAATAGATTGAAAATGTCCTCCCGATTGATTGCATGAATTCAATATTCTTGCATTATTCTAGAAATTTCAGGCATATTTCTATCAGCTCTTATTGCAGAAGGAATTCCGATGAGGAATCAGAGATCAGAGAAATAACCAAATTTCAAAAATGAAAACTATATGTGAGTGAGGTACTAGGTAGTAGGTACTTACTTTTAAATCATAATGTACCATCCGGATGCCTTCATCTTCCGCTGCAGATTTTGTGCATTACGATTCATATGCCAAAATAATTGTGGAAAACTATTTCCATCACTTGTAAACAAATAAGAAAAGTGACGTTGTGTTTCAATGTTTTGCCTCCAGTGTCGGTCATCTGACAGGTCTTGCACGCAACCCATAATATCTAATGGTGAAAATTGAGAGATAATTTTTTTTATTCTCATCTAGTTCATATGAATATAATACGCATATTAAATGTGTTAATGTTTTATTGAGATTATTTATCTTGATTTGTTTATTAAAATGACTGATGATTGTTCTTTTTTTTTATTTTGAATAGTATCAATACAGAAACTGCTCTAACAGAAGCTTATTCATTTATTCATTCATTTATTAATTTATTCGCCATTTTAGGTTGCTATAACAGAGCCAGTTCCAGAAAACAGCATCCACTATGTAAGAATCAGTCTAGTCACTTCTACAATCATACATAAACATTTCTCATCGGTATAAAATTATCAGGCAGTAATACGAATGTGATTTAAAAATATAGTATGAAAATGGTTTTTCATCATAATATAGTGAAAATTATGGGAAATGATGGATCATAAGAGAAGGAGTACATCAGGAGAAGAGGAACCATTTTCAACAATTGATCTGAGTTTAGGAATATACTTTTGAAAAAAATTTTGAAACGAGGCAAAGATGTCGAGAAATTGTCGAAAGATTGGGATCGTTACAGTGTGTCTTGAATGCTTTTTGCATATACGAACTAATGGCGAGTTATGTCCTAGAATGGTTCTACAATAAGGGATATTGAATGGGGTGTAATATCGAAGATTGTTTCTACTAGGGACATTGAAATTTATTTTTGCAAGTAAGTATTGGCAGTCGATTTCATGTCTGTCTTGAAAGGCTAGGGATCTTGAACACTTTCGATATTTTTTGAGTGTACGGCATAATGAGGATTCCAAATAGCTGACGCGAAAGAAAGCTTGCTGTTAACGAATGCATAATATTGCGAGATGATAGTCTCAGAATTATGAAAATATTTTCCGTTTCTTTTCATGAACCCAACCATCCTGTTTGATCAATATGTCTATATGACTGTTGAAAGTCCATTTTGTGTCCAGTGTGACGCCTAGATCTTTGATTTCGCTGATATATTCAAAGTTGTTATTGTTAATCTTGTGAGATTTCTTCTGCATTTCTTATATCCACTTTTCAGTCATCTTGTTCCTAGAATCTGTGGTAATTTCGGGACACCCTGTATATTATTCTTACTATTCGTTTCTGAATGACTTCGATTTTCTTAACCCCAAGCTT
The DNA here is from genome assembly GCA_918026855.4 of Phaedon cochleariae. Taxonomy (NCBI): domain Eukaryota; kingdom Metazoa; phylum Arthropoda; class Insecta; order Coleoptera; family Chrysomelidae; genus Phaedon; species Phaedon cochleariae. The sequence continues at coordinate 70,470,376 of OU896707.1, read as the reverse complement.
TCCGAGTCGAAGATTTATTCTAGATACACATTGAAATTGTTCCGTCCGATATAAAACCCGGATATATACCTTGTCGATAAAATTTATCGCGGTGATTTGTTTAACGGCGAAAAAAAAAGCCAAGCATTTCCTTAAGCACTATTGACAATGCGATAAATTCGGTCGGCATCCAATAAAATCAAATGCACGTACGATTGCGGTCGTACATTACCATTAAATCCCAATTATCTGATGTTTACCGTCTGTTTTTCCACCGGAAAATACACTCCTCTTGTCTGCGATGAGGGGGCGGAATACTATGGCGATTTTATAACGTTGGCATCGCTCGCAGAACATTCAATGAGAAAAATTTTATGACGCCAATCCATGAGAACGTCTACGTTGACTTAACGTTTATTGAACGTTCATTCAACGTTCAA